>JACEFZ010015930.1:295000-712500 GCA_014155875.1 Cepaea nemoralis
CCCTGTACACCTCCCTCCATAATTATCTTTCCCTGTACACCTACCTCCATAATTATCTTTCCCTGTACATCTCCCCCCCCCTCCATAATTATCTTTCCCAGTACACCTCCCCCCATAATTATCTTTCCCTGTACACCTCCCCCATAATTATCTTTCCCTGTACACCTCCCTCTATAATTATCTTTCCCAGACACTCTTATTTTGTTAAGTGCAGTATGTTAAAAGGGGATGGAAGACTTGACAGGGACATGACAACGAGAATATAGAAGCAAACATCAGATAGCAAATAGCACACATCCTAAAACAACCAAATATCAACGTGCATACGGAAAAGAAGCTGATAAATGCATTATTCGTCCAAGCGCGGTGATGCCACTGATGTTAGACTGAAAAACATAGCTGTAATATCTCATCATCTGAGATGAGATGGATAAGAAACGCAGCTGGAAAAACAAGAAGAGATAGAGAGACAAATGACAACTAAGAACAAGTGTAGGGATAATACCGGTTACTGACTTTATAGAGCAAATGACATTATGCATTATAATAGAACAAGATCAACCAGCGGCTAGGGACTTCAACACGAGAACATTGGGGTACAACGCCAGACGGCGACATAGGAAGAGATGGCTAGATGGAGTATATGGCATTGAAGAAATCAATTATGACTTTAGCATAAGCAACTAGACAAGTGAAACACAGCAACTTACACCCTCCTCCTCTCTGCTTCATGACAAACGCAGTAGGACAAAACAAACAGAAGGTATGTCTTTATTTTCTTTTACGTGTCCACAATATTTTATTTTCTTTATTTGTGCGTGTTTTACCGATTCAGTGCTAAACGAAAAATAGGTTTGGACCACACATGGTACACAACCAAATGAACAACCATCGTAATGTACATTTCCATCCACTGAGCATTGAAATTGTGTATGATGCCATGAAACAAAACACGATGACCGTAGTCCTTCTGACCAAATGAGAGGCCACATGTTATCCTTCGGCACTTAATCAATTAATAATCAATATCTTCAGTATTAAGTTCTTCTTGGAAAGATCTGTTTGTTCTCCTTTCCTTGGGTAACAGATTCAACTGCAAACAAAAAGTAGGTTTGGGCCTGCAAAAATGGATGGTGGAAAATTGTAAGTAGGGGAGTGTTACAGAAATGGCTTAAAAGCTGATAATTTGGTAGCAGACATGTATTATATATTAAATTAAAGGGGGTTGCATATAGAAAACTACTATATATAAGCTCGTGGCAGATACGGGAAGTCGCTTGAGACAATTAATCATCCCATGGCAATTAATCAATTAATACTTCTTCTTATTTCATGTTCAGTCGTGAATAAATGGGAAGAAATCAGCAGTCAACTTAGCTTGTTGATATCATGTGCAATACTATTTATGACCCGAACTCTACTGCTATTCTCGTAGTTATCGATCCAGTGACGTCTGCGACCTCAACCTCTGGCTCATTAGCATATCATATCTGCAGCTGCCTGTGGCTTTATTCCTGGGATGTCATGCTCGCCGTGGGAGAAAGCCAGAAATGGACTTTCATCATGACCATGTAGCAAGTGGTTGCAGAATGTGGCGCTCATCACCACATGCAGAACAGATCCACAATCTTTCACCAGTTCTCCCGCTTCAAGCATTGCCAGGACAGATCCACAATCCTTCGCCAGTTCTCCTGCTTCAAGCATTGCCAGGACAGATCCACAATCCTTGACCAGTTCTCCCGCTTCAAGCATTGCCAGGACAGATCCACAATCCTTCGCCAGTTCTCCTGCTTCAAGCATTCTCGTGTCCAGAGTGTCTCCAATATCCTGTTTCCTTCCACCTTTCATGCTTGGCGACACCTGCGTCTTCTTCGGGGAACCAAGCCTCCGACCATTGTTCTTTCTGAACCACTGTTCTTTCTGAACCACTGTTCTGTCTAAACCACTGTTCTGTCTAAACCACTGTTCTTTCTGAACCACTGTTCTTTCTGAACCACTGTTCTTTCTGAACCACTGTTCTTTCTGAACCAATGTTCTGTCTAAACCACTGTTCTTTCTAAACCACTGTTCTTTCTGAGCCACTGTTCTTTCTGAACCACTGTTCTTTCTGAACCATTGTTCTTTCTGAACCACTTTTCTTTCTGAATCTACTGTTCTTTCTGAACCACTGTTCTTTCTGAACCACTGTTCTTTCTTAACCATTGTTCTTTCTGAACCAGTGTGACGCTAAATATGGCCAAAGTGTTATAGTTCCGAGACAAGATGCTGGTTATGAGTCGGTTACATTCGATGTTCGGTTCTTGTAGTGTCAGTCATTGTCTGTGTCTTGACCCATGTATTTTAAGAACATGTAATATTTAGAGTTCTGCATCACCGCGAGGCTTAGTACACTTGAGCTTAAACTTCCGTTGCGCTGATGGCGGGGAACGGGGTTATTCCCTACATTGGTCAGTTGGATTTCAACGTTGACTTCCCCTTCAGAAAACAATGATAAGCTCATCATTATCATGTGCCATGCCGGTAAGCGTGGGCGGTCATGTTTCACCATCTTACAGGATCACTAGAGTTGTGGACTAGCTCTGTGTTCGTGACTCGACCTTACCACGTGGCCAAGCCATGCAAGTATTTACTTCTCTGCCTTCTTTTCTCCTAAATCTTGCCAGTTGTCACTAATTTCCTCTCATAACGCGCCCAAAAATGTTTGACTGTCTGCGTCCAATTTCTTTAATCAGTTTACGGTTTTCATTTGCCTCTTGTAGTATTTGCTCGCCGGTTTCGTGGCTTAAAGGTTATGACTTTTCTCCGTAATCTCGTATACTCTCGTCGGTGACGTGATGACGGTGAGAATCAGCAGTGGTTCGAATCGCATCGGTAACTTACGGGGTATGTGAGCCGGCCGCTCAGAAAGCAATGGCAAACTACTGAGCGTAATCTTGCCAAGAAATCAACATGCAGCTGAAAGATGCTGGTGTTGACAGCGATGTCCTGTAAAGGATATGCAAAAATAAAAATAAAAAAGTATTTGCTCATAAGTTTTTCTGTCTATCCACGGTATTCTTTGCATTTTCATTTTCGGGTGGCGGGATAAGGGTATTCCCCATCAAAGGAGAAGTAAGGTGTCTCCCCCTCCCCTCCCCTCCCCCCCCCCCCCCTGCTAGCCTACGGGACACCCTTGGGAAAGGCGGAGTACTCGTTTAGTCTTTAGCCCCCCGGTTAGGATCATGTGAAAACATCCGTGCAGGTGGTGGATAAAGTTGAAGAGCTGTCGACAGATAATTGTAGGATATGGTCTCCATTTTCACGAAGGTTGGCAGATGGTCTCTTTTTGGAGACAATGGCTATTGTCACTGACTAGTATGGTCACTGCTAAGAAGGATAGTAATGGTAACCTACCTTCTTTACAGATGCCAAGAAACTCATGTTTTGTAGTTTGATAGAAAATGGTAAGCTACTGAATGTAAAATTTCCTAATAACTCAACCTGGGGTTTGCGGTTGAGCTCAGCGTCCTGCAAGGACATGCAACATTTATTTATGCAACATTTACGTTCAAAAGCCCAACATTTCTTGTGTGTGTGTGGGTGTGTGGGTGTGTGGGTGTGGGTGGGTGGGTGGGTGGGTGGGTGGGTGAGGGTGTGTGTGTGTGTGAGTGAGTGAGTGAGTGTGTGTGTGTGTATGTGTGATTGCGGAACGCACTATGATTCACGTGCGTATGCCGATGCAGGAAAGCCGGAAAGGTGCTTGCATCAGTAGTGAGGTTTGTTGTCACCATACATCTGATCATTCGACGCCTGGTTTGTCGCCAGCTAAGTGTGTGGCAAAGATTGGCCAGCTATTTCTCTGTGCATCCAGGCTTACAAAATGTGATGGCGCTGTCACATAACAGATACATAGCAGGAAACTGCTTAGGGTCAACATTTAACTGAACTAATTCAGCGCCAAACACAAGTAGGTATGGACCAATCATGGCACACAGTTAAATTAGCAAGTATTCTAATGTAAATTTCCATTCTCTGGGCATTAAAATTGAGGAAAATACCACGAAACACAAGAAATAACACTTTGGCCCTAGGATGGTGATACATAGTATTCTGTCCAAATGAGAGGTCACATTTTGTGATATATTATCCTTTACTTTCTGTCAGGTAATAGTCAGATATGCCTGAGCTACCGTATGCCAGTAGAAGGTACTACCTGCTTTCTGTTAGCGCCGTATGTTTGGATGTCAGGTAATAGTCAGAAATGTCTAAGCCACCATATGACAGTAGATGGCACTGTGTCACAAGCTGCCACAATTGATGACGAAGTGAATGCGAGAATCTCCAAGGCCAGCGCGGCCTTTGGCAGACTGTACAAGAATGTGTGGGGCAGAAATGGAATAAGCCTGCAAACAAAGCTGAAATTCTATAAAGCAGTTGTATAATCCACACTGCTATATGCTTGTGAAACCTGGACTGTTTATCAGCGACACGCTATGAAATTAAACCACTTCCACACAGTCTGCCTTAGGAAGCTATTGAAGATTAAATGGCAAAGCAAGATGCCAGACACTGAAGTTCTAGAAAGAGCGTTAATGCCCAGTATCCACACTCTACTAATGAAGAATCCGATTCGCGGGTCTGGTCACTTAACTCTTATGCCAGATCACAGGCTCTCTAAACGATGTTTTACGGCGAGCTGCATTGTGGTAAACGCTCCCAAGGTGGCCAGAGGAAACGCTTTAAAGACACTCTGAAAATCTCACTGAAAGCTTTTGGAATTCGCCTTGACACCTGGGAGACTGCTGCCAAAGACCGAAATTCGTGGCGTACATCATTACGCAAGGGTGCAGTCACTTGTGAAGCAACCAGGACTGCAAGCGCTGTGAAGAACAGGCTGGACAGAAAAACCAATGCAGGAAATCCTCCTCCAGAAACATCAAGCATTCTTTGCTCACATTGTCAAAGAACATTTCGAGCCAAAATAGGCCTTATCTTAGAACTCACGGCTCCATACTTTCAACCCCACTGGATGGAATGAATGGTCATCATCATTCTTGATGGACAAACAACAACACAGATGGTACTACCTGCTTTCTGTTAGCGCCGTATGTTGGGATGTCAGGTAATAGTCAGATATGACTGTGCTACCATACGACAGTAGAAGGTACTACTCGCTTTCTGTTAGCGCCGAATGTTGGGCGGCGCACACCAAATCTGACACCCCACATTGTGGCAACGGCTTCGGGCGGAGGAGTGCAATTGGGACTGTATAAGCTTTACCTTAGTGAGAGAAAATGTGACGTAAAGACTAAATGTCATGGCAGGGCAGACCAGGCCCTAAGCCTTGATCAGCAACCGGTCTCGGATGGAAGCTCCGATGGGCTGACAGTTAGAGCATTGTTTTGCTGATCCGACAGCTTCTGCAGCTTGCCTTGTTCCAGACATATTGGTGTTACCTTTCCTCTAGAGTAAATTAGGCAACTCGAGAGAGGGATCATGTTGCGTGGACAAAAACACATGGTCTCTAAATTCAGCCCAGGCTATGTGTTATGGAGAGGTATAACTCAATTTTATAAACTATCGTCTCTCAAGGCGTTAAGGTGCCAGCTAGTCATCCTTTGGCAATGAATCAGTTAAACATCATGCGCAGACATCATTTTGTTCATCATGCACAACAGTCCTACAATATCAGAAACTATGCTAAAACATTTGGTATACATCGACTGTCGTTTACAGTTGATTGGACACCAAAACATACGGTTGACATTTCGATTTCGATTATAACATTACCACTACCCTATTCAACTTCAGAAGAGAAGTTTTAGTAGGTTCCATCCCAGGCTCAGATTAATAATCCTGTGAAGGAGACAGCCACAAAACGGATGTTTATTTGAAATTAATTGTTGTCCAAAGAAGGTAATCGCTATGCACAAGGTTGACATAAAGGGGCAGGTCTAATTATTAGAGACGCCCACTAGCTTGGAGCCGCAGTAACGTAGCGGCCAGCAGGCTTTGCCTGTCGGCGCGTGGTCATTTCCTCGAATCGCCATTGACCTTGGAATGTTTATCTTAATTAAATTGGGCTCATAGGCCGAAACGGTCTAAAGTGGATACCATGAAATGGTCTGGGAAGTAAAGTCGACTGATGTGGTTTTGACCCCTTGCCACTCAGCAGCCCTCTTTGAATAGAAATCATTTAATCATCTCCAAATTAACTAATTCAGTGCCAAACAAAACATAGGTTTGGACCAAACACGGTACACAATCACATGAACAAGTATTGTGATGTAAATATCCGTGCTTTGATCATTACAATTGCCAAAGATACAGCGAAACAAAACAAATAACGTGATGACCCTAGTACGCCGGTATATCGTCCTTCTGCCCAAATGGGAGGTTTCAGCACTGAATCAATTAATATCCTATGTACTGGCTGATTTTTGTAAAAGGATGATTAATCTGAGCCAGAAATGGACCTTAACATAACTTCTCTTACGAGGTTAATGATATAATGGAATGGTAGAACTGTTTGCCCAATGCGTTTGAAGTTGTGTACATAGGCCCCGTACTTGTACTCTGTACAATGCGATTTCAAACTGTCGAGAGATCTGCAACATGTGCAACGTCATTATCCGATAATCCTAAGTATCCGATACACTTCCCGGGGATCCAAGAGGTGTATGGCATCACCAGATATGTCTGTACAACAATGGTCATGAAAATACTACTCTTACCTAGGGTTTAACCCGGTTCTTTCGACTTGAAGAAGGACTCTAAATCTCTAAGCCACCCAGGCTCTGAGATCGTCTTTCTAAAGACGTTTTGTACCGAATGCGTAAAGTCGCTCAAACGCTTTATAATCTCAGCTCAAAACAACATATAAAGCGTTGATTACACGGATGGAGGCATGGTGACTCATGCAGTTCGATTTTTATTTTCAGCCAACCGTTTCATCATGGCCACCAGGTACTCAACACAACACGTGTGACGTGTACACACAGTGAGCACGTCTGTTGATGTGTGACTTCCATGACCCACTTTACCAGCTGCCTGGCAAGAATAAATAGCGGGAAGTTTCCTTTGTAATGGTAACAGAAAGGGGCTGTTTTGTTTCGCTCGCTTGTTTTGAGCCCAAGCGTAGTCCATACATGCTACTTATATAGCACTTGACTCAATTTTGCGTATGGATTGCCTTTCCATATTACCAGTGTCCCCCGCCATCAGGCGAAACCACTTCGACTTCAGAGGTACTTGTAATTCACGTCCTCACGTCAAGGACGATAGGTCAACATTTTAGTCCAACTGTCTGGTGTAGGGGTTGAATCCCTTACCTCGGCATCAGCAAAACGGAAGTTTAAGAACACGCGTTCCTATCCATTTAGCCATGCTGACCTCCAAACGTGTTTAAAGGCAAGAGCATTGACTTCATGACACTCATTTGTATTTGTATCTAGCGCAAGTCGTTTCAGCTTCCGTGGGTCATCTGCATTCGCAACTGCGAGGGCTAATAAGACAAGTCACCTGAACAAGTCAAGAAGCCTGATACGGGGGGGGGGGGGGGGGGGGGGGGGGAGAGGGAGGGGATGGCACGTGCCAAGAACACCAAAAGACACGCGGTATCCAAGATGTGCAGCGTGGGAGCCGACAAGACCGCCAAGAAGACGAACGTGGAGAGCCTGCCTGCGAGCTGCAAAGAACCTGAAACTACAGTCACTACTGAAGCAAGAAAGATCGACGACAGCCCATCACAGACAAGAGCCAAGACAACGGATAAGAAGGAGGAGAAAGACGAAAGAGGAAACACCGACTCAAAAACAGTCAGATGGGTTGTCAAGCGAATTGAAGTGGGGCTGACAGAAGAAGAAATCCTGAAGCAGCTACAGGAAGAAAATCTCAACATCCGGATCTTGAAGGCGGAGCGGATCCTGACGTATTCAAAAATCCCGACGACGCTAGCGGTGGTGACGACGGGGGACAGCGAGGTATCACGCCAGGTATCTATAAACCAGAAAATTCAACAGTCTGAAGGATTCATACCACGAATTACCCAATGTTCCAGATGTCAGAGGACCGGCCACAGCAGAGCAACATGTCGCAGTAAGCCGTTACTGCGCCGAACACCACGCCTTCAAGAAGTGTCCGCTGACCAAGCTGGACACGGACTTCCGAGCACCAAACAACAAAAGAAAGTGCGCCAACTGCCTGGGCAAACATAGAGCAAGATTCTTGGGCTGTCCGTATCTCCAAAGACACAAAGACGTCTTAAAACTCGCCAGTACCACAAAGACGCCATATAAGGAAGCAATGCGGAGGTGCGAGACAGCTACGGGTATATCCCAAGCTGAAAGAGATCAACTGCAGAAACAGATAGATGAGCTGAAGAAGCACGTCAAGGCAATGCTGACGCCAGCACCAACCAGCGACAATGAGAAGCTGCTGGCCGACATGAAAAAGATCCAGCACAACATCAACAAAGATATGAAGCGCATGGCTAAGATGAAGAAGGAAAACGAGGAAATCCTAAAATGATCAAGACCGAAAGAGAACTACTGAACGCCGAAAGGACACAGCACCAATCCAAATCAACAGATGAGATAAAGCAAGATGAAGCACAACAAAAAATCATCGGAAAACTGATGAAAACAATTCACACAAAAAATGAGGCAAAAAGACGCACGATGGAGCCAAGCCACAGACCAATCAGAAACCGCAAGCAGAAGCCAGTAGTCCAGTTACGATACCTAAGCAACCCGAGATGAAATCAGCATCCTGCCAGGTAGAGGAATGTGACCTAGAGGAGTTCGCCGAAGACGACGGGAGAGAATACGAAAAAGAGAGCGCCGCCCGCCTAGCTTACTGCGAAGAAAGGCAAGGCAAGCGGAACTACGATGCAACAAGTGGAGAAACAAAAGTCCTCTTAAGGACTGCAACCAGTCAAGCCAGACGAGCCAGGAGCCTCCACGGACCAAAACAAAACACAAGAGGAGAGGAGCACAAAGGATAGCCGCCGAATTTGGAATTTTTGATTTGAAAATTGGAATTGGAATTGGAATTCATGACACCGGGTTTTATCCCATATGGCGCGGTCTCTGTCCGCAGGGCGGCCTGTCGAAAACGTCACACCAAGTACGAAAGCTGTGGCTCCAGCGACGATCCCCCAGGAGTCTCCGAGAAAACTGCACTCGTGAACGGAACGACAACCGTCAGAGCGCGAGGCGGACGGTGTGGTCACGTGGCCACGGAGACTCACTAGAAGTGATAGAAAGACCAGACACCCGGGTCGTCTTCATCTGCCCTCTATTTCCTCCTGAAGCACGATGTCTCAACCAACTCGTGCCATCTGTCCTACCTTTGTCCTATCTTCTACAGTAATGTCCTTGTCCTCCCCATTTAAATAACTCATTTTTGTAAGTAAATATGTTCTCCGTGTGTTTTAGATCTGCCTCATTTTATTTGCCCTATGGATTCCAGAGAAAGGTCTTCCTAGTTTTTTTTTTGACTGAGTGGCACCTGGCCTTCTTGACAGACGATAGTTTTTAGATTGGAGCTATACATCTCCATAGAACAAGGCCTGGGCTGATTTTACTGGGCTGCGTATACCTCAAATAGAAAACTAGCACATGGGGGTTCCTTGATTCCCCGGTATACCTCAAAGATAAAACTAACATAACGGGGTGTCTTGATGTCCTGTGTTTCTCAAATAGAGAACCAGAACTAGTACAAGATTTCCTCGGTGTCCTCATGTTGTAAACAGCGAACTAACGCCCGAGAGTTACTCAATGTCCTATATATCTTATTTAGAGAACTAACAAAGAGAGGAGTTACTCAATGCTCTCTATATCTTAATTAGAGAACTAACAAAGGGGAGAGTTACTCAATGTCCTCTATATCTAAAATAGAGAACTAACAATCGAGAGTTACTCAATATCCCATATATCTTAAATAGAGAACAGACAATCGAGAGTTATTCGAGGTCCTCTATATCTTAAATAGAGAACTAACAAAGGGGATAGTTACTAAATGTCCTCTACATCTTAATTAGAACCAACTAACAGTCGAGAGTTACTCAATATCCTATATATCCTAATTAGAGAACAAAAAATCGAGAGTTACTCAGAGTCCTACATATTTGTATCTTAAACAGAACCTCTGAAGTTTGAGTGGGTTCGCCTGGCGGCGAGGGACACTGGTAATAGGGAAAGCTAATCCACACACAAAATTCAGTCCAGCACTACTAGAAGTAGTGTGTATGGACTACACTTGAATTCAAAGCGAGAGAGCGACAACAACAAAATCTTAAATAGAGAACTAACAGTCGAGAGTTACTCAGTGTCCTATATATCTTAAACAGAGAACTAACAGTCGAGAGTTACTCAGTGTCCTATATATCTTAAATAGAGAACTAACAATCGAGAGTTACTCAGTGTCCTATATATCTTAAATAGAGAACTAACAATCGAGAGTTACTCAGTGTCCTATATATCTTAAATAGAGAACTAACAATCGAGAGTTACTCAGTGTCCTATATATCTTAAATAGAGAACTAACAATCGAGAGTTACTCAGTGTCCTATATATCTTAAATAGAGAACTAACAATCGAGAGTTACTCAGTGTCCTATATATCTTAAATAGAGAACTAACAATCGAGAGTTACTCAGTGTCCTATATATCTTAAATAGAGAACTAACAATCGAGAGTTACTCAGTGTCCTATATATCTTAAATAGAGAACTAACAATCGAGAGTTACTCAGTGTTCTATATATCTGAAATAGAGAACTAACAATCGAGAGTTACTCAGTGTCTATATATCTTAAATAGAGAACTAACAATCGAGAGTTACTCAGTGTCCTATATATCTTAAATAGAGAACTAACAATCGAGAGTTACTCAGTGTCCTATATATCTTAAATAGAGAACTAACAATCGAGAGTTACTCAGTGTCCTATATATCTTAAATAGAGAACTAACAATCGAGAGTTACTCAGTGTCCTATATATCTTAAATAGAGAACTAACAATCGAGAGTTACTCAGTGTCCTATATATCTTAAATAGAGAACTAACAATCGAGAGTTACTCAGTGTCCTATATATCTTAAATAGAGAACTAACAATCGAGAGTTACTCAGTGTCCTATATATCTTAAATAGAGAACTAACAATCGAGAGTTACTCAGTGTCCTATATATCTTAAATAGAGAACTAACAATCGAGAGTTACTCAGTGTCCTATATATCTTAAATAGAGAACTAACAATCGAGAGTTACTCAGTGTCCTATATATCTTAAATAGAGAACTAACAATCGAGAGTTACTCAGTGTCCTATATATCTTAAATAGAGAACTAACAATCGAGAGTTACTCAGTGTCCTATATATCTTAAATAGAGAACTAACAATCGAGAGTTACTCAGTGTCCTATATATCTTAAATAGAGAACTAACAATCGAGAGTTACTCAGTGTCCTATATATCTTAAATAGAGAACTAACAATCGAGAGTTACTCAGTGTCCTATATATCTTAAATAGAGAACTAACAATCGAGAGTTACTCAGTGTCCTATATATCTTAAATAGAGAACTAACAATCGAGAGTTACTCAGTGTCCTATATATCTTAAATAGAGAACTAACAATCGAGAGTTACTCAGTGTCCTATATATCTTAAATAGAGAACTAACAATCGAGAGTTACTCAGTGTCCTATATATCTTAAATAGAGAACTAACAATCGAGAGTTACTCAGTGTCCTATATATCTTAAATAGAGAACTAACAATCGAGAGTTACTCAGTGTCCTATATATCTTAAATAGAGAACTAACAATCGAGAGTTACTCAGTGTCCTATATATCTTAAATAGAGAACTAACAATCGAGAGTTACTCAGTGTCCTATATATCTTAAATAGAGAACTAACAATCGAGAGTTACTCAGTGTCCTATATATCTTAAATAGAGAACTAACAATCGAGAGTTACTCAGTGTCCTATATATCTTAAATAGAGAACTAACAATCGAGAGTTACTCAGTGTCCTATATATCTTAAATAGAGAACTAACAATCGAGAGTTACTCAGTGTCCTATATATCTTAAATAGAGAACTAACAATCGAGAGTTACTCAGTGTCCTATATATCTTAAATAGAGAACTAACAATCGAGAGTTACTCAGTGTCCTATATATCTTAAATAGAGAACTAACAATCGAGAGTTACTCAGTGTCCTATATATCTTAAATAGAGAACTAACAATCGAGAGTTACTCAGTGTCCTATATATCTTAAATAGAGAACTAACAATCGAGAGTTACTCAGTGTCCTATATATCTTAAATAGAGAACTAACAATCGAGAGTTACTCAGTGTCCTATATATCTTAAATAGAGAACTAACAATCGAGAGTTACTCAGTGTCCTATATATCTTAAATAGAGAACTAACAATCGAGAGTTACTCAGTGTCCTATATATCTTAAATAGAGAACTAACAATCGAGAGTTACTCAGTGTCCTATATATCTTAAATAGAGAACTAACAATCGAGAGTTACTCAGTGTCCTATATATCTTAAATAGAGAACTAACAATCGAGAGTTACTCAGTGTCCTATATATCTTAAATAGAGAACTAACAATCGAGAGTTACTCAGTGTCCTATATATCTTAAATAGAGAACTAACAATCGAGAGTTACTCAGTGTCCTATATATCTTAAATAGAGAACTAACAATCGAGAGTTACTCAGTGTCCTATATATCTTAAATAGAGAACTAACAATCGAGAGTTACTCAGTGTCCTATATATCTTAAATAGAGAACTAACAATCGAGAGTTACTCAGTGTCCTATGTATCGTAAATAGAGAACTAAAAATCGAGAGTTACTCAGTGTCCTATATATCTGAAATAGAGAACTAACAATCGAGAGTTACTCAATGTTCTATATATCTTACCGTGCTCTGTGGCGAAGGGATTACCGAATACCGAATACCGCGTTCGAAACACTGCTGCTGGCGAGGTGGCAGGAGACCGCATTGGGTTGGTTTCCATACTCTTGGTATAAGTGCCTGTCGTTCAGGAAGATATGGCAAACTACTGAACGCAAATTTGCCAGGAATCACAAACAGCCATAAAATGCTGAAGGTGACTGCTATGTCCTGTAAAGGATATGCAACTATCTTTGTTCTTATATATCTTCAATAGAGAACTAACAATCAAGAGTTACTCAATGCCGTATATATCATAAACAAAGAACTAACACAGAAAGTTATTTACTGCCCTATATTCTTACATCGACAAAGAAAGTTCAGAAAACAATGGCAAACTCATCTATTCATTCATTCAGTAGCATGTCTTTTTACACAACCTCGACCCATAACAGACTTCCGGAAAACTTCTCGATCACTTCCGATACACCCATCTGGAGATCATCTGCCACATCCTACACCCATCTTCTCTTTAGCCTTCCTCTTCGCGTCTTCCCAGGCAAATACCCCTCCATTATTGTTCTCTCCAAACTTTCGTGACGTTTCAAGTGACCAAAATATTTCAATTTTCTTTGTTTTATCGTCTTTAATAGCCAGCCTTCTTCAACATTCAGCCCTTGAAGTATAGACGCATTTGTTCTTTTCTTTACCCGAGATATTCTTAGAACCCGTCTATAACATTTATATTCAAAGGTATTTATGAGCTGTTTAGCTTGTTTAGTAAGTGTCCAGGTCTCACGGGTGTATGTTGCAATGGGAAAGATGCATGCTCTTAAACATCCAATTTTTGTAGTTCTGTCTGTCCCACTCCATAATCTATTCAGTAGTGTTAGTGTTTGAAGAGCAATAGATTTTCGTATTTTAATTTCTTTCATTGTGTCCCCTTTGTTGGTAATTAATGACCCAAGATATTCGAAATTGTCCACCACCTCCAATTTTTCCGCATTTGCATATATTTCTTTCTGCATATTAATTTTATCAGCATGCATTATCTTTGTTTTTGCTATGTTCCGATATAAGTTGTGATTTTCGCTATTCTTTTGGGTTCCATCCATCCATCATGTGCCATGTCGGTAAGCGTGGGCGGTCATGTTCTGCCAACTCACTCGATCACCAGAGTCGTGGATCAGCTCCGTGTTTCTGTCTCGACCATGCCACAAGGCCAAGCCATCCAGGTACTTGCCTCTAGGATGGCTTTTGGGTTAAGGTTATTAATGTTTTCTTTATTATTCTTATATTTTATATTTATATGTTATTTATATATATTTATATATTATTTTTATATTTATATGTTATTTCTTTTGGGTTAAGGTTATTGATTTTTCTATAACATTCTGTAATGGCAAACTACTTAGCGTAAAATTGTTTGGTAAATCACAAGCAGCCTGTAGGGGCTGGATGTGACTGTATAATCGTGCAAGGATATGTACATTGTTAAAGGAATTCAACACGCCATGTGTCCCCATTCTTATAAATGATGTTTCAAGAAATGTCGCAGGGTAAATGTCACTAGAATGTCAATGAACTGTGACAACACAACAATTAACATCAAATCCAGCATTTCTTTCAGCCAGGCGTAGACCCGATCTCAGGAATTGTTGACATTTCATATAATGAATACTTAGTGAATGAACATGACTTGTGTTGTCTTAAATGTCAGTCAATAGTTACACATCCCATATTCTTGCGTCAGCAGTCATTGATAGTTTCCGTCTTCGGCTTGAACAATTCGTATCATTATCTCAACATTAGAGGTCAGCGTGGCCGAGAAGCTTAATGCCTGTGCGCTGAGGACGACGTAGTGGGTTCGTTTCACACACAAGCCAGTTGGACTCAAACGTTGAATTCTCATTCGGAAATAAATGACAAACTGATGAAGGTAAAATTGCCTAGAAAATCAACTTAGTATTGATTGTAAAGCGTGCATAGTGCATATCACAAACAGGGAAGACATAGTGGGGTTGATTGCAACTTCCTGTACAGGACATGCAACTCACTTGTTTGTTTATTATAGACTGTGCCGACCTGAGAGCCTGGGTCATTATACAAACTTACCTTGTTTCTCAATTATGAGTACAGAAATATACTAATAAACAGTACTCACATCCCAGAAAATCCCCCGCCCCCCTAAAACAAAGTGCTTAACTGCCTACACAACCCCTAAGAATGTAAACTCTTAACACTTATTTAGAAATATACTGATTACCCAAAACACTGCTTGGTTTGAACCTCTCAAAGTCATGAACTCACCAACACAGATCATATCTTTCTTTTTTTTTTTAAACACAAAGGTACAAATTCACCAGCATAAACTGTATACAAAAAGTTTAAACTCACCACACAAATTCTACGGAAAAGCTACAAACTCACCATACATTTATATTTTTAAAAAGTAACAAACTCACCACACATGTCCGATCAAAATGTCACAAACACACCACAAATTTTCTATTTTGAAAAGTCACAAACTCACCACACATTTCCTGCTTTTAACAAAACGTCACAAACTCACCAATCATTTCCTATTTTTAAAAGTCACAAACTCACTCCCCATTTCGTATCGAAAAGTCACAAACTCGCCACACATTTCATATAAAGTTATAAACTCGCCACATATTTCCTATCGAAAAGTTACAAATAAATCAAACATTTGCTGTAGAAAAGTCACAAAATCACCAACACCAAAAGATCCGACAGAAAACGACTACCTCACGTATACACATCCCTAAGCTCACGGATAAAACCCCCAATATAGGATACTCACTCCATAAAAATCTCACAGAAAGAAAGGAACTCACCAACACAGAGAGTGAGGTAACCAATCTTAACATCAGTAAATTATCCGCGACGTCTGAGACTAGGAATAACCGTAAAATGATTAGGGACCAACATTTGCGCTGTTGTGACCAAATCTCTTCGTAAACAGAACAAACAATATTGTCACAACGCTCCTTGAACTAACCTGCTGTTGTTACGGTAGAGCAACTGCACATACGGACAATCGAACTTCAAGTGTCGCCTCTGCTTAAACTTCGCACTTTTGTTGTATCAAGTATTGATCGTTCCGCGGAAATGCGCCTTACAGATTGGTTGCTTTTTCTCCGTGCGGGATATCACCGAGCTGGGGGAGAGGTAAGTGTCATTTGTGCAATGGTTAGGATGTCAAATTGATATATCAACAGCGCCATGGGATATGGCTTCACTGACAGCTCTCGTCGTTAGCTAGGGGATGGAAAAAGGTTAGCTGCATATCCTTTACACGACGTCGCAGTCAACCTCAGCATTTTTGGCTGTTTGTGATTTCTTGACAAGTTAACGTACAGTAGTTTGCCTTTGCTTTCTGAACGACCGGCACTCATACCTATATGAAACCAGCGCAAGATGGTCTGCTGCCAAATATCATGCAGCTGTGTTTCGAACTGAAGTATGTGGGATTGCGAACTACGTCGATAGCCCCTTAGCCACAGTGCCTAAATAGTCCACTACTAATCCCTATTTTACGAAGTATTCACATGGGCGCATTTCCTTCCACCTAGCGGGGGATCTTTCCTCGGGTGGCTAGGCCAATCCCTAGCTTGTGATGTTTTGTCGTTTAGTACATTGATCCTATCTTCCCTCGGGTGGCTAGGCCAATCCCTAGCTTATGATGTTTTGTCGTTTAGTCCATTGATCCGCCTTACCACATGTCCGGTTCCTAGTGTTAACCATTAAGACGTATCCAGACACAACTAGGGTACAGATAAGGAACTGTTTTTTCCATGTAGTGTTTTTCAGTTGTGTCTGTTTATGTTTGTTTATTCTGTGCTGACGAAGGTTTTTAGCCGCAACGTCCATTTTTGTTTATTGCGATCGAGTTCTAGTAAAGCTGACAATCTACTTCTCGTATTCTAGTGATTTATTCACCGCCACTTTCAGAATTGTGAAGTGTTTGGACCATGACATTTTGTAGGCCCAAGTGCGTGTAGGGGTAGGTTGCTAGTATCTTAATTCTGACCTAATTCCAATCCACATACTTTCGTCTGTCAAGACGGCAAGGTGCCACTCACAATATACATAGTGATCTACACCGATGGGTCAGTGGGTAGAAACAGACTGAGTGGCTGGGGTTTATTTGCGAAGGCTAATCGACGATTCTTGAAAAAGGGAGAGTCTGTCATATGAGACTACGACCTCCAGCATGAGAATGGAAGTGGAAGTAATAACAGCGGCATTCCGTTGGTTAGTCATTGCTTCTTGTGGTATACTGTTAGTTGGTAACCTACTTGCATAGCCAAACCATTTGACTTGCTTCCTTCTAATAAAATCTAGCACAGCTATAACCCCCACTTTAGTCCTCATTTCTTCATTTCTGATCTTATCTCTTTTTGATACATTAAGTATTCTTCTCACGAATCTCATTTCTGTTGTTATGATGTTTCTTTTCTCTTTTTCTCTCATTGTCCAGGTTTGGCACTGGTAACGTTGAGTTGGTAGGAAGATTGTATTGTAAAGTGATTTCTTAGTAGTTATTGATACATGTTTGTTCTTTAGTATTGGTGCCATTGTCCAATGAGTTAGTTTGCCTTATTGCATCTATTTTCGATCTCGTCTTCTGATTTACCATTTGATGAAATTATACTTCGTAGGTACTTAAATCTCTTTACCTGTTTCAAGGAATATTCGTTTAGGTAAATTGTTGTTTCTTCTTACTTAGTTATAGTCATTACCTCTTGTGCTAATTTTCATGTTATGTTCCCTACACATTTCGTTTAGAGTATTAGACTATTCATGTGGTCTTGTAATTCAGCTTCTGATTTTGCTATTAGTGCTTGGTCGTCCGCAAACAGCAGTTCTATAATGGTGTAATTTACTGATGGTTATGTGTTCTCGTCATACGGTGTTCTTGAGGTCTCTGTTAGGCTGGCTTCTTTACATATATGTTATGAACAAGAGAGGGGACAGGACACTACCTTGTCGTACTCCGAATCTTATAGTGAAGGGTTCTCAGTGTCCTCCAGTTGCTCTCACTATGCATTTACTGTTGTTGTATAAGCTTCTACATAGGTTCATTAGATGTGTACTCACTCCATAATATTTAAGGATTTCCCACGGCTTGTTTCTATCTACTATATCAAATGCCTTTTCTTGGTCGACAAAGGCTAAGTAGAGTGTTTCATTGAATTCTATTGGTTTTTCTATAAGTTTTCAAAGAGTAAAAATGTTTAGATGAGGTTCTATAGTAGTTCGTAAACTGTTCTCAAGAATTTTGCAAACTATTTTCCCAGTATGACTCAAAAGAGAAATGCCTCTGTATTATGTGCAGTCTATTTTGCTGCCTTTGTTTTTTTTCCTCAAATTGGGTTAATAATGGCGTTTCCCCAGTCTCGTGGTGTCTGTTGTTCTACCCAAACATGGTTGAATAGTCTATGTAGCCATGCTTTTCCTACTTCTCCTGCTGCTTTAATTAGTTCATTTGGTATTTCATCTTGTCCAGGCGATTTGTTCAATGGTGCTAATCTGATGGCTTTTATAATTTCTTCTTTCAGTATGTCTGGTTCTAGTGCTTCGGTGGCACCTGTGTCAGTTTCTTGAATTCCTGTGACATCTGATGTGATATTGAGAAATTGTTCGAAGTACTGTTTCCATCTTACTAGGATTTGTTGTTGTTCATTTATTGGTTCTCCATTTTCGCTGTTCATTATTTCAGTTGTGTCAAAGGGTTTTCCTCTGGTTCTCATTGCACTTATCTTTTTGTAGAATTTTCTAGTTGCCTCCTTGTCGTTTTTATTTAGGGTTTCTCCATACTCTTCCCAGTCTTTTTGTTTCTCTCTCTTTACTATTCTATTAACATGTCTTCTCGCTATTCTATATTCTATGTAATCGCATTCCTGTTTGCTCTTCGACTACTTTTTATATTTTTCCTTTTTGTCTTTTACAGTTTTCTTTACTTCTGCGTTCCACCAACTTGTTATTGTCTTTATCCGTGTTTTGCTTTTTTTCGTGGTTCCACGTTGTCATGGTCTTACTCTGATCTAAATAATGGTTCGGGTTCATACACGCAACAATACACTGTTCGCTAGGATATAGAACATTTATTGTATGAAGTGTACAGTTGGCGCAGTGGGTAAACAGACCCGCGCTCTCTTATCTTACATATCACAGATAGTTAAACATCAAACATATAGTTGTCATACAACAATCTAGCACACTATCTAGCCCTAGTATATCTATCACTATCCATGAGTCCCTCTCAGGCAGGCCCTGTTGTCTCTCTCCAGTCCGTTTGTCCTCTGCCGGTCTCCGCGTGTCCTAACTCGACACGGGCGGTAACTCTGTCCGAGTTCCTCGTGGACCCCGCATTAGGCGGGCCACATCAGTGTCCACGGAATCATGGACTTGGTGACCATCTCTTTCGAGAAGGTTCTAGATTATTCGGGTCCTGCTCGACTCAATGGTTTCCCTTGGGCTGGGGTTGCAGCCCTTTATTATATGTGCAAGTGAGGCGGTGACAGGATCCCTCCTCCCCCGTGACATGATTTGTTGTTGGGAATTAGATCCGTTCTAATTCTGTCACCGAATCACATAAAGTTGGTGTTTGTAGTTTGGTGGATAGTAACCTGGTAACCTACCTATTAGCACTAAAAACTCATGTATTCTACCATACAACACTTGTCTGATTTGGTGCAGAGATCCCTGTCTCTCGTGTGCTTAAATATGCTTATCAGACCGAAGTTACGTGGCATTTTAGTAGTTGTATTTACAACTTGCCCTTCTCATAGTACCCGAAATGGTACCCAGACAAATAACCCCTATATAATAGAGGGTTAACAAGACCGAAGTCTTGGCTAAATAAGTACACCTTCAAATCTTGATCTGTGTGTGTATTTCTATACACTTTTACTCCCGTATGTTATATAATGCTGAATATGTAGTTACCTTGTTCTTTTATCCCCCTCAGACTACATGTGTACTTGTTGGCTTGTTAGTGTGTTAACTAATAAGTTGATGTATCTAATAAAGTGACTGTATTTTAAATTGATAGTGTTGAGTTTTTAGGTTTGTGTAACGTGCGTGCTGAATGTGTGGTGTAATTCCAAGCGTCACGAGTTGGGATAACCTCAATCATGTAATACTGCACTGTGTGCAATACCTGACTAGGTATTCCAAGTAGTGGTGCTTAGATGTATCCTAACTGCTAATCTAAGTATATTAACATAACTACTAAATTAACTCCCTACTAAACTAAGTTCTACACATGTATTGACAAATTAGACAAGTCATGCACTTTTACATGGAAGACGCAGACAAATTACAATGAATACGTTTTGCGTACAATTTGTCCGCCAAGTGTAACGTTCTCTCATTTAATCCTTTCACGCAGTCATTCACTCATCTGTCATTCAAAATAGTAATTGGCTAAAATATATATTTAAAGTTGAGGTAAGCGTTATTGCCCTTAGAAAAAATGGGCTAGGCGATATTTGCCCTTTAAGAAAATACGTACTTTTTGTACGATAACTGAAAAATAGGTTATAATTTAACTAGAGACACTTGTATAGGACGGTTATTTAGCATATGAATGGTACCGTCCGTAATATTAAAGTAGAATATGTACAAGTTACAGGTTAACACAATTTATATACATCATTAATGGAAATATAATACATATTTAATAGTAAACTAATTAATTAAATAACTCCAACGATGATGTGCGCGTTGACGTCCCTTCGTTCGTGTGTATGGCTGTGTCTTGAGTGTTGTCGTCGATGTTGTTTTGTTTCGGCTGTTTGCAAAGTTTTGTAGCAACAGCAAGTATGGATTGCTCTCACTGTCCCGTATGAAATATAACATTGTTCAGAGATAGTTCACTAGTTGATATAATTGGTTGAAATAAACACAGTTAATGTTTCTTGCTGGAATCGTTCTAGAGCTGAGGCATTTGATGGTATAGTTCTTACAATATAGCTCTTAACGTATGTTTAAGGGTGACGTAATTAACCTAATCACTGAGAGTACTCTAGCAGGTGTAGAGTCACACTGTTATATGTAACGGAATAAAAGTATCACAGTTTATAGTGTGGCTACTGGCCAATGTGATTAGAGTCATTCTACTGGCGCATTTGTCTGCCGTGATAAAAGGTCAGCCACTATGTTCTCGGTGCCCTTAATATGGCGAATTTCGAAGTCAAAGTCTTGAAGTAGAAGACACCATCTTTGTAACCTGTTGTTTTTGGGCGACCCATGGTTCAGTATTAATAATGGCGAACTGTCTGTGAGGACCACAAAATGGCTTCCCAAGAGGAACTTAGATAGTCTCAATATACAGAACAAAAGGCTCAAACACTCCAATTCAACTGTGGCATAACGAGTCTCAGCCTTCTTCGGTTTGCGGCTTACGTAGAGGATCGGGTGTCGAACGCCATCCATTTCCTGCATTAAACATCCTCCTATTGCGATAGCGCTCGCATCTGTGGTCAAAATAAAGGGTATATTTATGTTGGGTAATCGCAAGACTGGTGGATTAGAAAAAATATGTTTCAACCTACACATTGCATCATCTAAGCTGGTACTTTTACAAATTTTTGATGGATGATCTTTAGTTAACATATCAGAAAAGACTGAGGTGAGTTCTGCCCAATGTGGAATAAATTTAGAATAATAGTTAATCAGACCTAGTAAACTCCTAACCTGCTTCTTTGTGGTAGGTACTTCTAGATTAAGGATCTTGGAAACAATTTTATCATCAGTCAACAATTTTCCTTCAGAAATTCTATGACCAAGGAAGTCTATTTGTGTATAGCCTATTTCAACCTTGGAAGGTTTGATAGTAAGTCCAAAAAGAGAGATTTGGTGGAAGACTTGTTTAAGGGTGAGTAAGTGAGAAGTCATATCAGAAGAATGGACGCATATATCATCAATATAAGCAACTACGTCATTAATTCCGTGTAATAACAATCTTGTTAGTCTCACAAATGTGGCCGGTGCGTTCTTCAGGCCAAAAGGAAGATATAGCCATTCGTATAACTCTAGAGGCGTTGCGAATGCTGTTATATGTCTACAAGAAGGGTGTAGAGGAACTTGCCAATATCCTTTCGCTAAATCTGTCTTAGAAAATAAGGATGATTGAGCCATATCTAAAATAAGATCTTCACAACTGTTCATAGGCTCTGCATCCGTTGTTGTTCTGGTATTCAATATTCTATAGTCGATGCACAAGCGGATTGTCTGGTCTTTCTTTTTCACCAAGACAATCGGTGACGAATATTGAGACATAGATTTTTGAATAATGCCATTCTTCTCTAAATCTAAAATTTCTTTATCTAAATTAGATCTGTAATGGAGAGGAATAGAATATGGTCTACATTTGACCGGTCTCAGATCTGTTAGCACAATTGAATGTGTTATTCTATCAGTGCGTCCAGGTTTGTTGGAAAAGATTGTCTTATAGTCGTCTAGGAGCGTCAAAATGTCCTGTCGCTGTTGTTGTGTCAAATTGTCAGAGATATGTATGTCCTTTATACTTCCGTCATCAGTCATAATTGGCACAGGGATTTCAGTGTTGTCCATGTCTGTCTGATTTATCACAGATGCTACAGTTTGTAAATTGTCTTCAATGTCATTGTCGTCGTCGTCGAGATCGATCGTCAATATGTCGTCAAATTTGTCATTATTGTCAATATCACAGATTGTCGGTAATGTCCATTTGTCTTCGTCGTTTTCGTCGTCGTAAGCGTGTGTCGTTAACGATGCTTCGTTTGTCGAGGTGTTATTCCGTTGGGAAATTGACGTTTCGTCTCTGTCAACAGTTTGTTGCGTCTGTTCATTTGTCTCATTGTCCTGTCTAGCATAGTATGGTTTCAACATATTTACATGTAATAATTTCAATTTTCCATTTACAGAGAATGTGGTAGGGTTATTCCCCTTGACCAGTTTATGACATATATCACCAGATGTACAAAATGTTTTAATGTCTTGGTCGAACTTTGGCCAATAAAACTTGGTTAGGACAATAGCCTTGGTCATTTCGTATCCCATATGACCTCCAAAAGGGGAGTCATGGGCTATTTTTAGCACTTTGTTTCGATGTGCTTGTGGTAAAACAATTTGCTGTGTCGTGGTCTGGTTTGTTGTGTAAAATCTGGTTAAGATGTTATTCTGTAGCCTAAATGTCCACGATGCATGTTTAGTGACTTTTGGTTTAAGTCCAACTAATTTAAAGTATGGTGTAAGTGTTTTATCTGCTTTTTGTTCATTACCAAAAGTGATGTTAGTTGAGTTTGGCGCTACTATTTCTAATGATTCCTGTAGTTGGTCCGTGTTGGTTTTGTGGGTTGTCTGTCGTGTTATTGCGTTTGTGTGTTGTGTGTTTTGTTGCACATTTACAGGTTCGGTACTTGGTAGTTTGGTAGCATCCTCAATCCGAGGTTTTAATTCGGTCGTATCGTTTCTTGATTCGACCGCCCCTGCATTGTACACCTCGGTAAATTCTTCCTGAATTACCTCAGTGGTTGTCTCCCTTGGTATTTTGGCAGTTTGAGACAAGCAAGAATGGTGTTTCTCTTTTGTGTCGCTATTTCTGTGGTGGATACCGTGTTTTTGCTCCCACCTTTTGATCTCTGTTTCAGAGCATGGATGTATGTTGGGTAAATTACCAAGTATAATATCCGCGACGGGATTTTCAAGGATAGCACACAATACTCGCCCAGATATGAACGGTGTTTGAATTTCGACCAAAGCAAGGGGGTATTTCTCTATTACTTTCAGTGGTTCAAGAGCCAAATTTCTCATTAGTGGTCTAGGGGTATGATTTTCGCTTGGGGTGCGAGAGGTTCCGGGTTCAAATCCCGGACGAGCCCCCAAAAAGCCTGTCATGGTCTTACTCTGATCTAAATAATGGTTCGGGTTCATACAGGCAACAATACACTTGTGATATATTAGATTTTCACAAACGTAACATCACGATTAAATATTTCCAGGACGACAAAAATCGGCGTTCACCGCAACCGATTTAATTGTTCCATAATGGTACGATCCAAGATTTAATATACCCGTTGGGAATGAAAAACATTAACCCGGAAAGGACCGTATAAATAGCAGCGTGCAGAGCGACATGGCCTGTTTGTACATCAGTCAGCATGAGACATAAGAACTGAAGCAGCGGAAGGAGTGAGAGAGGTTCAAAATTCATGAGAAAAGAACATCCTCAGCCTACGAAATCGCTCTGAGAAATTGCATCTCATTCAGATCATGAAACGTGTCGACATGTTGAGGACATTCTGATAAATAAGGTAGTGGTCTTATTCATGTCAATCCAGACCTGACTTGGTGAAGTTTGAAGGCAGCACCTGTTGAGTGAGCACATGGTTGAGTGATGCCCTTGACAGAGTAGCGTCAAACCTTATCTACCTGCAACCATTCCATTTGTCTCATAGGAGAGGTAATCTTTATTTAAAATAAGTACCTGCCAAGACAAAGGAAAACAAGAGCCAACTTATGTTCTACTACACCCAGGAACAATAAATAATACTACAATTGATGATAGCCAGAGTGATTCCCAAAGCTGGAAGTGGAGAATCCTGATTGGAGACAGTTCTTTTTTTCAGATCATCCAGACCAGTAAAAGATTAGCTTTACAGGCCACTGCGAAAAATCTAAACGGTTAATTATCTACCGAATCATGGGCACATCAAGTCTGTAATATTTAATGTATATGAATATGTCCTTATTTCTATGACAGGAAATTGTAATTTTGAATGCAATTTACAAAATCCATATTTCTGTTTATTAAATCACAAAAACTAAGGTCATGTCATGTATTGATTGTATTTTACTTGTCATAATCAAATTGTTTTAAATTACCCTAGATAGAATTAATTAGTTGGTAGAGGAGAGGCAAGGAACCACTTAGGGAATAAACTGGGTATAAAAGGGAGTACCACATTTTTCAGTATTTCCTAAAGGTATTCCTTGGTTCTCTAAAACTCTATGTCTGGTCTCAACAATTGAGTCAGTACAACTAAATTAATTAAACGGGCAGGATCACATTGGGAAAAATGATGTTTCATCATTTATCTCAGTGGGGTTGAGCCATCAATCAAACCCATATCCGACAAGTTGGGGGCTAAGTCCGGGTATTTCTTTAATTAGAAAGTAGAATATAGCAGGTTAGGATAGTAACATTCACCTAGTCAGAGTTATCATATCATTAGATATTGATAAAGTAGGTAGATAACTCTAATCAGACATACGTGCTTTGCTTAAAGTCTATTCTCCAGGTATACAGGCGTATTCACCTTCAGAGAAGACAAGAAAAAGGTAAGAATGGCAGACACCGCCAGACTGAGAAATCTTTTCATGGAGACTGGTAAGCAGTGCGACCTAACAGGTAAGGAGTTAGCTCAGTATGTTAGCGAGGAATTCGAGAAACATGAACGTCTACAAGTTGAGAAGGAAAAGGAGGAAAGACGTCTACAAGCTGAGAAGGAAAAGGAGGAAAGACGTCTACAAGCGGAGAATGAAAATAAGGAGAAGGATAGACAGGCAAACAGAGAACAAGAAGAAAGAAGACAAAAACATGAACTGGAAATGAGGAAGTTGGACAATGAAACCGAGTTACGACGACTGGAAATCATGAACCAACAGAATCCCTCAACAGATCAAAGTAGATCTTCAGCTGAACCACCAGGGGAAGCAGCTTCAGTTCAAGTGAACGCCATGTCTTTTCCATTGGAACCTTTCAATGAACAGACAGACATCATCGAAAATTATTTATCAAGATTCGAGAGGATGTGTGTGATGTGCGGACTGGAGGAGACCAAATGGGCAGTTAAATTGTCACAAGGACTTCGCGGAATTTCTTACGAAGTATTTTCTAGGATACGACCGGAGGAGTTGGGCAATTATAACATCCTAAAACAAGCCTTATTAGCCAGATTCGAGATAGACGGGAGAGAACTACAAGAAACAGTTCAGGACTGCTCGGAAGGAAGCCGGAGAGAACTTCTCTCAATACGTAGAAAGACTAAGATCCTACCTAAACAAATGGCGTACCATGTCTAGATTTGAGGAAACCTACCAAGATCTAGAAGAAATGATTCTGATAGATCAACTCAAACAGAAAATGTCTCAGGACATGAGAGCATTTTTAACACAGAATGGAGCTGAGAGATTGAAGTCTATCATTACTTTGGCAGAGAGATATGAAAAGTCGCAGAAAGAGGCGGGAGGTAATCAACGAAATACCAATAATCTTCCTCGCGAATTCCCTCAGAAGACCAAAGATAACGGAGAACCGAAATCCAGCAAACCAAATGGATCGAATGGATCAAATAAGACCACTACAAATCAGAACCAGCAGGTCATGTGGGAGAAGCCTTACTGCAGCCATTGTAAAAATCATACTCATAACACAAGGGATTGCAAAAAGAAGCCTCAACCTCTTACCACAGCCTGTGCAGTAAAACCTAAAGCAGTGAGAAGGAACCGTAATGCTCATTCCAATATGGACACGCAAAGGAACACCAACTCAAAACTGCCAGTCATAGAATCTGTCAACCTGAATGGATGGACAGTGGAATGTCTCTATGATACAGGTTTATTTTTCGACGCAATTGTACAAGCCTCATTGGTAAACCCAGAGCAAGTTACAGATGAAACCGTCGAAATACAGGGATTTCTGAAAAGTTCCGTACCTATGACACTTCCTGTTGCCAAGGTCAGCATAACTTCACGCTATGTTACGGGAGAAATCAGAGCAGCGGTCATGGATGACCCAGTCCACCCTGTCATGCTAGGAAGTCGCTATGTCCTTTTAGGAGAACCAGTACAGCCAATGATAGCATCAGCGGTGACTACGCGCCAACAGGCCAAGGAAACTCCAACGACTACGACACCAGCAAATCTTCAGTCCGAAGATTTAAAACAAGCCCAAGCAACAGATAGCTCACTTGGGACGTGCTTCCGTAAGTTGCCAAAATCACATACACCTCCAAGGAAGGGTGATTTCTACATGAAGAATGGAATTCTTCACAGAAAGGCAAGAAAGTTAGGACAAGAGTATTCTCAACTGGTTGTTCCAACTACTTACAGAACACAAATACTTGAGATGGGACATAGTATGCCGTTTAGCGGACATATGGGAATCAACGCAACCATGCAACGAATCTCAACTTACTACTACTGGCCTGGAATTAACATGGACATCCAAAGATATGTCAAATCATGCCCAGCATGTCAGAAAGTAGCCCCAAAGAACTGGACACCACCAGCGACATTAGGGGAAAGGCCCATCACGAGAGATTTCAACAAGAAATCCAACAACATAGAGTTAGAGGTGGGAGAAAAAGTGCAAGTACTTCTTCCCACAAGTCAAAATCAGTTGCAGATCGGTTGGAGAGGACCTTATGTAGTGAAGGAGAGAATTTCCAGAACAAACTACAAGATCTCTATAAAGGGGAAAGAGAAAATCTTTCATCTCAACCTGTTACAAAAGTACCACGAGAGACCCGCCACCGAGACAGCACATTTGATAGCGATGGCAGTAACAACAGAAGTTGAACATGGAAACTCAAAGGGAGTGGAGTATCCTCTGCAGTTCAAAAAGACTCATCGAGATGTGGACATTAGTTCAACATTAACGACGGATCGGCAGCAGCAGATTCGAGAGTGCTTAGAGAATTATGCCGCGATACTAACAGACAAGCTAGGACTAACAGATCTAGTAGAATTCAACATGAAGTTGAAGGATCCAGAACCTGTGCATGTCAAAGACTTACCCTGTTCCAAACGCCAAAGCCAGAACTCTAACAGATTAAATCCAACAACTGCTGTGAGGAAGGATTAATGTAGGAGCAGACTTTCTCAACAGACATCCTATTGAAGATTCAGTACATGAATCAAAGGACAAGAAAGGATTAGAGGAAATATAAGCTTGTTACGCTTGCTCAAAGCTACTGTTCTTCAGGCGAACAACAGTCTGAGAGGGGAGCCATGTGATATATTAGATTTTCACAAACGTAACATCACGATTAAATATTTCCAGGACGACAAAAATCGGCGTTCACCGCAACCGATTTATTTGTTCCATAATGGTACGATCCAAGATTTAATATACCCGTTGGGAATGAAAAACATTAACCCGGAAAGGACCGTATAAATAGCAGCGTGCAGAGCGACATGGCCTGTTTGTACATCAGTCAGCATGAGACATAAGAACTGAAGCAGCGGAAGGAGTGAGAGAGGTTCAAAATTCATGAGAAAAGAACATCCTCAGCCTACGAAATCGCTCTGAGAAATTGCATCTCATTCAGATCATGAAACGTGTCGACATGTTGAGGACATTCTGATAAATAAGGTAGTGGTCTTATTCATGTCAATCCAGACCTGACTTGGTGAAGTTTGAAGGCAGCACCTGTTGAGTGAGCACATGGTTGAGTGATGCCCTTGACAGAGTAGCGTCAAACCTTATCTACCTGCAACCATTCCATTTGTCTCATAGGAGAGGTAATCTTTATTTAAAATAAGTACCTGCCAAGACAAAGGAAAACAAGAGCCAACTTATGTTCTACTACACCCAGGAACAATAAATAATACTACAATTGATGATAGCCAGAGTGATTCCCAAAGCTGGAAGTGGAGAATCCTGATTGGAGACAGTTCTTTTTTTCAGATCATCCAGACCAGTAAAAGATTAGCTTTACAGGCCACTGCGAAAAATCTAAACGGTTAATTATCTACCGAATCATGGGCACATCAAGTCTGTAATATTTAATGTATATGAATATGTCCTTATTTCTATGACAGGAAATTGTAATTTTGAATGCAATTTACAAAATCCATATTTCTGTTTATTAAATCACAAAAACTAAGGTCATGTCATGTATTGATTGTATTTTACTTGTCATAATCAAATTGTTTTAAATTACCCTAGATAGAATTAATTAGTTGGTAGAGGAGAGGCAAGGAACCACTTAGGGAATAAACTGGGTATAAAAGGGAGTACCACATTTTCAGTATTTCCTAAAGGTATTCCTTGGTTCTCTAAAACTCTATTTCTGGTCTCAACAATTGAGTCAGTACAACCAAATTAATTAAACGGGCAGGATCACATTGGGAAAAATGATTTTTCATCATTTATCTCTGTGGGGTTGAGCCATCAATCAAACCCATATCCGACAACACTGTTCGCTAGGATATAGAACATTTATTGTATGAAGTGTACAGTTGGCGCAGTGGGTAAACAGACCCGCGCTCTCTTATCTTACATATCACAGATAGTTAAACATCAAACATATAGTTGTCATACAACAATCTAGCACACTATCTAGCCCTAGTATATCTATCACTATCCATGAGTCCCTCTCAGGCAGGCCCTGTTGTCTCTCTCCAGTCCGTTTGTCCTCTGCCGGTCTCCGCGTGTCCTAACTCGACACGGGCGGTAACTCTGTCCGAGTTCCTCGTGGACCCCGCATTAGGTGGGCCACATCAGTGTCCACGGAATCATGGACTTGGTGACCATCTCTTTCGAGAAGGTTCTAGATTATTCGGGTCCTGCTCGACTCAATGGTTTCCCTTGGGCTGGGGTTGCAGCCCTTTATTATATGTGCAAGTGAGGCGGTGACACACGTGTTATTTTTGCAGTATTTAAAATGCTTGATTTGAACATCTCCCATTCTTCTTCCAATGCTTTTCTTTCTATAGGTAACTTTACAAAGATCACAATTAGTTCTTTCTCATAATTTTCCCTCATTGCCTCGTATGTGACGTGTTTTAAGTTTACTGAATCGCATGGCATGTATTTTCCTGGCCTTTGCTTTCTTCTTCTGATGGTTCTTATTGTGGCAACGACTGCTTGTGGTCTGTGTTTATACTTAAGCAGGGCACTGCCCTTCCATCTAATATATTTCTCTTTCTATTATTTCTTGTTAATATAAAATCAATGTGGCTTTTAGTATCTAGATCATTCCATTTATACCAGGTGCATACTTGTGAGTATTTATGTTTATAAAAAGTGTTTGTTATATAGACGTCGTGTTGGTTGCATAGCTCTATCAGTCTAATCCCGTTATCATTTCTTTCATTATGTTGGTCTCCAAATGCTCCAAGATGTTTTTCTATGCCCGCTCTATTACGTCCTAGTCTTGCATTGAAGTCTCCCATAACTATGATGTTGTCTTGCTTATCTATTTTATTTAGGCAATGAAGGAATCAGCCGGCTTCGTGGCTTAGAGGTTATGACTTTTCTCCGTAATCTCGTATACTCTCGTCGGTGACGTGATGACGGTGAGAATCAGCAGTGGTTCGAATCGCATCGGTAACTTACGGGGTATGTGAGCCGGCCGCTCAGAAAGCTATGGCAAACTACTGAGTGTAATCTTGCCAAGAAATCAACAATCAGTTGAAAGATGCTGATGTTGACAGCTATGTCCTGTAAAGGATATGCAAAAAAAAAATAAAAATGAAGGAATCACCAAACAACGAGAAGTATATTGTGAGCTTTACTAGGTCGTGTATATATTGGTTTTTGTCCTTTCTTGTGTTCTTTCTTTTTTTCTCGAGTTAAAGATTTGAACTCTGTGCTGCCAATGCCAAACCTGGACAATGACAGAAAAAGAGAAGAGAAATGAAAAATCACAACAACATAAATGAGATTCCTGAGAAGAATACTCAATGTATCAAGAAGTGAGACAATCAGAAATGAAGAAATCAGGACTAAAGTTGGGTTTTTATCAGCGCTAGATTTTATTAGAAAACAGCAGGTTAAATGGTTTGGCGATATAACTAGATTACCAAGTAACAGTATACCTCAACAAGCAAAGGTGTACAGACCAGACGGAAACAGCGGAAGAGGCCGACCACGTAAACGTTGGATAAAGGGAATTACAGAGACCATGGGAACTTCGATATATGAAGCCCATACACTGACACTCTCCCGCTGTTTATACTTCACCTCGACACCGCAAGGTACAAGAGGAACAAGATGAGATCAGATGAATGAATGGTTGCAGTTTTTTTTAAATAATTGTTTTCTTCCTAGGCAATAAATGTTTGTAGTTTATTAGTAATTGTTTTAGTCCCAGGTAATGAATGATTGTAGTTTATTAGTACTTGTTTTAGTCCCAGGTAATGAATGATTGTTGTTTATTAGTAATTGTTTTAGTCCCAGACAATGAATGATTGTAGTTTATTAGTAATTGTTTTAGTCCCAGGTAATGAATGATCGTAGTTTATCAGTACTTGTTTTAGTCCCAGGTAGTGAATGATTGTAGTTTATCAGTACTTGTTTTAGTCCCAGGTAATGAATGATTGTAGTTTATCACAACTTGTTTTAGTCCCAGGTAATGAATGATTGTAGTTTATCAGTACTTGTTTTAGTCCCAGGTAATGAATGATTGTAGTTTATTAGTAATTAGTTTAGTTGCTCTCCTCTGTAAGGCTATGGCCATCTACGTCTGACTTTGTTTGTTTAGCAATCCCCATTGTTTTTTATTGTGAAGCTAAACACTTTACATTCGCTGGCTTTGAACTTGTGCGTAGCTTAGAGAGGTGCTGCTGCTACTACTACATGTAGTACTTGCAACTAATAGTGAGTACACTAGACTGATATTACGTGAGGATTAGCTTTCCCTATTACTAGTGTCCTCCGCCAACAGGCGACATATTGTCCGACTTCAGTAGTAATCATTGTTCATCACTAAATAAGAGTCGTGTATTTTAAGAAAGCTATTATAGTAAGAGACGGCTGCTTGGTCTAGGGGTTACACGACTTTCTCCGTAATACCGTATATTCTCGTAAGTAACGTGATGTGTGTGAGAATCGGTAGCGGTTCGCTCCGCGTCGGTAACTTACTGGGTATGTGAGCCGGTCGCCCAGAAAGCAATGGAAAACTACTGAGCGTAATCTTGCCAAGACATCAACAATCAGCTGAAAGATGCTGATGTTGACAGCGATGTCCTGTAAAGGATATGCGAAAAAATTTGGTTTAGTAAGAACACGGCATTTGAATCGATACGGTGTAAGGGATATAACTGCGTAAAGTACAAATTATTACAGTTATCGGCCATGTTTCAACTAACTTTGCACAACACTTAAAATATTCAATTCTAACGTTAAAGCTGTTATTACTGTTAGTCGACAGATGAACCTCACTGCACATCGAACCATTCAGCCCATAAGTGCTCTGATCTCCTCCTCAGCAAATCCTGCATGGCTAACGACACCATTTCTGTGCTGGTTTATCAATCTTCTTTGGCTTCCTGCGTAGTGTTCTTGTTTGGCCACACCTCTTTTAACGTGCTGTTCTCGCAGCCTGACCATGGTTGTAGATTCCCAGTTTTCGCTTGGTTCTCGTAAACGACTTACTTCTCGTAGAGTATTCAGAATCTCTGCCTGGTCCATGGCTCGTCCGTCTTCCACAGTACCTGCAAGCCTGTCAGCCTGCTCATTCTCCTGTAAGACCGCATTCCCTGGCACGAAGAAGAAACTAATCTTTGCCAGCCGAAACCGCTCCAGAGACAGCAGCCACTCTCTTCGGATCCACTCCATCTCTATCTTCCTGAGTATACTCATTGAGTCACTAAGGACACAAGCCCGATTGAATGTCTGTGTCTCGAGCAATGTTATTACTTTACTTACTGCCATGACTTCCATAGTCATGCTGCATGTGGTCAAAGCAAAAGCGCCAGTTCACAGTTTCCCCCCCAACCTGAGCCGTAAAGGCCCATGAACTTCTCACTCCTCGGACGACCCTCCCATCCGTGTAAATGACAGCACCATCCTCTAAAGAATTCTCGAAGATCAGAGCCTGTACTTCCGCCTCCACAGCAGCTGGATTTTCTTGTCTGCATTCCTGTCTAGTTGGATGCACACTGAAAAGGATGTACAGAACTCTGTTGGCACTTGTACCCACTCCTCGCCAGATTCTAAGTCCTAAGTGAACACACCTGCTGAAGAATGTCTTCGGCTTGACCCATCCATGACTTCCCTCTTTTTAACCTGCTGCTCTTTACCTTCGTAATCCTCGCTATGCAGTGGATGTTGTGTGTTTGCGTTGACTCTGAGATAGGCACGTGCTTGGCATATTTGTATTCTGTCCCTCATGGTTGGAAAATCAAGAAGGTAGCGCATCGCCCTGCACGCTGTATCTCTTGTACACCCAAGAATGATGCGCATGGCTTCGTTCTGTATCCTTTCTATCCTTTCTATCTGCTAATGGCTGAAAGTCAGGATCGCCATCGCATACCCCATAACAGAAAGGATCAGCCCCTCGTAAAGAAGACATAGATGGCGCTGCTCACAGTTAGCCGCCGCCATCACCCGCATCGCAGCCAAACCCAGCTTGGCCTTTGTTATCACCTGGTCTACGTGCTCAGTATAAGCTAGGCTTCGATCAAATCGTATCCCTAAGGTAATTCATTGCCTGCGTTTTTTCCACTGTCTCTAAACCCAGATTTACAGGTGGCATTGGGGTGTTGACAAGATGGTTATTCAAAGAGAACCATGTCACTGTTGCCTTTGTTGGGTTGACTATTGCCTCAGCTTCATCACACCAAGTACTTATGCGATTGAGTTCGGTTTGTAGTTCTAAAGCAACCTGATCTCTACCCATACCCTGACGATACACTAAAACTTCGACTGCATACTACTGTATGGATCAGAAATACGGAGAACAATTAATACTATTACAAATACACTACACACAGTCACTAGTTGGTGCCTGAGTAAACAATTAATCGGAGCCTTTCCGTCTTGACAGACAATAGTTTGTTACATTCTGCTTAAAAAGGCATACTATAGTGTTTTTTTGTTTTTGTTTTGTTGCCTCAATATAAAATTCAATATCTCAGTAACCAACTGAGGGAAAATGATGAGATTTAGCATATAACCTTATCATTATGTCCACCCAACAAAAAAAATTTTGTTCTGGAGATTGTACAGCAGATTTCAATGTTTGTTTATATGCGGTATATAATTTACCGCTCCCGCATTCATGCCCTCATTTTAAGAGTATTACAGCTTCAGCAAGACACACACCCGCTCTTTTCGAAATTATTTGGCGGGTTTCGTTTTGGCACAAACAGCGCGAAGTTAAATTGGTTTGTTCAGAGGTGTCTCAAATGGGGGTTCTTTCATGAAACGTGATTATATAAATAAACTAGCTGACTCGGCCTGGCTTCGCCCAGCTCCTGGCGGGGATCTATCTATCTATCTATCTATCTATCTATCTATCTATCTATCTATCTATCTATCTATCTATCTATCTATCTATCTATCTATCTATCTATCTATCTATCTATCTATCTATCTATCTATCCATCCATTCATCTATCTATCTATCTATCTATCTATCTATCTATCTATCTTTCTATCTATCTATCTATCTATCTATCTATCTATCTATCTATCTATCTATCTATCTATCTATCTATCTATCTCCTGCCTGCCTGCCTGCCTGCCGGCCGGCCGGCCGACCGACCCACCGACCCACCGACCGACCCACCGACCGACCCACCGACCGACCCACCGACCGACCGACCCACCCACCCATCTACCTTTCTGCCTACCTACCTACCTACCTACCTATCTACCTACCTTTCTGTCTGTCTGTCTGTCTGTCTGTCTGTCTGTCTGTCTGTCTGTCTGTCTGTCTGTCTGTCTGTCTGTCCACGCTATTAAATATTGTTAAAAGTTACTGGAAAAAATGTGAGGACCATGTGTTGAAAGAGGAAGAGGACTATTGGAGAAAGGATGGATTGAATTTTATGCAACCGAGAGCAATCATCAACCTACTGGAATCGTCCGACACAGATTAAGGTCTGAGCAGATCGCAGACCTTAATCTACGTACACACTTACTGGGATATTTTGCTCCAACTATTCAGACGAATTGCAGGCCCTAAACATTACAGCATCAGCATCAGCTGAAGAAACAAGAAGGAAATGAAAAATAAGGTAAGAAATATAGTCCTTCTACTTTCCTGTTAATTTACAAATTATTTACCCCGTGCCTCTGTAAATTCTCTGTCTTTACTAATATTACACATTGCACCCCTCTCGGGATTCTCCGTGGTGAAGTGGTCAAGCCGTCTGACTCGGGCTCCGAAGGTTGTATGTTCGATTCCGGGCCGCGTCCTTCATTTCACGAGTGCATTTTTTCGGAGACTCCCGAGGGTCGTCGCTGGAGCTACGGAGTTCGTGCTTTGTGCGACGCTTTCCGCGCTGCGGAAAGAAACTGAGCCATATGGGATAAAACACCCGGTGCAATGCAGCCGACCCTGTAAGCTACTTCTGTCATTGCACCCACTCCCATACGAATCCGGATACGCCTTTGTGTGTCATCTGAATTGGCAGGTCTCCAATTACTGTAAACATAATGTTGTTAGCGAGAAATCTCTAGTTGTTCAGCAAAACATCAAAGGAATGTCGCCGCTTTTGATGATTTAAGTTGTTTTTGGACCTATCAAAGACATATTCCTTGGGTGGGGGTAAATATAAGACGGCTGGAAAAATTTCATAACGATGCAACAGACAGTTTTCAAAATAATTGATCGTGAATGAAGGCATTCAAATCGGAACATACTATAACTACAACCCACAGCAATAGCGATTGTGACTGATCAGACCAATTCGCGAGGTAAATGTTCGTCCGTCCACAATGGATGCCTGTGAACACATGGTTATTTTACCATCACTCACCATTTTACGTCTCACGCGCTCAGTGTGTGACCTATATGCAATCATTTTCTCCTTTATCTTTATTCCATTTCTGATATTTGCCCTCCACACAACACGTTCAGCGGCGACTTGCTCCCAATGTGCATTATCAATGCCTGTATCAATCATGTGCCAATTACACACATCTTTATATCGTAGTAGAGGCCGACCCCGAGATCTCTTACCCATCTTACCATCACTTCACCCAAAAAAGATGTCCTTTGGTATTCTATCATCATCCATCCTCCATGTCCTATACATCGAAGTCTACGAAGACTGAGTATGGAATAAACCGTCACACAACCTGATCTTTCCCATACTTCAGTATTTGTGATTTTGTCTTGCCACTTAATATCAAGAATTCTTCGCAGACACCACATATGAAAGCTGTTTAAACGTTTCTCTTGGTATGAATAAGTTGATCAGGCTTCACTGTCATAAAGAAGAGTACTAAGGACACAGGTTTGATAGACAAGGACTTTTGTTTTGGCAGTAAGCTTCCTGTTCTCCAAGATTCTTTTTGTTGATGTGTTCATTGTTGTTGCTGCCTTACCAAACCTGATGTTGATTTCCTGATGCAGGGATAATTTGCTATTTACCACTGATTCTAAATATGTAAAATGGTCTACTATCTACAGTTCAGCGTCGTCAATCAAGTTTGATGGTACGCCATGTGCACCTTGTCACATAATCGGCGTCTTCTTTTTGCTAATTGTTAAACCAAATTCAGAACAAGCATTGGAGAATGCAGATAGTAGACGTTGAAATTCTTCCTCAGAGTGAGTGGTAATTGCAGCATCATCTGCAAACAGCAACTCCCTGATCAGTACTCCCTAATTTTGATATTTGTCTTCAATCTCTGAGTATTGTAACGGTCGCCATTTGAACGTGAGTGAATGTATATACCACCATCCTGATCATGAAAGACATATTTCAATAGAAGTTAAAAGTATATTCCAAAGAGGGTGGGAGCTAGGACACAACCTTGCTTAACTCCACTTTTGATTTCAAACTCTTCTGAAGCTGCACCATCAAACTTTATTATACCCTTCATGCCTGTGTGGAACGATTCCACAATGGACAGAAGAGGTGGTGAGCAGCCAATCTTCTCTATTGCCTTGAATAGACCCCCACGTCTGACCAAATCAAAAGTCTTTGTGAGGTCGATGAAGAGAAAAAAAACAGTGGTTGATTGTATTCACGGCATTTTTCGTGTATCTCTCGCAATGAGAATATCATATCAATGGTAGACCGGTTCTATCAGAAGCCACACTGTGATTCGGGGTAGACTTGACCTCCCAGGACTTGAAGTCTGCGTAGAACAATTCTGGCAAATACTTTCCCAACAATACACAGCAGTGAGATACCCCTATAGTTGTTACAATCTCTCTGATCGCCCTTGTTCTTGTACAGTGTTATGATGCTTGAGTCTTTGAAATCCTGTGGGACTTGTCCTTCTCGCCAGCATACCTCTATTATCTGGTGGATCTGTAGAGTGAGTGTGCCTTGCCCACTCCTGATAACCTCTATTGGAATCCCATCCTTACCTGGAGCCTTGCCAGATGCAAGTTCATTTATAGCACACTTAACTTCCGTTATGGTGGGAAGTATGTCCAGGTGGTCAAGAGTTGGCAGGGTCTCTATGGTGTTGAGGGTATCATCCGCTAGTTTTGTCTCATTTGAGTAATGCTCCAAATAGTGCTCTAACCATCTATCCATCTGCTGTTTCTTATCAGTGATGATTTCTCCAGTCAAGGTTTTCAATGGTGCACTTCTTTTGATCATTGGACCACAGGCTTTCTTTATCTCTTCATACATGCTTCTGATGTTTCCCTTATCTCTTGCGATTTGAATGGACTCACATCCTTTCTAGCTTGCTTCAGCTCACTCAGAGTGTTACGCGTTGTTCTTTCCTTGTTTCTTAAGAGAGCTATCTTCTTGTTATCAATCAAGGGCTGCAGTGTCTGGCTGTTTGCCGCAAACCAGTCCTGCCTTTTATGATCAACGCTTGCTGTAAACCTATACCGCTGTTTTATAAAGAGTTTCCTTAAGTTTACCCCACTTTTCACTTGCTGTACAATTTTCAGATGTATATGTGAAAGTGTCCTCAAGTTGCTGTTGGAACTTAAAGCACTAAGCAGGCTCGTGGGTGTTAATAATATTAATCCTGGGGCTAAATGTGTGTTTAGCTGTGTAGATTCTCTTTGGTCTCAGTCTAACCCTTGTAACATCCACATAATGACCCGTATCACAGTCAGCACTGTGATAACTTCGAGTTAATGATGTTTGATTCAGATGTTGTCTCCGTGTGATGATGACTTCCAACTGATGCCAATGGCCGGATCTTGGATGTTTCCATGTGGCCTTATGCAGCTCTTTTGTTAAAAAAAGAAAAGAAAAGATTTTGCAATACATAGGTCCTTTCTGGTGCATTGCTCCAGCAGCCTTTGCCCATTTTCATTCATGCGACCGATGTTGTATTTTCTAATTCTCACCGACCATAAACTCGAGTCCTTGTCCACACGAGCATTGACATCACCGAGCATATACATGAAGTATGGGTGGCGGGGTAGGTGTATTCCCTATCAAAGGAGAGGTAAGGTGCCCCTTTCTCTCCGCTAGCCTACGGGGCACCCTTGGGCAAGGTGAAGTACCCGTTTAGCTTCCCGATCAGGGTTACGTGAAGCCACGGGTGCAGGTGGTGGATGAAGTTGAAAAGCAGCCAACAGATAGTTGTAGGTTATGGTCTCCAGCTTCACGACGGTAGGCAGTGGATCTCTTTTTTTTGGGGGGGGGGGGGGGGGGGGGGGGAGACAATGGCTACGGTCATCGACCAGTATGGTCACTGCTAGGAAGGAAAGCAATGGCAAACTACCTTCTTTACAGATGCCAAACATATAATGTATTGCAAACTCATCGATAATCAGAGAAACGGCGTAAATGGGTGCTCCATAGGAGCAGTTTCCCCGTTAGAGTTAGTCATGTGCACCAGGGGACTCCAGACCGTCAGCAGGCGACTGAGTGCAAAAGTATCAACAATGAAAGTAGGAACTTGGAATTAAGAACTTTAAGTGGGGATGGAAACAGAACGGGTGCATAGTAGGCTAGTATGGACTAGGGGAACAGAATGAAAGAAGGTGCAGACTTGTACAGTGGGCAAAAGAGCATGATGTGATTATTGGAAACACCTGGTATAAACATCACCCAAAGAGATTATGGACATGGAGGAGTCCTGATCATAAGATCAAAAATCAGATTGATTACATTCTCATCAATAAAAGATTTCGAAATGCCTTAAAAGTTGCAAAAACTATACCAAGTATAGTTGATATACCAGCGCACACACACACACACGCACACACACACACACACACACACACACACACACACACACACACACATCACAAAAGAAATGATCAATGCCTTAGAAGAATATGGAACAGACCAAGTCACCAGACTGCTGAACGCAATATATGATACTGGAGATATACCTCTTGAATTATGTAATTCTATATTTATTGCAATCCCAAAGAAATCGGGAGCCTTGGAATGTGATCAACAACGAACAATTAGTATAATGAGCCACATCACGAAGATTTTGCTAAGAATTATCATGCAAAGAGTTAGGAAGAAAATACAACCCGAAATAGGAGAAGAACAATGTGGATTTGTAGAAGGCAATGGTGCAGTAAATGCTGTGTATATACTGAGAACAGTAATTGAAAGTTCTATAGAAGTAAACAAAGATCTATATCTTTGCTTTATTGACTACACAAAGGCTGTCGATAAAGTGAGACATGTCGACATGATAAGGATACTTGAAGATCTACAAATTGATGGAAAAGACCTTAGACTTGTAAAAAAAAACATATATTGGAAACAACAAGCTACCATCAGATTTTATAAAGATGTAGGTCAATATCAGCCTATTAAAAGAGGCGGGAGACAGGGATGTGTAATGTCTCCAGATCTTGTTTCCATGTACAGTGATAATATTTTCAGAAATATATTGACTCACTTAAAGGAAAAAGCCCAACAGATGGGGCTGGTTATCAACCAAGATAAGACAGAATATATGGTAATTTCAAGAGACGGAATGGCTAAAAACTCTGGCCACATACAAATAGATAATATGACCATTAAAAGAACGGAAACATACAAATACCTGGGTACAATCTTCAACTGCTCCAACATCATAAGGGAAGAAATACAAACTAGAATCAACTCTGGAAATAAGATATACTATGCACTACAACATCTACTAAAATCAAAGGCGCTATCTCGTAACACCAAAATCACAATATACAAAACACTGATCAGACCAGTTGTGCTGTATGGCTCTGAAACCTGGAGTACAACAAAAGGAGACGAAGCCTTGTTACAAACCTTTGAGAACAAAATTTTAAGACGCATCTTTGGACCCATTAGGGATACACAAAGTGGAGAGTGGAAAAGAAGAAGTAACAAAGACATTTATGATTTGTTTAAGTCCCCGCTAATCACTGGTATCATGAAGGCTAATAGACTACAATGGCTGGGGCATATAGAAAGAATGGAAGATAATAGGGAAACAAAACTCGCTTACACTCAGGAAATAAATGACCGTAGACCCCGAGGTAGACTAAGAAGGCGGTGGAGAGATAATATACATACAGACCTACAAGCACTTGGAATCAACGACTGGCAAGAGAAGGTCCACCAGAGAGACGAATGGAGACAGATTGTATTTGCAGCAAAGAACCTCAATGGCTCGGAATGCTGAAGAAGAAGATAGAAGACATGAAAGGAATCAACACTGGGGGAAGATACACCAATAACATTAGATAAAGAGATTTTACAATCTTGATTGCAGACAGTGAAAAAGACCTGCGACATCTAGTAGATGCGGTTGTTGCACACAGTGAGTTACTAGGGTTAGAACTGAATAGTAAGAAGACACGGATTAAGGGCGTCACTGGGAAGAAGAAAATATCACAATGTGATATATGAGTAAATGCGCATATTCTTAAGCAAGTTAATCGGTACAGTTATCTTGGAACAGTCATAACATCTGATGAGAGATGCCTTGAAGAAATTAGAACAAGAATTGCCATTGGAAAGATAGCCTTTTGCAAGATGAAAGACATACTGACCAATAAAAGGATATCAATCTAAACGAGAACAAGAGTTAACTAGATAAATCCTTCAAGATGAAATATACACATATTCGCACAGTAATGTCAATTATCTACCACGGTAATTTTAAGCTGACTAACATGCACATTTAGAAGAAAAGAGATCCTCAGACATCAACAACTTGGCCTTTTACCGTCGTTATGTGGACGATATACTAATTATCACCACAGACGAGCTACAAGCAACATCGTTCCAGGCCACAATGAACAAGACACATAAAAACATCTCTCTATCTATGGAACACGAACACAACGAAGCGTTACCGTTCCTAGATATTCTAATGGGACGTAGAGCAGACCGCACAATTCAAAGATCGGTGTATCGCAAAGGAACATGGATTGGCCAATACCTTAAACCTGAATGAGTACTCCACGAGATTTATAAAGCGCTACTGCTAACAGCCCAAACCAAAACCAGACTTAACTACAGTCCCTAAACTCAAGGTATTCATCCAGCTAACCTTTCGAGGGGATGACGTAATGCAACGTCTACAAGACCGGCTTACTACAGCAGTAGGCCGAACATTCTGTGCTGCAACTCCAGTCATTAGATTGATTGATTGATTGATTGATCTAGGAACCGACATCACAGCATTCGGGACATTCCCATAAGCGCTCCGTCTCCATCCTCAGCAGCCAGCGAAGAGTTCCAACACTAATAGTTCCAGTAGCAATCTGATTATATGTCCGTCTCGCCTTTCCTCCGAGCGCCGAGCGTCGGCCAGAACCCCTCGTCACACCACGTTGTCTCATTCTTACCAGACCATGGTGCTCCATCTGCTCCTCCGAGGTGTACACGTGCTCCCACAAGGCCGCAACCACGTCTGCCTTGTCCTGCATCAATACTCCACCAAATTTTGCCGAGCCAGCCAATCTGTCCGCCTGTTCATTCCCCAGCACACCGGCATGCCCAGGAGAAAAGATCCAGGTGATGCTTACTACCCGTGACCTCCGAAGCGAAGCAAGCCACTCTGCACGAAGCCTACCTGTTCTCACCCTTCTCAGCATGCTTTCTGAGTCAGTTACAATCACAATGTGTGTATGTATCGTGTTTTCTATCCAGCGGAAAGCTGCACTGACCGCCTCCACCTCCATTCTTAAGCTAGATGTAGTGTTATCATACGCCAGGCTCTCCTGCACCAAACGCCGACCATTAGTTTTTGCCAAGAACCCCCAGGCACTTCTCCTACCTCTCAACACTGACCCATCCGTGTAGATAATCACATCACCCGGGCGAGAATTTTCATGAATTAGTTGCTGAATTTCCACTTCCGTGGCCCCTGCTGGCCACTCCCTGCACTCCCGGTTCAATGTTATTACAACTCTGCACAAGTCTGACTGCACGGCTGGCACTCTGACCCACTCCTCTCCTCGCCTGATGTTCTCCAAGGGGCACACCTGTCTGATCGTATCCTCCGCCTGAGCCATCCATGATTTCCCTCTTATCAGTCTCTGACCCTTAACTACGTCCAGCGCCTCATGCAACGGGTGATCTGTGTCTGCAGCTACTCTGAGGTATGCCTTCGCTTGCATCACCTTGTGCCTACTAGCAACAGTAGGAAGACCAAGGATGTAACGCATACACACTACTGGAGTGTCTCTAGTGCATCCCAGAATGACCCGCATCGCTTCATTCTGTATGCGCTCTAATTTCACCAGCTGACTCTTTGAGACAGTAAGCATTCCTAGTCCATAATCAATCACTGAGAGGATCAAGTGCTGGTATAGTGTGAAGAGCATTCTCTGCTCTATGTCCATTGCAGCCATAGTTTTAAGTGCATTGAGTCCCTTTTGCGATCTTGTCACAACCGTCTCCACATGGTCCTTGAAGGACAGACTCCTGTCAAATGTGATTCCCAGATACTTCAGTTTGTTCTCTCTGTTGACACTTCTACCATCTATCGTGAGGCTTGGGGTATCATCTCTCACAATCCTATTGTCCAGAGAGCACCACAACACCGCCGCCTTTTCCGGGTTGATGACAGCACTCATTTCAGTGCACCAGTCAATCACTTTGTCCACTGTCACCTGTAGCTCCTGGGCTGTTTGATCCCTATTTCTCCCCTGCCTGTATGCAAGAATATCATCTGCAAATGTTAGAATCCTTCCAACCCCTGGTGCTTCTAGGTATGCAATCTTGCTCGTATACACATTAAAGAGCACCGGTGAGATAGCAGATCCCTGTGGCAGTCCCGGGGTTAAAATATGTGGCTCTGAGGTCCATGCGCCTAGACGGAGAGCAACTTGACGAGAATGCAGGACGGCTGCTATCCAGTTCACCAACCAGGGATTGACCCCCTTCTCCATAAGTGCGGTCATCAAAATATCATAGCGAACTCTATTGTACGCATCTTCGAGATCAAGCGCTGCCGCCATCGTTTCCTGTCTACTCTGGAACCCCTCATAAACGTCAAAGGCAAAGGTGGCTGCATTTGACCAGGTATCTTTTCCTGGCCTGTAGCTCCCCAGGCCTCTTGGAAGAAGCTTCCCCCTTTCCAAAAAATCCTGCAGCTTAACAGCGACTATCTTCTCTAAAACCTTCCCAAATGTATTTTGAAGTGTGATGATCCTAAAGCCTGCAAGCTTTGAATGATCCTTGTATGGTTTTGGGAGAGGGATGAGATAGCTATGCAGCCAATCCTGCGGTACTGACGCTGTCCTAATGCTCTGATTAAAGCAGCCAGCCATCTCCTTCAGGTCCACATCGCTCAAAGCCTTCATGTGGCCATACCTAACACTGTCAGGCCCTGGTGCCGTGTCTTTTGCCTTCTGCAAAATATGTTTAACATCTTCAAACAGTACGATGTCTTCGTAAGGCATATTCTCTATTGTGCCAGATAATTCCACTCTAACTGCATCCCTGGTATCCGCATCACTATGATTGGTCTGCTCTAAAAATCTCTGGAGAAACGCCTCCCCTTTCTCCTTGTCTGTTGTCAAGCGTACCCCATCCTCTTTATAAATTGTTCCCACTGTCATAGGCCGATCTTTTCTTTGCATTTGTCTGTACAGTTTCCAGAATTTATGCAGTGTTTTATCACCTCCAATCTCCTTCATAAAACACTCCCATTTTACTTTCTTGGCCTCTGCAGCACATCGCTTGAAAGCCTCCACCTTGTCTTTCTTGTCATTTTCCGCCTATGTCCACTTCCTCTCGTGAGCTTAGGGGTGTCTGTCGCAATTTCCTTAGCTGCTTCACTGCAGCTCTCTTTGCTTTCCACGCATTGTCTACTTCTGGGGTCCACCATGGGGGCTGCAAAAAAGGAGTTTTAACAGTCCTGTTGCATGCCCCATGTCTGAGGCGTCCAAGAAGGCTGTCGCTCCGCTCATACCGAAAGGTCTTGCGCGCTCTCCCAGGCCTTAACTTTCCTGGACTTAGAGATCAGGACTGAGCATGGCATGTGATCACTCCCATGGTCATTCAAAACAGTCCACTTTACATCAAGGACTGATGACTGGGAGACAAGTGCCAAATCAATAGCAGTATCTGCATCGCCAGGCCTCATTGCCATTCTAGTCGGCCTACCATCATTTATGCAGACCACCTCGGAGTCCACCATGGCATCCGCAAGTGCAATTCCTTGTCGATTTTCTCCACTACTGTCCCAATCTCTGTTTCTCGCATTGAAGTCTCCACATATGAGTAGCCTATCACCTGGTAAGTCCTCTAATTCCTTAAGCCAGTCCCATTGTTCCTTTCTGACAAAACAGTCCACTGTGGCATATACATTTATGATGTTCCAACTTAAGCCACCAATCTCCATTTGTATACCCTGGACCTCCCTTGCACTGTGATTCCACTGGCTCAAGTCAAGTGCCACATGCTTTACTCCTCTCTTCACCAGCAGACCTTGCCCATGTCTCTTCTGCCCAGTGGGGTTTATATAACTGACGTACCCAGGGCAATGGTATTTATCTGTATTTAACTCCTGGAGCATGAGGACATCAAAATCACATAATAGTTTCTCCAATACAGGACCTCTCTGCTTGGCACTACGACAGTTCCAGTATCCCACTCTTACGTGGTTGAAACCTAGTCTCTCCACTTTTCGTCTTGTTCTCCTGGCGCCTGCCCTCCTATTTCTATGCCTTCTTCTCACACCATTTCCTCGCCTTCTCTTCCTCACCCTCTCTTCGCTAGCCGCTGAAAGATGTGTCAAGCGCAGAGCACGTGCTCCGTAGCTCCGGCGACGATTCCCGTGTTTAAATAAATCCATATGCAAAGTTTGGATATTGCAGGAAATAAACGGTCACCCTAGCATTGCCTGCTTACTAGGGAAGGGGCAGGGGATGTCCCTCAGGAGTCCATACGCCTGGCGCCGCCCCGCCCGCATACCAGACGTTCCACGTTCACGACCAACTCACCCGTGGCCATTCAGTCCTCGGCACGTCGGTCCACCTTAAACTTAGGGGTTTATAATCGGAGTTTTCCATCTCCTAGATTGGCCGCTTTATTAGCTAACGGGCCCAATCTACCCGGGGGCAAGAGATTCCAGCGCCTCATTCCTGGCGAACACAGAATATACATGTATACAGGGAACAAAACCAATGCAATAAAACATCTATCAAATTGTAGGTACATAGTGAAAGTCACCACACCATGGAAACCTAACCCTCGTCACCAAAGGAAGCAGTGACAACAACAGTAATCTGATAATCAGTACACTAAACTATATACGTTGAGCTCTGCAGTACAACATATGACCAAAATACACACTGACAATCAGGATAATCTGCCTTATGTCAATAGATAAGGTGGAATTTATGAATTAGCCTTGTGTTTTTGTAATAGTAAGTGCATAGTTAAAGTCACCACACAATGAGCTACACAACTCTCGCCGGTCGATAGTTAAGCACCAAACGAAGCAGTGACGACTGGTTAACTAAATACGTTGAGCTCTGCAGTACGACATGTGACCAAATTACACACTGACAACCAGGACAACACACATGACTTCTGCCGTATGTCCATGGACGAGGTGAATTAGCCTTGTGTTTTTGAAGCTAAATATTCTAGCTAAAGTGCATTTAGATTTTGTAACCGGCAGCTTGGGTGCATCAGAGGTTCACTTGGAAGATGTAACCAGAGTTTCATTCAGAATTTCCAGATGTTGTATCAAGGACTTGTCATCGAACATGCTCGTTACTCGGATGGCGCCCAGAACTTTCCCCAAGGAGTAGATTCTGAACATTGGAGGGACTTTTATAACCAGGCTCTTACATAGATCGGAATATGGCTGGCAGTCCACTGCCGCAAATTGATCACTGTCTTGATGTCTTGCCTCTTTCATGACATTGGCTTTGGGTGCGTCAGTTTGGGGGTCGAGTGGATCGTAAAACATAATCATTGCCAGATCCTTGTATTTGACAAAGGCATGATGAAAGTTATCATCGTCCAGCCAAAATACTTATTGACCGTCAAAGAAAACATCTTAGGATAGGACCGGATCTTTATCTTCTAGAGTTGAGTACCCAGAATTGATTGTTGACCTGGGCATAAATGTACATCATAGACAAATTGTTCATCACCACTTTTGTCCAGAGCTTGGAGAAGCTGAAGGAGTGGCTATAGCGTCGTACGCGTTTTCATCGGCCGGTACAGTGCCACTCAAGTTCCCATATATCGAGCTACTTTCTGGGGTGGAGTGTCTTGCTCTGATACAGCGCTCCGCGACAGAACTGGCGCCACAGCTTTTCTATGTCGATGAGGGCTGTTAAGCGACTGTACTGCGACAGATGAAACACAGTGGCCTCACACAGTGGGATATGTAATCCTACCACCCATGAGTTGAAAGCTGCGTGCCAGACCAGCAGACCCTTCACAGAATCGGTGGGAATATAATTGACATTCGAGCTTGTCTTTGGGTCTGTGGACATATCCAGAATTGTATCATCACCAGTGAAGGTAGTTTTTCTCTCTCCTGGAGTCACCATACACAACCATTGGAGCACGACACCTCGTTGAGCTGTAATCCGATATCTGTGTTATAAACTGCTGTAATGCTACATATCTACCTCCAACGACATACATGGAACACACTCCATCTGCCAGAGCTCATTCAATGTGAAATTGTTTATCTATGATGCCACTGTGATCACATCCATAAGGAATGTATACGTGTTACAACAGATGTTTCCTGCGTTATCCCGTACTGCTGTGAAGAAAAAAGTACTTAGTGTTTCAGGTGCAGCTTAAACCATATTGTCCTGTGTGGGGGATATGACAGCCTCAGTGTAAGAGGGGTATCCTGTAAAACATGACAAGTGGCAGCGTTCTAATCTGTCAAGAAATCCGAACAGCATTCGTTAAGTCCGTGACCACCACATTCAAAAACTGACACCCAGGATCAAAGCAAAGCATCTCCTACGGGACACCAGAAAGGCAGCTTCCATTCTCAGGGTCACAGATGCTATTTTAACAATGACACAAATTGGACCTTACTTGAACTGCTTCTTTCAACAAGACGAATTCATTAACGCACAAACTCGTACATCATGATTGTTTGATTGTTAGTTCTGTGTACCAGTGTCCATCAAATCTTCATGTAGTGCAGAGTATCCTTGCTCTAGACAGATTTGGCATCTTTCCTTCTGGCTGGTAACAGAAGTACATTGATCTCTTGAACCCGTTGAGGCATTCTACTGCCGGAACACAACAAACTAAATGAAAATACACATTTCGCCTAACGGGCGAAAAGAAGGAACACCATCTTGCCCCATCTTGATGACGTCATTTTTTCATTAGATATAAAACCGTACCGATTCCCACACCAGCATTAAAAGAGCCTGTTCCTCTGTACGCCACAAACAGTTGTATTTACAAATTCACATGTAGATGCCAGGCCTTCTACATTGGTAGAACAGAGAGACAGCTTAACAAACGAGTGTCAGAACACATACCTCAATGGGTCAACAAGATACAACACACAGGAGATGCTAGCCTCGTGGGGCCGACACACCGGAAGCTCCCGGCGTCTTCAATTGGTAGGCATATTGTCGAAAGCGGCCATGTGGTTGACAGAGACACTGCCTTTCGCGTGTTGTTTAACACACAAAATACTTGCTTGTTAAAATTTGCAGAAGCAATTATGATCAATCAACGCAAGCCAGAATTGTGCAAACAGAAAGACATGTTAGTCAGCTTAAAATTACCGTGGTAGATAATTGATATTACTGTGCGAATATGTGTATATTTCAACTTGAAGGATTTATCTATTTAATTCACGTAAGTTGTGTGATTTCTGCAGTATGTACCTGACGAGATGCAGCGAAATATGCCAGGCAATAAATCGTGCAATCTATTGTTTGTGTCTTCGTTATTCAAATTCACTACCGGAAAACATTGTTTTGGAGAACAAGAGTGTCGAAGTGCTACATAAAACCTATACTTTTGTATGGATGTGATGCGTGGACAATGAGCAGTCAAGCTGAAAAACATCTGATGGCTGTGGAAATGTGGTTTCTGAGGAAAATGCAAAGAATACTTTGGACAGACAAAAAACAACCAATAAACAAGTCCTTCAAGAAACAAATGAAGATCGTAAAATGATTAGAGACATTAGGCGTAGACAGTCAAAATATTTTGGGCATGTTATGAGAAGAAATGACTTGAAGAACTTTGTGACAACTGGCAAGATCGAAGGGAAGAGACCAAGGGGAAGACCGAAAAGTAAATACCTGGATGGCCTGGCCAAGTGGCATGGTCGAGACAGGAACAGTGAGCTGATACCACGACTATGGTGATCAAGTGAGATGGCAAAACATGAACGTCCACGCTTATCGGCATGGCACATGATGGGTGGATGGATAAATGTAGTCGGATTTTGGAACTGCCTTGATCACAGAGTCTAACTACTCATAGAACGAATCCTTCACATCATCAGGGGAAGTAAGTGTCGGTGCATATGCAGTGATAATGATGGCAAAACCACAAGCGGTTGGCAAGCGCATGGATAATAGTCTTTCATTATCTTCAGCTGGAATTTCAATCATTCCCAGTAGCGAATTCTTCACTGCAAAGCTCATATCACATTGTGCCGTTTTTTCTGCCTGCCTTCTTAAACCCCCCCCCCCCCCCCCCCCAAGGTGTAATTGTTTTCCCTGTGTGACCCTTCCTCAGAGAGGCGAGTCTCCTGCAGGCCAGCAATATCAATGTTCAGACGACAGAGTTCGGCACCAATCACAGCCGTTTTTCTCACATCGTTAATATACGTCAAATCATTGAAAAATATTGAACACATGGTTCCTACGTTCCAGATTGCAAGCCTTTGCTTGCGGTTTCTATTGTTCTTTTTAGTAGTAACTGGTGCATTGCTTTTACAGCCTGCGATGCAGATTTTGTCCTAGCCCCAAGCACCCATTGAAGCAGGCGGGTTTGGAGGATCAGCACCCAATTGGCCGGGGGCTGCCCAGCTTGAGGCGGGCGGTAGCTGATCAGTGACACATGTAGGTGTCTGCCACCGCCGTCAGAGGCAACCCGTGGCGCCCCACGTCTACGCCAGTTGACAAGGACTTATAACCCTTAACTTCTACCTCTCGCTTTGATTCCGAGACCGGTTAAGACCAAGGATGGAGTTATACCTCTCCATAGCACAAAGGCTGGGGGGGGGGGGGGGCTGCGTGGTCTCGAGGTATGGTGTCCGCCTCGGGTGTTGGAGGTCCCGGGTTCAAGCCCTGGTGAGGACCGGGACTTTTTCACGTGGACTTCTAGTAATAACATTTCCCCTGGTCTCTGGGTAGTGAGCTCGGACGCCCGTGTGTATTGTTGCGCACGTAAAATATCCCTTGGCAGTTGGAAATCGAAAAAAAAAGAGTAGTCTAACGGTGCTGCCCGGGCAAAATTTCGAATTAAAAATCTACCCAAAATATTTCAGGATCCTCGCCAGTGCTACAAAGCTCGTGCACTGAGCTGAGTTTATCTAAACTCAGGTTTAAGTTAGGAGGAGAACGGAGCACTTATGGGTTAATAACCCACGTGCCGTGATGTTGATCCATTGACTAAACGACTAAACTAAGCACTGGGCTAAATTATAGAGACCATGTGTTGCCCGTGCAGCATGATCCCTCTCTCGGCCTGCTTATCACTCCAGAGGAATGGTAACAGTAACACCAATACATCTGGAACAAGACAAGCTGCAGAAGCTGCGGGATCCGAAAAGCAATGCTCTAACTGTCCGCCGGTCGGAGCTTCGATCCAAGACCAGCTGCCAACGAAGGCTTAGGGCCTGGTCTGACCTGCCATGATATTTTGTCTTTAGGTTGCATTTCCTCGCACCAGGATAAGGCTTGTACCCGCCCACTTGCGCTCTTCCGCCCGAAGCTGCTGCATAGTTTTATATCCAGATCTAGAGGTTTTTGCCGGCATCTGGATACCGTTTTCTGACGTTTGGATGCTGGATGCAATTCTAGATACTTTTCATTTGGAGTCGGATATTTTGAATACTTTCTAGATTTTACTTTTCTTTCGGTGTCATTTACCCATTTTATGTTTGGTCTGGACGCGCGTAAATTATGGTAACTGCCATTATTTCAACTTTGAACTGACTTGGGTCAACGCTCAAAAATCTGGCAACCCCCAGGTAATGAGTAAAAGGGCGCATAAGGGCACTGAAGAAACTTTTGGTCAGTAAACATTTAAACTTCAAGAATTTGGCTGCCATTGGTACCGATAATGCCTCGGTAACGGTTGGTATCAACCATGGCGTTTATGCAAAATTGAAGGAAGATATCCCATCTTTAATCCTCATAAAATGTACATGTCATTCCTTGCAGCTAGAATTATTACATGCCCCATCAGAATGTTTACCAAGAAATTTGGAATTCCTTATTGCTGAAACACATAACTGGTTCTCCAAGTCATCTGTCAGACAACAGCAATATACTAATTTATATAAAACATTAAATGATAGTTCCTCACCACTGAAAATTCTGTCATATTGCAAAACTAGATGGTTATCAATTCAACCAGCTGTTGAAATAATTGTGAACCAATGGTTGGAGTTGAAGACACACTTCGAAATAACAAGAGAAAGTGAAAAGTGCTACACAGTTGAAATACTATATGGAATGTACAGGGATGAAAAAAATTTGGCATTCCTTCTCTTTTTACAACCCATTTTAAGTGAAGTGCAAAAAGTTAATAAAATATTTGAATCTCAAAATGTTGATAAAGTTAAATTACTTGACGACCTCATTTTGCTATTTCACTCAATTGGTAAAAGACTTATATTGCCAACTTTCACTTGCACTATAGAGAGATATTTGGCTACTAAGCCATACCTTGGATACCAAATCGAATCAAAAATTGATGGTTTAAAAACAAAAGGACTGTTAACAGAAAATGAAGAGAACAACTTAAGAAAGCGCTTTCAAGATTTTCTTGTCTCATTATTCAATCAACTGAAGCAGAGACTTCCTGAAAATTTAGATGTATTGAAAAATATTTCACTCTTTTCCATTAACAACATATCTCAGCCAGTAAAGAACATACCTAAATATTGTCAAGTTATTAAATTTTTAAGGGCTACTGATAATAGTGTGGCGGAATCAGAATATTAGTTAACCAAAATACATTTGGTTGACTAGACAAACAAAACATAAACTGAAGCCTTTTGGAATGAAGTAAGACAATTTAAATATGCCTCAGGTAACAATCCATTCTGTAAGCTCTTTGAATATGCGATGGCTGCCATGATACTACCCCATTCAAATGTTGATGCGGAAAGAGTTTTCAGTACTGTGAATTATACAAAATGTAAACTAAGAAACAGGATGAAACTTGACCTCTTAAATGCTGTCTTGACAATAAGATTTAGCATGATGAAAGCAGGAAAATGCTGTTCAACTTTTCAGCTCTCTGATCGTGTATTAAAAGAAATTGGAACAGCTAAAGCATACCAGTCATTTTGAATCTGAAGCTTCAACTTCATCATCCAAGCTAAGTGCATCTTGTGAGAGTGCATCATTAGTGAAGATGAGGACATGATTCTATAGGTAAGTCACATCAATTTTTTTTAAATGTTGCATATCCATTACAGGACGTTGCAGTCAACATCAGAATTTTTCAGCTGCTGTTGATGTACTAGGCAAGTTATGCTCAGTAGTTTGTGATTGCTTTCTGAGCGACCGGTTCACATACCCCTTAAATTACCAGCGAGGCTCGAACCGCTGCTGGTTCGGGTGCAGCTGCGTTACTCACGAGAATATACGGGATTACGGTGACAGCCGTAAACTCTTCGCCAGGGAGACAGGCAGTCACAACAATACATATGTAATTTCTTACTTTCTCAATCTGGATATTTTTCCTAGATACTTTCCAATGAAATCTAGATATTTATGGATGTTGTTTGGGCCATTTCTAGATACTTTTGGTCAAAAAAAAAGTGGCAACCCTGGACTGGGGTGTCGGGTGTGGTAAACGCCGCCCAACATTTGGCGCTAACAGAAAGCAGACAGTACCGTCTATTGTCATACGGTAGCTCATTCAATCTGACTAAGACCTGACACACCAATCCCATACTATCTGTACTTTAGCCAATCAACCTCATAACATCGCAGTTAAAAATATCCTATTTCACAGATAAGCGCCGTGCTCACCCAGTCATCCTTGGCCTTAGTGGCATACAGGCGGGACCACAAACTTAAATATGTACTGGTCTACTGTAGAGTATAGAGAACCTCATTATTCCAGCTCCCCAAAAATTGTCATTTCTGTGTGCCTTGGTAGATTTTGTTCGCAGAAAACTGGAGCACAACGGACAAGATGATTATCTGCAACAGACAAGAATAGAAAAGTTCAAGGAAGTTCAATGCGTGGGTTGGATTGATTTCAGCCTGTTATTGTTTACTTCCTGCTGGGGTAATTCTCGTCTGCAGGACAAAGCCAGGCGGGGACACTTACTTCACTTAGTGACTGGGGTTTGTAATCTTTCCAGTTGTCAATAAGTACTACGTGAATCTTACAGAGATTCGTCATCCGTGACTGGACAAGTTAATCGTGGCAACGTTTCGAGAAAAGTTTAAATTCTTTAAAAGCCAGAAAAGGCAGTAAAAATTCTAAGTCTTATCTAAGAAGTTCGTCTCTCATCATTATTTCATCATTAATTATCATTCCATTCATCAATTCATATTCATTGCATTGTTGACTCCCAGTCTGCAATCCCGTTCATTGCTTCAGCCTTCAGAGTCAGTATCTCATCATAGAGGTTTTTCACATAATCTGTCCATCCATACCTGTAGGATCTGATCTGTTTCTATCATGATTTTGCCATCTTTAGTTTTTAGACAGCCTGCTGATGTACTTGTTCTTTTATTAGTAATTTAAATTAATTTCCTGAATTTTTGTGTGCACTAATTTGGTATTTTTTGACTGTTGTGTTGTTTTTCAATTTCTAAGCAATTTTCCTCAAGCCATGCTTCTTTTGTCTGCTTACATAATTTAATATTCTGACTTGTCTGTGAATTTCTTCATATGTGGCAGAATTATTTTTGTTGAGTCTTCTCTTGTTTCCAATAGGTGTAAAATTTCTTCAGTCATCCATTTCTGCCGATCTGCCTTCTTTAATTTTGGAATAGTTGTTTCTGCAGCCAAACTGATTGAATTCTTCAACATTTCCCATTGATCATCCACATCCTGAAATAGGATCTCTAGATCAGACAATGTATCAAATCTGTTCTGTACTTCTATGTTGAATTTGTTTTGTATTTCCTTGTCATTACTCAATGTACACAAATCATATTTAGTGTTTCCTGTTATATACTTGACTTTCTTCAACTTTATCCTCAATTTTCCTGTAAGTAATCTGTGGTCACTATAACAATCAGCACTGGGAACTGTTTTTGCTATTGTTAACGTGTTTCTAAGTCTTCTGCTAATCAGAATGTAGTTAATCTGGTTTCTAATCCTGCTATCAGGACTCCTCCATGTCCATAATCTTCTAGGGTGTTGCTTAAACCAGGTGTTTCCTACGATCATTTCCTGTTCTTTTGCCCACTCTATGAGTCTGTATCCTCTTTCATTTCTCTCTCCAAAACCATAGTTTCCTACTGTGTATCTATCACCTGATTTCCTACTTTTGCATTGAAGTCCCCTATTATGCTGTTTATTTCTGAATTTTTACATTTCTTTAAGGCAGACTCTATGTCATTATAAAATTCCTCTACACTATCTTCACTGGATTCTCCTGCTGGGGCATATACTTCAATAACATTTATGTTAAAAGGTCTGCCACTTAATTTAGCTAGTAGAACTCTGTCCGACATGGCCCAATATCCTTGAACAGATTTTGATGTTTTCCGGTCCAAAATAATTGCCACTCCCCTTTATCGATCTTCTCCTTCAGAATAAATCATCTTAAAATCTTCATCTATCTTGATGCCTGATCCTGTCCATCTCGTTTCGCACATCCCTAAAATATTAATTTTTTTCTTTTTCCATTTCTTGTTTTATGTTATCTAATTTTTCGTCGTCGTTTAGCGTCCTAACATTCCATGTTGCTAATTTTAATGTCTCTGTCCTTGTCTTGCGATGATCAGTCTTTAGGCGAATCATAATGTAGTAGGCACTTTTAAAGAGGTAGTTTGCAGTTGCTTTCCTCTATGGCAGTAACCATATTGGTGGTTTGACCGCAGCCTGTGTCTCGCGAAAAAGATCCTCTGCCTGCCGTTGCGAAACTTGAGACCATAACCAACAAATATCTGTTGCCTGCCTCAAAATTTCATCCACCACCTGCCTTCCGTGGCTTCTTTTGAACACTTCCAATGAACGAATATGAAATAACAGCATCTCCCACAGAATAAACGCGTCACGTCGTCGCCATTTTACTGGAAGCAATCTGTTTTGGATAGCTGTATGTTATTGTTCTTTCTCAACCAAACCCTAAGTTTTCTTACAATCACTGTTTCCTTGGCATCCAGCATTTTAATAATAGCTTGCCTTATGACATCCTTGTCAAAGCTGTCTACAATTGCCTTTCTACCTACCGTTTGCTTATCGCGTGTTGGTTTCATTCCAGATATTTGCACCCATCGACGAAATTACCGTTTACTCAAACCCAATGCATGCACTGTTCTTTTTTCGGGATTTGTAACAGTATGAAACAGTTCCCTGCTATCAGCTTCTTGACAAAAATATGTGTACAACTTCATAGTGATGCTTTGAAGTGTACAAAATTTCACATTCAATCCTATTAAACAATATTCACACATTCAAATATTAGCCAATAATATTATATTAATTGTAAGATTTATTTATATATTTATTTATATAATCACGTTTCATGAAAGAACCCACATTGACGACACCTCTGAACAATCCCTTTTAACTGCGCGCTGTTGGTGGCATAACGTGAACCATGAGATAATTTTTTTTTTAAAAGTGCGGGTGTGTCTGGGTGAAGGTGTAATACATTTAAAATTATTTACTTAATCTTTGACCCATAAATTATATGCCGCATATAAATTGAAATCTCCAGAACAAAATTTTTTTTTGTTGGGTGGACATAATGATAAGGTTATATGCTAAATCTCATAATTTTCCCTCAGTTGGTTACTGAGATATGGAATTTTATATTGGGGCAGACAAAAGTAAACAGACTATAAAACATTTTCGTTAGAATGTGCAACTACATTATGGCTGTTATTTAGTTTATACTCTCCTTCCCTAATGTGTACTACTATTAGCATATATAGACAGTATTACAAAATTGGGTATTTACTTATGAAACCATTACAGTTGGATACAGCTTCATAAGACAAATCTAACAGTATTTCAATGGAGACTGTATGTCAATTCTAAGCAGAATTATTAATATTTTGTGCCGTGATCTACAATCAGGAAGTGCAAAAGGATCTGAGAAAATGAAGCAGTTCTGATCATGGCCCAGTAATTTGTTGTTGTTTTGTTTTTTATGTTGCAAATCCCTTACAAGACGTTGCAGTCAACACCAGCATTTTTCATCTGCTGTTGATTACTAGGCAAGTTTTACGTTCTGTAGTTTGCCATTGCTTTCTTAACGACTGGCTCACATACCCCCATAAGTTACCAACGTGGCGCGAAGCACTGCCGATTCTCGCAGCTGCTGTTTTCCCCACATGGATATACGGGATTACGAACAATGGTCGTTAACCCCTTGGCCAGGGCAAGTAAATTGGGAGCTGAGAAATTCTGCCTTCTATTACTGTGGCTTGTTTATTTTTAAATGAACAACATAGTACCATTAGGTATGCTAGTCATTTTAAAATTCCATCCATCCATCATGTGCCATGCCGATAAGCGTGGGCGGTCATGTTTTGCCATCTCACTCGATCAACAGAGTATTTACTAATGAGACCACCAAACCCGGGAAGGTTAACCCAGTCAATAAATGCCCACAGAAGTCAGATATGTTGGCCTAATACAGCTCTGCTGTAAACAGGCACAACACAATCACGTCTGAAAAAACTCTCCAGATGAACGCAGAAGAAGACCACCACAGATAGATAGGCCTTGAAAAAGTAAATCTACTGGTACATCAGTGATGCTTGTATGTCAATTCTAAGCGGAGGTATTCACATTTGAGTGAAAGAATCTTGAACAAAAAATTTCTTATGATTTCGCTGTCCGCACAGCTCTCCATTGTGTCGCAATCAGAGTGTTTCATTGGATGATAGAAGGACATGAAAATTGTCTTCAAAAATATGTTCCATCATGTTAAATGATAAAAAATAGTAAAAGTATACACATAAATTATTAAGAATCTTTAAACTTGTATTCTCTTTAACTTCAGTAGTTCAAATTGCACGTTTTGGGTGTGAAAAGTTTGCATGGCCTAGGTCCAATCGATATTCATAGAACTGCCATCTTGGATTTCCTTCCACAGAAATATTTTTTTTCTACCACATATAAAGCGATATAAGTGATGGAACTCCGAATATATGTAAAAATGGATGCAGAATTTGAATATCCATCTAAAATGTGTTAAAATTAAGTAAAGAAGCTCTAGAAAATAAAAATTACTTACCTTGTGGCAAATATTAAATTTATCTAAAAGCAATGATAATTTCAACCAATCGCTATCCATAGAATAATTAGACGGACGTATTCTGCAGAAACTAAGATGGCGTTTGTTATTGTCACATGATATTTGAATGAATGAATTATGCCGGAAGCATGCATCATCATTTCTTAGCCATTTTTGGGGACCAATGGATCCTTCTGTGCAGGTGCGGCATCCGGTTTGGATCGGGTTGTGGATGGCAGTGCCATACCTAGTACCATATATCAGTGCGTCTGGGGTGGCAAGACCTAACTTGACATATCTGTTTTTCGATAGCATGTGCCGTGGCCTAATTAATCATTAAAAATACTCGCAAGTTGAGTAATAGTTAATTAAGTATCATGTACTTTGCTAATTATTGGCAGACAAACCTGGAAAGATGTATATTTTAGTATGCAGACTGGTGAAAGGAAAATCACGGCCACATTCCTATTTTGATAGGATGTGCCATGACCTAATTAACAATTAAAAATAGCCGCCCATTTATATTAATTAAATGGCATGTGAAATGTTCATCGTAAATCAAAGAACAATTTATGAAAATGTACTCACATTGTCTTGATGTGCCCACTGCATTGTGACAGCTTTTTTTGGTTGATTAAATATCATGCATTAATGTAATAAGTTTGTAACTGCTGCATAAATTAAGCAGTCACTTTCGCTAATAATTGATTTCTAATTCTGCTCTATAATTACACTGTTCTGTATCTAATGTGAGCAATTATTATTAAATACTAACTTCTAAAAACAACCATAACTTGTTTCATAGTATGTTATTTAATTTAAATAAGTATGTACTGCTGCGCTGCTAAGAAAAAAAAAGTACTTCTTAACAGGTTTATATAAACGGGTCTGAAAACTGGCTTGCAAAATTATTTTCAGTTATGTCAAATGCTGAAAAAATTATACAAGTACACAGATAAATTACTGCTACAAATGAAACTTGTATTGTTTAATTTTAGTAGTTACATTTCCAGTTCTAATTATAAATAAATACAGGGCCACTATAGTAATTAGTATAGTCTGGGCGCTGCCATTGTGAATTTGAGTTATTATTTCGCTATCTCTTTTTCATGGCTGGGCTGAATATTTTATTCCTGAAACACAGTCAAAGTATAAATGAACGCAGAATTCAAAAATGCATTAAACAGTAATCAGAGATAAATAGAAACCGGAGTTAAAAACAAAATTAACTTACCGTACAATAAAAAATGTAAATAACTTCAAGAGAATAGATAAAGTTCTCAGTGACAAATGCTTGCAGCCTAGCAGATGGACCACTTCTGCAATTATTAAAGTTGTTTCCTGTGACGTGTGCCCCATTGTTTTAGGATACATGAAGTCAGAAGCAGGCATGTGTACAAACCAGAAGTCACTGGATGGTCAGTTAAAATTTTCCGCAAAAAATCTTTCCACTGATCTCCTGGGTGGGCCCAGCATCAGAGCGCTATGTGTCAGCTCTGCAATTATGGAAGCCTCCTTGGATGGCAGAAAATGCCCATGGACTTCCCCTGCCTTCCCTTGAGGGCTGACCGTGAAATCTTCTACTGTTCTAACTTGACCAGCTAGGATGTAGATGGCACCACAACTGAGAGTCCCCCAGGAATGCTAACCTGGTAAAAAAATGCACGCTAAAGTCAGATGTGTTGGCCTAAGAGTTTCGGCCCAAGGGTGCCTAACTAGACACACCGCAATAACGTTTGAAAAAACACTCTGGATGAATGCAGCAGCAGAAGAAGAAGAAGTTTGCTCATAGAGTATGCATACATACAGTTTACTAACTGCACAGTAATTGTATCTGTTTTTTTTTAAATATGAAAATCTATAAATAGACTTGACTAAATTAAATGAATGGTACTTCAACCAAAGCCCCTTATAAAATATAAATGGAAATATACATTTCTCGGTGCATTAATTTTCTGTTCATCTTCAGTTATTGAGCTGTAGAGATAAATAATCACTTGCCAAATTATAGAAATATGTTATGAGACACCAACTTCTGTCATATGTGTAACTGTTATCACAGGTGGGCACCAACTCGTCAACACACACTTTGCCACTGATGTTTAAACACTAACATACTAACTTATCTACTGAACATACTTGATGCAAAAATATATGTAAATATAAAATTATACACAGAAAAAAAACCCAGTCTATAACAATTACTTGCATAAAAGTGTACTATTATCAATGTCATTTTCTTTTACGTTAATATAACATATACTCATTCCCCACTAATTAAGGTCATCGTGTCGCTGTAGTGGTCATGCTTTGCCTTTTTTTGCATGATTCATCAGTGTAACAGCAGCTTAAAAACTGTTGTTAATACATTACCAGAGAGATGCAGGTGTACAATATTGTACTAAAAATTGTTAGAATTGACAATGGGATTTGAATAAACATTGGCATGCTACCTATTAATTGCTCGCCATCCTTTTATGTGATTGCATGTTTATGGTAGAAGATGGGGTTATGAAAAACCAAAGGATTCCCCAAAGCACCTCTTGTCTTTGCAAGTAACTGATCCCCATTGACAAGCATAAAATCCCGGAACTCAGGTTAACTTTGTGAATGAGTGATGTATTCTCATTATCATAGTTTATTTGTCTAGTTCTCTCTTACCCAGCTGCTTTTTATGATTTAGTTAACTTAATCTTACATACCTGTTGTTTATGATTTAGTTAACTTAAACCTTCATAGCTGTTTGTGATTTAGTTAACGTAATCTTATACAAATAGAAAAAGCTTGGCGGCAAAGGAGATGTGGTTCCTGAGACGAATATTATGAATACCTTGGACTGTCAGAGAAACTTACAATGATTGCCTGGAAGAGGTTAATGAAACCTTAATATTATAATACCACTGTAAGAAAGATTTCAAACAGCATTCTTTGGTCATGTGATGAGAAGAGAGTCATTGGAGAATGTCGTAACAACTGGAAAGATTAGTAGGAAAAGAGGCAAAGGCAGACCAAGAGAAATGATGCAGGATGGGCTGGGATGGTTGGCATGGAGGAATATATCAACAGAGTTAATCCAGAGCACCAAGGACTGAGGTCTGTGGAAAGACATTACCACCTATGCCAGCTGGCGAGACACTTGATGATGATGAATCTTACACAGCTGTTGTTTATGATTTTGTTTACTTAATCTTATATAGCCAGTGTCCCTGGCCTAGGGTTAGCGATTTTCTCCATAATCCTGTATACTCTTGAAAGTAACGTGACGTGCATGAGAATCGGTGGTGGTTCTAGCCGCATTGGTAACTTACGGGGTATGTGAGCCGGTCACTCAGAAAGCAATGGCAAACTACTGAGCGTAATCTTGCCAAGAAATCAACAATCAGCTGAAAGATGCTGATGTTGACAGCGATGTCCTGTAAAGGATATGCAAAGAAAAAAAAAATCATTTATATAACTATTAGTTTGTTATTTTGTTAACTTAATCTTATATAGCTGTTGTTTATGCTTTTCAGAATCTCAAGAGCCATAGATTGATAAATCTCTAACATCTGCAGTAAACAATTAATTTTTGTTCATCCAGCAGCTGACAGTTAATAATGGTGAGTAATGAAGTAAACCTTTATGAGTTAAACAAGCCTGATTAACACAGAAATCACAAAGTAATAAACCGTTTTGAGTTAAACTAGCCTGGTTAACACAGAATCACAAAATTAACCATTATGCGTTAAATAAGCCTGTCTGCATGACCAAATGGATAAGCGCACCCGTTCTTAAACAACGTTTTGCTGATGGCGAGGTACACCGGTCACTTGGACTTAAATGTAAGTCAGCATGGCCGAGTGGATAAGAACGCATGTTCTTAAACATTCAGTGTGCTGATGCTGAGGTAAGGGGTTCAACCCCTACACTGGACAGTTGAACTAAAATGTTGACCTTTTGTCCTTGACTTGGGAACATAAATTACAAGCATCTCTGAAGTTGGAGTGGGTTCGCCTGATGGTGAGGGACACTGTTAATAGGGAAAGCAAATCCACATGCAAAATTCAGTCAAATACTACTAGAAGTAGTGTGTCTGGACTACGCTTGAGTTCAAAGAGAGCGAGCGCACCCAAAAAAAAATAATTTTAAAATGACTTATCGTCCTTGACTTGTGGATGTAAATTATAAGAACCTCAGAAGTTGGAGTGTTTTGGCCAGAAGGCGAGTGACACGGGTAATAGGGGAAGCTAATCCATGCACACAAAATCAGACCAGTGCGCTAGAAGAAGTAGCATGTGTAAGGACTGTGCTTGAGATCAAAGCGAGTGAACACCAAATATACAACAGAAAGTACACTCTCATCACGGCTCAGCAACAAGTGTCTCAATCCCTTGCCTATTCTGCCGTCTTATGCAATCTCATGCCCAGAGTGTCTGCAATGTCCCTATGCCATATCTGGTGGTATCCATCCCTTATATGAGTGTGACAGCTGGAGCCTTATCTCAGATTTGCAGTGAATATGCCAGCTTTAAAGAATACATGTGTTGTCAAAACTACACATTTTGTGTATGGAACACACAACAAATGACCTTCTATGGAACAAATAATTAGGCACCCAGGCCACCAAAAGTCACAGTGGACTCTGGTGATTGAGTGAGATGGCGAAACATGACCGCCCACTCTTATCGGCATGGCACATGATGATGATGACTTCTCCATCTGTTTTTACACATTCATGTATTTCTTTTGTCTTGTGTGTTCCAGGGAAAGGAATGTTTACTTGGTCTATTATCAAGTTTTCTCAATCCAGTATCCAGTGCAAACATGTTTCCCCCACTTCTTGATCTACTGCAGGGGTGGGCAAACATTTTGTGCATAGGGCCACATTGGCAAATGTAAACTATTGTAGGGCCGCATATATATATATGTCCACTTTGTTTACAGCAACCTATCACAATAGGTAATTATGAATTATTTATAGGTTATTAAACGGTATATTTTACTTTTTTATATTTTTACAATTTTATTTTACTTAAACACTTGTACATTATAGCTTTACAATATGGACAAAAACTTTTACTAATTTGTTAACAATATTTTACAATTTTTTATTATAATTTAGTGAAAATCGAAATCATAATGTTTTGTTGGATAATGTCTTTTTAAATTGTACTCCTTGAAGACAGCCACACAACAGCCACACAACAAGCAAACTGATTTGCTACCAACTTTTATAAAACAATACTTAGTTGTCCATTAAAAACATGGCATTCAATCTTCAATCTTACGTTTTTTTAGATTGACACTCATTGTGTTAATAAAATTTCTAACAGAATTTTCAAAACTTTTTAAAAGGAATGAAACAAAACCTCCTTCGGCTGTTGGGGTGAAATAAAATATTCAGAAAAGGAAGGAGTAAATCTCAGAATAAATTTAAGAAATATATCAAGATTCCTACAACAAATAAATTAATTTGAACATTGTAAATGTGGAAATAATTTATAACAGCAAAAAACTTTTAAATTTAATATTTTCTTGCAAAATAAATCATCTTATTCACCGGAGAAAATATATGCTTTTCATAAAATTCATCCTTATTAAATTTTTACATGTCGATAAATATTTCTCTATATTAAAATCGATAAATTTGCATTTTAGCATTACATTACGAAGGTCAAGTACTGTTTACAAAAATATAAAATAGAAAGCAATTTTTATCAAAAATGTTTAAAACAATCTTGTAAATTCTGTAAATTCAACAAATAATCTTAAAAACGAAGTAAAATATAATTTATTTCTAATATCATTAAGGGGCCGACGTAATATCCGTTTGCAGGGCCGCCTATTGCGGCTCCTGGACCGGTAGTTTGCCCACCCCTGAATCTACTGGAATTGTTCCAGTTTTCTCCCTAAGCTCTAACTTAGTGGTTAAATTATACTATTTTAGACCTACTTTTCTGCACAGGCACCAGTTAATGAATGTTTGTGGTTCATTAGTTATTGTTTTCTTTGCTCTCCATGTTTTTAATCCAGCAGTACTGATGTACCATTAGAGTTATTAAATTTTCTAAGTTTATTAGGTTTTAATTATTGTTTGGTGATTAGTTTCATAATTAATAGTAATATCAATTCATTTTGTAAGCCAAATGTTCATTCACCATTCATAGTTTTACAGATAAGTAGTTAATTCATACTTTTATTGTGGAAGAGTGAAAGGTCTCAGTTCATACTTTTATTGTTGAATAGTTAAAGGTCTCAGTTCATATAAATCAGTCCAGTGCACTCATTAGAAGTAGCAATTATTAATAGTAGTAGCACATGTGTTGATTACGCACAAGTTCAATGCGAGCATACCCAAAGAGAAAAAAAAAATATTTTTATTGCCAAATATTTAAAGACCTCAGTTCATAGTCTTCCTGCTGAATAGTTAGTTACAGGCTTCAGTTTATAAAGTTACTGTTGAATAGTTAAAGGCTTCAGTTTATACTGTTACTGTTAAATAGTTAAAGGCTTCAGTTTATAAAGTTACTGTTGAATAGTTAAAGGCTTCAGTCTATAAAGTTACTGTTGAATAGTTACAGGCTTCAGTTTATACTGTACTGTTGAATAGTTAAAGGTTTCAGTTTATACTGTTACTGTTGGATAGTTAAGGCTTCAGTTTATAAAGTTACTGTTGAATAGTTACAGCTTCAGTTTATACTGTGTTGTTGAATAGTTAAAGGCTTCAGTTTATACTGTACTGTTGAATAGTTACAGGCTTCAGTTTATAAGTTACTGTTGAATAGTTAAGGCTTCAGTTTATAAAGTTACTGTTGAATAGTTAAATTCTTCAGTTTATACAGTTACTGTTGGATAGTTAAAGGCTTCAGTTTATACTATTACTGTTAAATAGTTAAAGGCTTCAGCTTATAAAGTTACTGTTGAATAGTTAAAGGCTTCAGTCTATAAAGTTACTGTTGAATAGTTAAAGGCTTCAGTTTATAAAGTTACTGTTGAATAGTTAAAAGCTTCAGTTTATACTGTTACTGTTAAATAGTTAAAGGCTTCAGTTTATAAAGTTACTGTTGAATAGTTAAAGGCTTCAGTCTATAAAGTTACTGTTGAATAGTTAAAGGCTTCAGTTTATAAAGTTACTGTTAAATAGTTAAAGGCTTCAGTTTATAAAGGTACTGTTGAATAGTTAAAGGCTTCAGTTTATACTGTTACTGTTAAATAGTTAAAGGCTTCAGTTTATAAAGTTACTGTTGAATAGTTAAAGGCTTCAGTCTATAAAGTTACTGTTGAATAGTTACAGGCTTCAGTTTATACTGTACTGTTGAATAGTTAAAGGTTTCAGTTTATACTGTTACTGTTGGATAGTTAAAGGCTTCAGTTTATAAAGTTACTGTTGAATAGTTACAGGCTTCAGTTTATACTGTGCTGTTGAATAGTTTAAGGCTTCAGTTTATACTGTATTGTTGAATAGTTACAGGCTTCAGTTTATAAAGTTACTGTTGAATAGTTAAAGGCTTCAGTTTATAAAGTTACTGTTGAATAGTTAAATTATTCAGTTTATACAGTTACTGTTGAATAGTTAAAGGCTTCAGTTTATTATATACTGTTGAATAGTTAAAGGCTTCAGTTTATACTGTACTGTTGAATAGTTACAGGCTTCAGTTTATACTGTACTGTTGAATAGTTAAAGGCTTCAGTTTATAAAGTTACTGTTGAATAGTTAAAGGCTTCAGTTTATAAAGTTACTGTTGAATAGTTAAAGACTTCAGTTTATAAAGTTACTGTTGATAGTTAAGGCTTCAGTTTATAAAGTTACTGTTGAATAGTTAAAGGCTTCAGTTTATAAAGTTACTGTTGAATAGTTAAAGGCGTCAGTGTATACTGTTACTGTTAAATAGTTAAAGGCTTCAGTTTATACTGTTACTGTTAAATAGTTAAAGGCTTCAGTTTATACTGTTACTGTCAAATAGTTAAAGGCTTCAGTTTATACTGTTACTGTTGAATAGTTAAAGGCTTCAGTTTATATAGTTACTGTCGAATAGTTAAAGGCTTCAGTTTATAAATTTACTGTTAAATAGTTAAAGGCGTCAGTTTATAAAGTTACTGTTGAATAGTTAAATTCTTCAGTTTATACGGTTACTGTTGAATAGTTAAAGGCTTCCGTTTATTATGTACTGTTGAATAGTTAAAGGCTTCAGTTTATACTGTACTGTTGAATAGTTACAGGCTTCAGTTTATACTCTACTGTTGAATAGTTAAAGGCTTCAGTTTATAAAGTTACTGTTGAATAGTTAAAGGCTTCAGTTTATAAAGTTACTGTTGAATAGTTAAAAACTTCAGTTTATAAAGTTACTGTTGAATAGTTAAAGGCTTCAGTTTATAAAGTTACTGTTGAATAGTTAAAGGCTTCAGTTTATACTGTTACTGTTAAATAGTTAAAGGCTTCAGTTTATACTGTTACTGTTAAATAGTTAAAGGCTTCACTTTATACTGTTACTGTTAAATAGTTAAAGGCTTCAGTTTATACTGTTACTGTCGAATAGTTAAAGGCTTCAGTTTATACTGTTACTGTTGAATAGTTAAAGGCTTCAGTTTATATAGTTACTGTTGAATAGCTAAAGGCTTCAGTTTATAAAGTTACTGTTGAATAGTTAAAGGCTTCAGTTTATAAAGTTACTGGTTGAATAGTTAAAGGCTTCAGTTTATAAAGTTACTGTTGAATAGTTAAAGGCTTCAGTTTATACTGTTACTGTTGAATAGTTAAATTCTTCAGTTTATACAGGTTACTGTTGAATAGTTAAAGGGCTTCAGTTTATACTGTTACTGTTGAATAGTTAAATTCTTCAATTTATTTACAGTTACTGTTGGATACTAAAGGCTTCAGTTTATACTGTTACTGTTAAATAGTTAAAGGCTTTCAGTTTATACTGTTACTGTTGAATAGTTAAATTCTTCAATTTATACAGTTACTGTTGGAATAGTTAAAGGCTCAGTTTTATACTGTTACTGTTAAATAGTTAAAGGCTTCAGTTTATACTGTTACTGTTACATAGTTAAAGGCTTCAGTTTATACTGTTACTGTCGAATAGTTAAAGGCTTCAGTTTATACTGTTACTGTTGAATAGTTAAAGGCTTCAGTTTATATAGTTACTGTTGAATAGTTAAAGGCTTCAGTTTATAAAGTTACTGTTGAATAGTTAAAGGCTTCAGTTTATAAAGTTACTGTTGAATAGTTAAATTCTTCAGTTTATACGGTTACTGTTGAATAGTTAAAGGCTTCAGTTTATACTGTACTGTTGAATAGTTAAAGGCTTCAGTTTATACTGTACTGTTGAATAGTTACAGGCTTCAGTTTATACTGTACTGTTGAATAGTTAAAGGCTTCAGTTTATACTGTTACTGTTGAATAGTTAAAGGCTTCAGTTTATACTGTTACTGTCGAATAGTTAAAGGCTTCAGTTTATACTGTTACTGTTGAATAGTTAAAGGCTTCAGTTTATATAGTTACTGTTGAATAGTTACAGGCTTCAGTTTATAAAGTTACTGTTGAATAGTTAAAGGCTTCAGTTTATAAAGTTACTGTTGAATAGTTAAAGGCTTCAGTTTATAAAGTTACTGTTGAATAGTTAAAGGCTTCAGTTATACTGTTACTGTTGAATAGTTTAAATTCTTCAGTTATACAGTTACTGTTGAATAGTTAAAGGCTTCAGTTTATACTGTTACTGTGATAGTTAAATTCTTCAATTTATACAGTTACTGTTGGATACTTAAAGGCTTCAGTTTATACTGTTACTGTTAAATAGTCAAAGGCTTTAGCTTATAAAGTTACTGTTGAATAGTTAAAGGGTTCAGTTTATAAAGTTACTGTTGAATAGTTAAATACTTTAGTTTATCCTGTCTCTGTTTCATTTTACTGTCTCGCTGTCCTGAAATACAAAGCTGCCTAGGATTTTTCCTTAGAGAGAGAGACAGAGAGAGAGAGAGAGAGAGAGAGAGAGAGAGGAGAGAGAGAGAGAGAGAGAGAGAGAGAGAGAGAGAGAGAGAGAGAAAGAGAGAGAGAGAGAGAGAGAGAGAGAGACTAACTCTCTATCCAGAAATACACAGCTGATCAGGGGTATTCCCCCAGTGCTGTGTTTAGGCACGATTTTAACTATCTACTCCCCCAGTTGTCATGTTAGTCTTGACCTTTATAGGAGAAAAGAGAGAGAGAGAGAGAGAGAGAGAGAGAGAGAGAGAGAGAGAGAGAGAGAGAGAGAGAGAGAGAGAGACTAACTCTGTGCCCATAAATACACAACTGGACACTGCTGTGTTTGGGTACAATTTTGAAATAATCATCTCCTCCCCCAGTTGTCATTTAAGTCTTGATCTAAGTGAAAGAGAAAGAGACTAATTGTCCAAAAATACAAAGCTGACTCGGGATTTTCCCGCAGTGCGGTGTTTAGATAAAACTCTTAAAAATTCACGCCCACCCCCAATTGTCATTTTTAGTCTTGGCCTAAAAGGCGAGAGAGAGAGAGAGAGAGAGAGAGAGAGAGAGAGAGAGAGAGAGAGAGAGAGAGAGAGAGAGAGAGAGAGAGAGAGAGAGAGAGAGAGAGAGAGGGTGAATCATACTCCTAGTGATAAGGATGCTGGCACTCACTCGCACGTGCACGCGTTTTTATGTTTGCGAGTCCCGAAATAGCATCACATGCAGTCGGTGTGGTAGTGTAGTTTCTTCTCACGCCTGGAGCTTATAGATGTGCTAGTCTGTGTAGAGAGTGCACGTGTGTGAGTGGATACGTGAATATAATCCTTATGCTACCTTCTGTTCGCGTGAGTATATTTATCTTTGCATTCTGCTCATCATCAATTATTATCATCGTCATCAAATCCTTTGCCAAATGGCGTGGGCGATCATGTTCTGCAACAGTTTGCCTTCTGTAATACTCTGCATCATTTCACTTGCTGATTTCTTTTAATATCATGACGCTACTTTCCCGCTGCTTTCATATCCTTTTCCGTTGCCTGTAGTTATAATGAGTTGCACAGTACTCAGAGGAACTGTCTAAATGGCCTCAAGGGGTTTCCCAAAGGATATTTATGTGTAATACATGCACAACATTGGAACCGACCAATCATTTCTCTTCTTTATATGTTCGTTACTATACTGGACACATTATTACGTCTGATGTGTTTGTGTGTTTGTCATTTGACCTATGCTGCTTTGTTATAAATTTCTGAGACTTATGCTGCTATATAAATGATTGTATACGAATTCTGTCCATATTCCATAGTTGTGGGTTTATATGGATGATAGACATGGCTAATTAAGACAGCTTTTTTTTGGGTGTGGGGGGGGGGGGGTGGGGTGGTGGTGGTGGTCTAGCTGTGTCATGCGTCGAAATATACTTTGCTCCCTTGGCGAAGCGCTGTCGTCATTTGGAGGTGACAGTTCGAATCCCGGTCGGTAACTAAAGCTTTCAAATTTTATATTGTCTAGTGCGTCCTCTAGTCTCTAATTCTTTCCCCTACGTCTATAAGCGCCAAACCATAATTGTGTATTTATTTATGAACTACTCCGAGGAAACCGGCTCTGTGGCAAAGGCGTTACGGACTCAGCTCGTAATCCCACATACCCGCGTTCGAAACACAGCTGTGGGCGATTTGGCACCAGACCGCCTTACGTTGGTTTTTAAAAAATGAAATGGCATGGGTGCCGGTCTTTCAGAAAGCAATGGCAAACTACTGAAAGTAAACTTGCCCAGGAATCTCGAACAGCCAAAAATGCTGGGGTTGACTGCTACGTCTTGTAAACGATATGCAACAACTAACTTAATTCTGAGGAAAGACCAGGCGGACACATAATCATATTGCAGCTGGAACTATTAGAATTGTTACACTTCGCTGTTTGTTGAAGGTGGGTGCGGAGCACGTGCGGGAATGTCCTGAGTGCTGTGATGTCCAGGACCGTGCGGTGGATGTTCTCAGTAAGATGCAAGTCTTCGACATTCCGCCCCTTACATGATTTTTTCCTTTAAAAATGCCGCCCCCTTACGGTGCCACCTGATGTGGCCGCCTCTCTGTATCATAGCACGGCACGGCCCTGGTGATGTCTGTTCTTGACTCATCGCAACTCGTAATGAGTTGCAGTTGTTCCTTTCTCTTAACCGGATCAAATATTGTCCTTCCCGTGTTTGTGATAATTGCCCTTTATGACTTTGTCTCTTTTAAAACAATAGGAGTACGGCAGAGATGCATGTTGTCCCCAAACCCTTCAATATATTTTTTTTTAAAAATGTTTGCATATCCTTTACAGGACATCGCTGTCAACATCAGCTGATTGTTGATTTCTTGGCAAGATTACGCTCAGTAGTTTGCCATTGCTTTCTGAGCGACCGGCTCACATAACCCGTAAGTTACCGACGCGGGTTAGAACCGCTACCAATTCTCGCCTTCGTCACGTTACTTACGAGAGTATACGAGATTACGGAGAAAGTCGCTAAACACTAGCCCAGGGAGACCGGCCTTCAATATATACACAGAATTATTTTTTTTTTAAAAGTCGAACTTAAAAACTTTTTTTAAGTTGGACCCATTAGGGATACACAAAGTGGAAAGTGGAAAAGAAGAAGTAACAAAGAAATTTATGATCTGTTTAAGTTCCCGCTAATCACTGGTATCATGAAGGCTAATAGACTACAATGGCTGGGGCATATAGAAAGAATGGAATATAATAGGGAAACAAAACTCGCTTACACTCAGGAAATAAATGACCGTAGACCCCAAGGTAGACCAAGAAGACGGTGGAGAGATAATACATATACAGACTTACAAGCACTTGGAATCAACGGCTGGCAAGAGAAGGTCCACCAGAGAGACGAATGGAGACGGATTGTATATGCAGCAAAGAACCTCAATGGCTCGGAACGCTGAAGAAGAAGAAGAAGAAGAAGAAGAAGAAGAAGAAGAAGAAGAAGAAGAAGAGGAAGAAGAAGAAGAAGAAGAAGAAGAAGAAGAAGAAGAAAGTCGAACTGCCTGGACATAACATCAATGGAAGAATCATAAACAATCTTAGGTATGCTGACGATACCGTGTTACTAGGAGAAAGCGAGCAAGAGTTGCAAAGCCCAGTGGAACAGTTAAACAGGAATAATGCAGAATGTGACTTTGATATTAACATTAAAAAAAACGAAACTATGATATTTAGCAACGGAAAGGAGATGACACAAATGTACGTCACAGCAGGCGGGGGGGGGGGGGGGGGGGGATACTAGAACAAGTAACACGTTTCTGCTATCATGGACATGTAATAACAGATGATGGCAGAAGTGAAACATAAATCTAAAAGAGAATAGAAATGGCCAAAAATGCTTTCAGCAGCATGAAATCAGTATTAACATCTAGAGAGATTAACAACACATTAATAATAAGGATTGTCAAATGTTAGGTATATTCGACACTACTATATGACGCGTAAGCCTGGACATTGAACCAGCAATTAGAAAGTCGAATAGAGGCCCTGGAGATGTGGATATACAGAACAATATGTCATATTTGATCGAAACAGAAATAATCAAATACAGAGGTTCTAGAAAATACTGGGAATGAAAAGACAGTTGAAAAAAATAAAAGAGAAGCAAGTGAAATATTTAGTCCAGGTTAAAAGACATAACACTCTTATAAAAACCATACTGGAGGATAAGACTGAAGGCAAACGAGCAAGAGGTAGACAACGATACAAGTAGGAAGATAATACCAACAGATGAACGAACATCGATTTGACAGAATGTATAGTTCGGGCGAGAGACAGACAGTGTTGGAGATCCATTGCAGCCAACCTTTATCGTGGAGACGGCACCTGATTGTTTGATTGATTGCTTAGTCATTTTAAATGTCAGCGGGCGAATTTGCGAAGTTGATAGGTAACTGCGTTAATTTCGTGAGCACGGTTGGACTAGAGGTTCGACTCCCGGGCTCATCAGCTGCTAAGTGAGGGACAATCTGACCACCTGTTGCTTCATGCATTTAGGCTTACAGAATGTGACGACCCTATCACATCACAGGCCCATGGCTGGAAACTGCTTGGGGATACAGTATTGTTACTGTGACTGTCCGTGGTATTGTCAACATTGCACGGTAACACCGTCACTGTGGAGATTAGCGCTCTGGATTGCCAAAACCAGGTCCGGTTTAGTTCCTACCACTGGCAGGAGGATTCTTTTATCCTCCAGCAAGAATTGGAGGTGGAAGCAGTCACAGCGGCATTCCGTCGGTTAGAGGAGACCACTGCAACACACATTGTCTTCACCACGGACTCAGTGAGTATGCTTAGTAAGGTGGAGAAAGGAATGTTTCGTGTGGAATGGCTCACCTTGCTTCAGAGGTCACAGATTGTGAGAATTGTATGGTTTGTGTGTGTGTGTGTGTGTGTGTGCCCTCGCCATGCGGAAGTGCGGGGGGAAAAGAAAACATGGTGCTTCACGTCTCAACGGCAATCACTGCCATGGAACTGTATTTTCCCTTTCGTAAAATGACATTTCTGTAATTTAAGTAGACTTCGTTTGTGTGCTACTTGTCCCGGAATCGCAGCAGTATGTTACATCGTCGTCTCTCCATTGCGTGCTAATTGGCCCGGAATCACAGCTGTATGTTACATTGTCGTCCCTCCCGTTCGCACTCAGACCTCCGTGGTAATAGTTGTCGGACAAGCACGAAGACAACGCAACGTCTCGATTCGTGGTACGGACGTACGGCAGGAGAAAGACACCCGGAATCATGACCCGGGTGGTCCCTCCAACAAGGAAAGTAAAAGGCCCTAACATTCCAGGAAGGAGGAAATCTTTCTGACGTACAGAAGCCTCCTGTCGTGCTTGCTCTGCGGCGGAGTTTTTACCACTCTAAAGATGGATGTAGTTAGTTTTGGGTTCAGGTCATTCCCGTACAGTTATTGGTGGAGCGAAGAAGGTTGATGCCTTATTTGTTTATGGTTGTAAGTTTGACGGCTAATGGCCGTCATGGAATAGTTGCCCGCGCGCACACGCATGTACGCACGCACACATACACAAATCCGACGAAACCTTTTTAGTTTTAGGTGTGATACATATATTTCAGTTCTGTGTGACCTGTTCCCGATGTAAATTCTCGAAATAAGATACGACTCACATGGCCGAATGGATAAGAGCGCTCGTTCTTAAGCATCCGGTGTGCTGATGTCGAGATAGTAGCTTTAACCGCTACACTGGCCAGTTGGACTAAAATGTTGACTTCTTGTCCTTGACTTGGTGACGTAAATTACAAGTACCTCGTAAGTAGGAGTGGGTTCATCTGTTGGCACTAGGGAAAGCTAATCCACACGCAAAAATCAGTCCAAAGTACTAGAATTAGGGATGAAGGGAGGTAGCGGTCGTCTGAGCACAGGGCGTTGAGAAACAGTGGCAAACTACTGAACGTAAAATTTCCTAGCAAATCACAAACAACTAAAAAAAAATGCAGGGGTTGATTGTAACGTCCTGTAAAGAACATGCAACTGGTCGATAAAAGAATTGGTTACGTTTATGGCAATAAACAGCGTGTCTGTAATTTGAAAAGATGTTTTCCGCGATGCTGGAATGCTCGTTCTTGGGGCAGGTTCTCATTCACTTTCTGGGTTCACACGCGCGCTCCTTTCGGTCGGTCTAGGCGCGCCGTGTTGTAAACGTAACTCAACGTCTGGGGTTAGTCGCACCCACTCGTACAAGCCTCGTGTCGTTTTCAGCATGTAAGCGTTTGCTCGTCCGTGGGAAGGTGTTCGCCACAGAAAGTATCCTTCACAGCAGTAGATATAACCTCAGTAAAGGCGTAGTCTTCGCTAGTCTTGACTTATGTGGCAAACGAACAGGAACGTATGAGAGAATGGGAATCCGTTATAAATTGGCAGTTGGTCTTGACAAGGGCAGATACACAGCCAATACCCTCGTTGGACAACAACCCCTATACTGGATAAAACTGTCATAAAAAACTGTCATGTACTGCCAATGACCTTGCGGTGTATGGTAGAGGGGTCTTTGAGCCTGACGAATTAAGGCCGCCTGGCTATTGCAGTCGCCGCGAACTGTGCAGGTTAGGACTTTCTTTTTGCCCCCGACAGAAAAAAATCCCACGCCTTACCGAGGGATCGAACCCGGGTCTCCTGAAGGGGAGTCCGGCGTTCCAGATAATTGGACTTAAATGTTGACTTCTTGTCCTTGACCCAGGGACGTAAATACAGTACCTCTGAAGTCGAAGTGGGTTCGCCTGATGGCGTGGGACACTGGTAATAGGGGAAGCTAATCCACACGCAAAATTCAGTCCATCATTACTATACATAGTGATCGTTCGGGTCCACATCGATTGACGGACGTCAGTCGCGGCGATCGGGCAAATCTTGAGCTACAGCCTGCGATGGGTGACGTTGTAATATTCTGTTGTGATAATTTGGCCGTGTGCCGCGTGGTCTAGTGGTTACACACACGCTTCACACGTCAGTGATCCGGGGTTTGTTTCCGGGTTCGGTCAAGAATATGCACTACTGACGAGCTCAAACGAGAGCGAAACTCGAGTCTGGTGCTTCCACATTGACGTGGATAGGCCTTAGGTTCATACCAGAATACGATCGGCGTTGCCAGTGGTGGGTTGTGCTCAATATTAAATCTCAAATCCCGAAACAACCAAATAAATCTATAAATAGTGTGTATGGACTGCGCTTGAGTTCAATGCAAGGGAACGCATTAAAAAAAAAATACCACACTTTCAGACTAATACCCTATTTGCGGCTAGTTCAGTCACAGGATTATTAATCTAAGCCTGGCGATGAACCCTAATATAACTTCTCATCTAGGGAGTCTCCGTGGCGGAGTGGTCAAACTGTCTGCATCGCGCTCTGAGGGTTGTGGGTTCAATTCCGGACTATGTCTTTCGGTTCACGGGTACATTTTTCTCGGAGACTTCTGGGGGTCGTCGCGGGAGCTACGGCGTTCGTGCTTTGTGCGATGCTTTTGGGAGGCCACCCTGCGGAAAGAAACCGAGCCAATACGGGATAAAACTCAGGGCAATAAAGTCGATCCTCTCGACTTTAACTTCTCCTTTGTCGTTGAACGGGGTAGGGGCAATGGTAGAGTGAACAAAGGTGACAAGGTGGAGGCTGGAAGGAAGCAAAGACCTGGTCGCAGAAATGAGTCTACAACAAAGCATGCACAATTTGTGAGATATCGTGTCAGTGAGATTGCTGGCTTCTCTCCGTGTGAAACAAGATGTCGAGAGTTGTTGAACATCCACAAGGATGAAGCTTGTACTGAAATTCTGTAACAAGACGTTGGGCCTCCACATCGGAGGCCAACAGAAGAGGTTGGGTGCCCACATAGGAAGCCAACAGAAGAGGTTGGGTCCTCACATCTGAGGCAACGTGAAGAGGTTGGGTTCTCACACCGGAGGCAACATGAAGTGGTTGGGTCCCCACATCGGAGGCCAACAGAAGAGGGAGGAGATGCAAGTGTTGTTTCAGCAATAAAACATGTCAATGCTCTTTCATTCCCCCCGCCCCCTTCTCTCTCTCTCTCTCTCTCTCTCTCTCTCTCTCTCTCACACACACACACACACACACACACACACACACACACACACACACACAATCACAACGGCAGATAGTGTTGTGCATCCATGCATTAGCTCGCCTGCCAGCCCGGAAATCATAGATTCAAATCCGCACCAATGAGGACTTTTTAAAATTATTGGCGTGAATTATTCTTCACAAGTTTATGTTCAGTAGCTTGCCATTGTTTTCTGAACGACCGGCACTCACACTATTGAATAAAAACCAGCGCAAGGCGGTCCACTTCCAAACTGCCCACAGCTGTGTTTCGAACACGTTATGGGGATTACGAATTGGTCCCTAACACATTGGCCACAGAGTCTGTGCTGCCAAGCCGACCCAGGCTAAAATGGGAACCAGGACATGTCTTGGGAAGTAGAGGCGGCCAGTGTGGTACTGACCACGTGACTGACCGAGTGCCCATTGGTCTTCACAAATATGGGTCTAGCTCCATATGCCTCAAGGTGTGTAAAGGGGTCCTTTAGCGTTTGTACAGATGCGAACTTCTGTTGTCGTTGGTGGCGTACATTCTTCGCAACAATGGCATATACAATTATATGGGGATATTCTTCAACAAGTGAATCGGTACATTTATCTCGGAACAGTCAAGACATCTGATGGGAGATGTCTTGAAGAGGTTAGAACAATAATCGCCATGGCGAAAGTAACCTTTAGCAAGATGAAAAATATACTGACCAATAAAATGATGTCATTTGCAATGAGAAAAATAGTGTTGTGTTGCTACATAGAATCTGAACTTGTGTATGGATGCGAAGCGTGGGCAATGAACAGACAAGCTGAAAAACTGATGGCCGTGGAATCGTGATTTCTGACGAAAATGCAAAGAATACCAGCTGAGAAGCTGAGGACAGATAGAATAACCAATGACCAAGCCCTTCAAGAAACAAATGAAAACCGTAAACTGATTAGAGAAATTAGACGTAGACAGTCACAATATTTTGGTCACGTTATGAGAAGAAATAAATTGGAGAACTTTGTGACAACTGGCAAGATTAAAGGGAAGAGAGCAAGGGGAGAGCAGAGAAGTAAATACCTGGATGGCTTGGCCACGTATATTCGAGACAAGAACACTAAGCTGATCCACGACTCTGGTGATCGAGTGAGATGGCAAAACATGACCGCCTACGATTACCGCCATGGCACATGATGATGATGACATGTTTCGCTAGTATTAACTTCGACGAGCAGCGGCTGTTTCTAAAAGATACTGTTGAGACATGCTGTTGCTTGAGGTGTGTTCCTAAAACAGTATATAGTCTTACACAAACATGTGATGCCTCTTTTACTATAGGAGTTTCGTATCGTTAGTTGCATGTCCAACACTTGACATTACGGTCACCCCAGCATTCATAAGTGTTTACGATTTCTATACAAGTTTACGTTCACTAGTTTGGCATTTCTTTCTGAACGGCTGAGGCTCATACCAGCAAAATCAACGCTAAAAGATCTGCTTCCAAGGTGCCCGCATGCTTGCGAAACCCCGAAGCTGTAAGGAAATTGTGAGACCGCATTCATGTACCCCTTAGCCACAGACATCGATATAGCTGGTTATATGTTACAACAATCTGTGATACCGCTATAACTGTTCTGTTGGAATTTAACTGCCGATATGGATGGCTATTACATTGACATTGGCACCTTTCCGTCTTGACAGACGATAGTTTGGTACATTGTGCTTCAAAAAGGCTTAATAACTACGACCCATGGCGGTGGCGATGTGGCTGATAAGGCCAATTCGTGCTCTAAACGTTCTTCCACAGTGGATGCACGTGAACACATGGTCATTTCCACCATCATGCACCATCTTAAGTCTCTCACGCTCTGTGTGTGATTTATCTGCAATCATTTTCTCCTGTGTCGTTATCCCATTTATGATAGTTGTCCTCCATGCAACACGTTCAGCGGCGACTTGCTCCCAATGTGCATTATCAATACAGCATCAATCATGTCCCGCTTACACACATCTTTGTATCGTAGTAGAGGCCGACCCTGAGATCTCCTACCCATCTGTAATTCACCAAAGAAGATGTCCTTTGGTATTCTACCACCATCCATCCTCCTAACGTGTCCTATCCATCTAAGTCTAAACAAACAAACAACTTTATTTTCAAAGGGTTAAGAATTGGGCACGCAGGCCCGTCTAACATTCTGCCCTTCTGTCACTCTCTTTCATACATTATATCATTCACACATCATTCAAGGCTAACTGAAAACAGCAACAATATAAAAGATATGCATTATAAAGGCATGTGGAAAATGAAAAATCAATACTACACGACTCAGTACTATTAATGGATGTTGTGGCACTTTTTATTAGCAATGTGGAATATACTGGCCTACCAAAAGGGGACTGGCTATTATACTAGGGTTTTATTATTATTATTATTATTATTATTTCTATTAAAGGGGAAGGTAATCCGTACTGAGGTAGTGCTAAAATATTTTGCGATTATAAATATAGGGATTGGTGATGTCTGTTATTTCTTGTGGAAGATTGTTCCACAGCTGAGCTGCAGAGTACGATAGGCTTGTTTTGTATAAGTCTATCCTAGGCATCGGAATGTGTAATATATTTAATCGTTTACTGTGTCTAGCATTATATTTAAACAATGGCCATAGGTAATTTGGGGCATTCCGATGTAGGATTTTGTGAATTAGTTTGGCCTTATTGAGAAGCAGGCGTTTGCGGAATGTGGTAGTAACTGAAGGCGTTTATGCAGGCTAGGATTGTCAGTTAAATATTTGCTATAAATAAAACTCATGGCCCGTTTCTGGAGTGAGTAAAGTCGCTTGGTGCTTGCATTGGAACAACCATCCCAGATTGTAGAGCAGTAGTCAAAATGTGTCTGTATGTGAGAAGTATAGAATATTTTCCTTGTGTCCTCATCAAGGAAATTTTTAATTTTGGCGTGTTGGTAGACTTTTTCGCTGTTTGTTTAGTGAGCGCTTGAATGTGAGGATTAAAGGTTAGGGTTCTATAAATCTTGAGGCCTAATGTTGTGTGCCCAATTACACTTTCTACTGGCATGTTATCGATGTGAAGTTGAAGTGATCTGTGTGAATTTAGAGTTTGAAGTCTTTGTCTGGTTGTTAATAACATAGAATTTGTTTTAGTGATGTTAATTTGCTTACGGTTCACATAGCTACACCTAACTACATTACCGGTATTTAATTCTTGTTCCAAAGATGACTCCAGCAAATTACTGCATTCAGCGTTTGTATACACTGTACAGTCGTCTGCAAATACATTGCAGGACGACAAAAGATGCAAAGGTAGATATATGTGGCAAATAATAGAGGGCCAAGAATAGAACCTTGCGGTACTCCAGTATTGAAGGTAGTGGTTTGGGACAGAGATGTATTGTATGATACTACTTGCTTTCTATTTGACAGAAAAGATGTTATTAGCCTCACAACATTAGGGCCAATTTTCATCGTCTCTAGGTTTTTAATTAAAAGGACATGGTCTATCATATCAAATGCTTTCCTGAAGTCGATAAACACAGCTCCACATAGATTGTTGTTATTTATATTCTGGTGTCAATTTTCTATCATGTTTGTTAGGGCCATATGACAAGAATATTTTGGTCGAAATCCCGATTGACTGTCAACTATAAGCTTTTTGCGATCTAAATACTGTAATGTTGCCTTATGGGTTTTTTTTTTTTAGTGGTTTAGATAGTGATGATAGTAAAGAAATGGTTCTATAATTGTTCGGGAGATCATTGTCTAATGAACCAGATTTAAGAAGAGGATACACATTAGCAATTTTGAGATCTGATGGAAAGTGAGGCACTGATTATATACATAGGTTAGTGATACACAGATCACTGGCGCAGCACAGAGGATAATCCGATTGCTGATTCCATCTAACCCAGATGAGTTTGTGTTTTTTAGGTTACTGAGATAAATGAATACTTCAGTGACTGTCATTAGCGGTACGTCAGAAAGGATATTCCGGGAGCATCTATTCTCGCAAAACGATGACAGTAAAGATAAGTTGCAAGGAGAATTTGGTATTGAAGCCTTCAACTGATCTATGTCAGTTTGAAAAAAAGTTACTGAATTGGTCGCATGAAATTGGATTTGATGGTAATGAATTTGAGAAGTTATACTTGCAAGGTTGCCTTACATATATCCTTACTATTTGTTTATCCATTACTAAGTTCTTAAAGTAATTTTTCTTTTCTCTTCGTAAGAGTACGGTATGTGCTGAGATCCGGCTTTTTATGTGCCTTATCTCTGTCTCTCACAATTTTAAGTATTTCCTGGGTGATCCAATGTGGTTTGACGTGATGTTTTACTTGATCTTCCTTAATTGGCACATGTCTATCAAACACATCAATAAAGATCTTCATCCAGAATTCCAGAGCATCATCCGGGTCTGGAAGTTAATAAACATTGTTTAGAGGTGAACTGAGCAAGTCCTGTAAAAATGCGTTTTGGTTGAAATTTTTGTAGCTTCTATATTTTTCAGTTATGTGTTTATGTTTGGGTGTTTTAATTCCTTTTTTAGACCATGTGCAGCATATTGGGTAGTGATCGCTCATTGCACAATTGGGCACGGTGCATTCTGTAATGTTGTCCGAGCAAGTTACATAAATGTGATCTATAAGTGTTGAAGATGAGTTTGTTACTCTATTATCTTGTTTTACTATTTGTTGGAAGTTGTATGTTGCAATTATATTTTCCCAAATTATGTGGGATTTGTTGGTGTCAATGTTAAAGTCTCCGAGTAGTACCTTCCCGGAAGCGAACACTACATCCATCATGTTAATGAAGTTTTCGTACCAGACGTGTCCAGCCCTGGGATTTCGATAGACATGGCCAATTATCAGGGGTGTGCGGTTTCGAAGTTTTAACTCCAACCAAATACATTCTATTTCGCAAGTTTCAAAGTCTAGCCTGCGGTGAACATTTAGTAGATTAAAAACATAGGCTACTATGCCTGTCTCTTGTTTCCTACAGGGATCTCTTCTAAAAACTGTGTACCCTTTAATAGAGATGTCCTCATCTGAAATGTTTTCATTTAGTCTACTTTCACTAAGGCCGAATAAATGAAAACTGTGATTAAGAATAGAAGATAACTCTGGCAGCTTGTTAAATAAGATGCAAATGTGTAAGTGTCGAAGACAGATTCCTGACTTATTGAGCCAATGTTGCCACTTCTCAGACATTTCATCCACGAAGTAAGTGTAAATTAGCCAAGGTTAAGTAAAAATACAAGATCATAAAAATTCACAATTACATTAACTTACAAAATACCAGTAATATAAATCGATATGTAAATGAGAATATATAACGATATAACTAATGAGACCAACAAATATAGTGCAAATATAGAACGAAACGAGTTAAAACGTATAAACATAAACAATTAATTAACTCGAACTACTTCGCAAGCTACGTAACCAGTTGCTATCCGAAAGAATGAATAAATGACTAGGAAGACTGAGCATGGAACAAACCGTCACACCCGCAGAAGTCGGATGTGTCGGCCTAACGGCGCAAGAACGCAGCTCTGCTGTAAACAGGCACAACGCAATCACATCCGGAAAAAAAAAACTCCGGATGAACGAAGAAGAAGAGGAAGAAACCGTCACACAACTTGATCTTTCCAATACTTCATTATTTGTAATTTTGTCTTGCTTACCAAGTATTCTTCGCAGACACCGCATATTAGTTAGTTAGTTAGTCTTTCCTCTTGAGCCTAAGGCGGCGCATAGGGCAGAAGTCCTGACTCTCCATGCTTGGCGGTTCGCTGCTACCTGTTGTAGATCTTGGATATTTACTTGGCCATTGAATGAGCCTTCTCTAATGATGGTTCTAAGCAGGGTCTCTCTTTGTCTTCCCCGTTTTCTTTTCCCTACCGGTGACCATATGAGGGCTTGGTAGGGGAGTCTTGACTTGTCCATTCTGAGTACATGGCCGATGTAGTTCCAACGGCGTCTTCTTATGAAATTGGATACTGCATCTTGCTTAGTCTCTTGTCTTATTTGCGCATTGGTTCTGAAGTCTGTCCAGTGGATGTTTAGAAGTCTTCTAAGACATTTGTTCTCAAAGTTGTCTAATTTTTTTATCTAAAGCTACCGTTGATTTCCAACTTTCACATCCATACGTTAACACTGGAATCATCTACACCGCATATGAAAGCTGTTTAAACGTTTCTCTTGGTGTGAGTGGATGGCTATATGTTACAATAATCTGTAACACCGCTATGACTGTTGGAATTTGGGCTGTTTGCCACAAACACAAAACACGCACCTATTGAGCTGTGTTTACTTTGAAAGTTGGCCCGATCAATACCACTGATGCCACCGTTACATGCTGGCTGCTCAAGGGGAGCTGGGTGGGGTTGTATCCTGTTTCTAACCCAGGGGGCGTTTGGCAATGGCCAGATTCAGAAATAGATCGCTTGTTTATCGTTTCGTATTAAAGCTGTGTTCGTAGTTTTTACTTTCAAGACATGCCATTGCAGACAGCGGTATTAGAGATTGGTGCTTCAGGGGAACTAAGTGTGGATTGTTGGCAGAGTGGTTCGGCTGGTTTCTGGGGTCTGGGTAGGTGGGTGATTCTTGGGCTGGATCGTGATTATTGTCCTTATCTCCGTTCATTGGACAGAGTGGTAGGAGCTGGGGTGGTAGGGAGGTAGGTTGGTGGGAAGGTCGGTAGGTAAGGAGGTAGGTTGGGGTGACGGGAGATAGGTTGGTGGGAAGGTCGGTAGGTATGGAGGTAGCGATGAAGGGAAACAAGATAGGTAGGTTGGTAAGAAGGTCGGTCGGTAGGTAGGTAGTTAGGTCGAGATGAAGGGAGGTAGGTTGGTGGGAAGGTCAGTAGGTAATGCGATAGGTAGTTGGGATTAAGGGAGGCGGTCAGTAGGTAATGCGATAGTTAGGTTGGTATTAAGGGAGGTAAGCTGGTGGGAATGGCGGGAGGTAGGGATGAAGGGAGGTAGGTTGGTGGGAAGGTGAGTACGTAATGAGATAAGTAGGTTGGGATTAAGGGAGGTTGGTTGGTTGGAATGTCGGTAGGTAAGAAGGTAGGTAGGTAGGTAGGTTGGGATGAACGGAGGTAGTGTTTGAGGAGGTTGATTGGTAGGGAGATTGTGAGGTAGGTAGGTAGGAAGACAAAGCACATACAGGTAGGTATATACATGGACAGACAGACACGCAGACAGCACACACAGACAGGTATGTAGATAAGAAGACAGGCTGACAAGATTTTTGCAGCCCTGATAGATTTTGATGCAGTGGACTGAGTTCTGACTCCTTTCCTCTACCCTGTTAAGTAGTCAGGCACACAGGGATGAAAGGGCGGTGCCGAGAGATTACGGTATCGCCTCATGCTCTGAAGGTACCGGGTTCGTACCCAGCACGGGGCTGGGAATTTTTCCAAGTATCATTGGTATCCAGTGATATCACATAATCCCCCTTGATTTCTTGGGTAGTGAAATCAGATACTTAGGAGTTTCCATGAGAAAGTTGTGCACTTTACAAATCCCAAGGCAGTTGGACATCGGAAATAGTAGGCCGTAAAGTAATGCACTGGCAAAAATGGTGAGGCAAGTAAACCTACCAAGGAGTTGATATATCCCGTTATCTTGTATGGAATCTGTGCATTGATAGCAAACCTGACATAAATACGTGTGGGGGTTGGACAAACTGACCTTTGATTTACATACTTAGGTGTGAGACAGTTCTCTGGACATTGGGACGAAGAAGAAGACAGATAAACAAACAGACAGACAGGCATACAAATACAAATATAGACAGGCATTCATATTATAATGTTCAAGTTCGTTTCCTTGAGAGATGAAACAAATCGGTGTCATCTCGACATTACCACAGTTAAACGTCTGCTGGTTGGATGGGTTGTTAACGAGAATATTCTACCGGTAGGCACTCAGCCGCCGGTCTCCCTGTCGAAGGGGTTAAGGACGTTGTTCGTAATCCCGTATACCCACGTACGAAACACAGCTGCGCAAGATTTGGCAGTAGATCGCGTCGCGCTGAATACTTACGGAGGTGTGTGACCCGGTTGCTCAGAAAGTAGTGGCAAACTACTTAACGTAAAACTTGCCAAGTCAGCAGCTGAAAAATGCTGGTGTTGACTGCAATGTCCTGTAAAGGAATAGCGAAGAAAAACCAAAGACACTTAGCCAGCTCCAAGGCGAAGGTGTTACGAACGCAATTCGTAATTCAGCATACCGCGTTTCGTACAAATCTGAGGGAGATTTGGCAACAGACCACCTTGCGTTGGGTTTTCTACAGAGGCATGAGTACAGTGGCAGACTACTGAACGTAAAATTGCAAAGAAATTACAAACAGCCAAAAAATGCCGCGGTTGACTGCGACGAGATGAAAAGAATATGCAACTAACCTAACAGACACTAGAAGCAGACCAGACAACACATTTGGTTGAACATCAAACACTTCAACTCCCTCCCTCGCTCAACAGCAATTGTGGGCCACAAGTTATTGTCCGTATGGGGATAGGTTTACATATTATATCATAGCTAGACACAGTTTGGTAGAGACACGGTTGTCCCCTTGGAAGGATGCTCATGGTCCCTCCACAGTAGCCACAATAAGGAGACCAGCTATTATGTGTATGTTGTATATATCAGTTTCTCCCAGCTGTATGTTGTATATATCAGTCACGCTGATCTGTGTGTGTATATATATTAGTAAAGCTTTGCTCTGTATGTGCATATGTCAGTATCTATTTGCCGTATGTGTATATGCGTGAGTAGCTCTATGGGTAGCTCTTTGACGTATATCTGTAAATATTAGTAGCTCTTTGTTGTGTGTGTGTGTGTGTGTGTGTGTGTGTGTGTGTGTGCGCGCGTGCGTGTTTAGTAGCTATTTGATGTATATTCATTGCATCTTCTTCTTCTTCTTCTTCTTCTTCTTCTTCTTCTTCTTCTTCTTCTTCTTCTTCTTCTTCTTCTTCTTCTTCTTCTTCTTCTTCTTCTCTCTTCTTCTTCTTCTTCTTCTTCTTCTCTTATTCTTCTTCTTCTTCTTATAAAACCATTTTCGTTAGAATGTGCAACTACATTATGGCTGTTATTTAGTTTATACTCTCCTTCCCTAATGTGTACTACTATTAGCATATATAGACAGTATTACAAAATTGGGTATTTACTTATGAAACCATTACAGTTGGATACAGCTTCATAAGACAAATCTAACAGTATTTCAATGGAGACTGTATGTCAATTCTAAGCAGAATTATTAATATTTTTGTGCCGTGATCTACAATCAGGAAGTGCAAAAGGATCTGAGAAAATGAAGCAGTTCTGATCATGGCCCAGTAATTTGTTGTTGTTTTGTTTTTTATGTTGCAAATCCCTTACAAGACGTTGCAGTCAACACCAGCATTTTTCATCTGCTGTTGATTACTAGGCAAGTTTTACGTTCTGTAGTTTGCCATTGCTTTCTTAACGACTGGCTCACATACCCCCATAAGTTACCAACGTGGCGCGAAGCACTGCCGATTCTCGCAGCTGCTGTTTTCCCCACATGGATATACGGGATTACGAACAATGGTCGTTAACCCCTTGGCCAGGGCAAGTAAATTGGGAGCTGAGAAATTCTGCCTTCTATTACTGTGGCTTGTTTATTTTTAAATGAACAACATAGTACCATTAGGTATGCTAGTCATTTTAAAATTCCATCCATCCATCATGTGCCATGCCGATAAGCGTGGGCGGTCATGTTTTGCCATCTCACTCGATCAACAGAGTATTTACTAATGAGACCACCAAACCCGGGAAGGTTAACCCAGTCAATAAATGCCCACAGAAGTCAGATATGTTGGCCTAATACAGCTCTGCTGTAAACAGGCACAACACAATCACGTCTGAAAAAAACTCTCCAGATGAACGCAGAAGAAGACCACCACAGATAGATAGGCCTTGAAAAAGTAATCTACTGGTACATCAGTGATGCTTGTATGTCAATTCTAAGCGGAGGTATTCACATTTGAGTGAAAGAATCTTGAACAAAAAATTTCTTATGATTTCGCTGTCCGCACAGCTCTCCATTGTGTCGCAATCAGAGTGTTTCATTGGATGATAGAAGGACATGAAAATTGTCTTCAAAAATATGTTCCATCATGTTAAATGATAAAAAATAGTAAAAGTATACACATAAATTATTAAGAATCTTTAAACTTGTATTCTCTTTAACTTCAGTAGTTCAAATTGCACGTTTTGGGTGTGAAAAGTTTGCATGGCCTAGTCCAATCGATATTCATAGAACTGCCATCTTGGATTTCCTTCCACAGAAATATTTTTTTCTACCACATATAAAGCGATATAAGTGATGGAACTCCGAATATATGTAAAAATGGATGCAGAATTTGAATATCCATCTTAAAATGTGTTAAAATTAAGTAAAGAAGCTCTAGAAAATAAAATTACTTACCTTGTGGCAAATAATTAAATTTATCTAAAAGCAATGATAATTTCAACCAATCGCTATCCATAGAATATTAGACGGACGTATTCTGCAGAAACTAAGATGGCGTTTGTTATTGTCACATGATATTTGAATGAATGAATTATGCCGGAAGCATGCATCATCATTTCTTAGCCATTTTTGGGGACCCAATGGATCCTTCTGTGCAGGTGCGGCATCCGGTTTTGGATCGGGTTGTGGATGGCAGTGCCATACCTAGTACCATATATCAGTGCGTCTGGGGTGGCAAGACCTAACTTGACATATCTGTTTTTCGATAGCATGTGCCGTGGCCTAATTAATCATTAAAAATACTCGCAAGTTGATTAATATTAATTAAGTATCATGTACTTTGCTAATTATTGGCAGACAAACCTGGAAAGATGTATATTTTAGTATGCAGACTGGTGAAAGGAAAATCACGGCCACATTCCTATTTTGATAGGATGTGCCATGACCTAATTAACAATTAAAAATAGCCGCCCATTTATATTAATTAAATGGCATGTGAAATGTTCATCGTAAATCAAAGAACAATTTATGAAAATGTACTCACATTGTCTTGATGTGCCCACTGCATTGTGACAGCTTTTTTTTGGTTGATTAAATATCATGCATTAATGTAAGTAAGTTTGTAACTGCTGCATAAATTAAGCAGTCACTTTCGCTAATAATTGATTTCTAATTCTGCTCTATAATTACACTGTTCTGTATCTAATGTGAGCAATTATTATTAAATACTAACTTCTAAAAACAACCATAACTTGTTTCATAGTATGTTATTTAAATTTAAATAAGTATGTACTGCTGCGCTGCTAAGAAAAAAAAAGTACTTCTTAACAGGTTTATATAAACGGGTCTGAAAACTGGCTTGCAAAATTATTTTCAGTTATGTCAAATGCTGAAAAAATTATACAAGTACACAGATAAATTACTGCTACAAATGAAACTTGTATTGTTTAATTTTAGTAGTTACATTTCCAGTTCTAATTATAAATAAATACAGGGCCACTATAGTAATTAGTATAGTCTGGGCGCTGCCATTGTGAATTTTGAGTTATTATTTCGCTATCTCTTTTTCATGGCTGGGCTGAATATTTTATCCTGAACACAGTCAAAGTATAAATGAACGCAGAATTCAAAAATGCATTAAACAGTAATCAGAGATAAATAGAAACCGGAGTTAAAAACAAAATTAACTTACCGTACAATAAAAAATGTAAATAACTTCAAGAGAATAGATAAAGTTCTCAGTGACAAATGCTTGCAGCCTAGCAGATGGACCACTTCTGCAATTATTAAAGTTGTTTCCTGTGACGTGTGCCCCATTGTTTTAGGATACATGAAGTCAGAAGCAGGCATGTGTACAAACCAGAAGTCACTGGATGGTCAGTTAAAATTTTCCGCAAAAAATCTTTCCACTGATCTCCTGGGTGGGCCCAGCATCAGAGCGCTATGTGTCAGCTCTGCAATTATGGAAGCCTCCTTGGATGGCAGAAAATGCCCATGGACTTCCCCTGCCTTCCCTTGAGGGCTGACCGTGAAATCTTCTACTGTTCTAACTTGACCAGCTAGGATGTAGATGGCACCACAACTGAGAGTCCCCCAGGAATGCTAACCTGGTAAAAAAATGCACGCTAAAGTCAGATGTGTTGGCCTAAGAGTTTCGGCCCAAGGGTGCCTAACTAGACACACCGCAATAACGTTTGAAAAAACACTCTGGATGAATGCAGCAGCAGAAGAAGAAGAAGTTTGCTCATAGAGTATGCATACATACAGTTTACTAACTGCACAGTAATTGTATCTGTTTTTTTTTAAATATGAAAATCTATAAATAGACTTGACTAAATTAAATGAATGGTACTTCAACCAAAGCCCCTTATAAAATATAAATGGAAATATACATTTCTCGGTGCATTAATTTTCTGTTCATCTTCAGTTATTGAGCTGTAGAGATAAATAATCACTTGCCAAATTATAGAAATATGTTATGAGACACCAACTTCTGTCATATGTGTAACTGTTATCACAGGTGGGCACCAACTCGTCAACACACACTTTGCCACTGATGTTTAAACACTAACATACTAACTTATCTACTGAACATACTTGATGCAAAAATATATGTAAATATAAAATTATACACAGAAAAAAAACCCAGTCTATAACAATTACTTGCATAAAAGTGTACTATTATCAATGTCATTTTCTTTTACGTTAATATAACATATACTCATTCCCCACTAATTAAGGTCATCGTGTCGCTGTAGTGGTCATGCTTTGCCTTTTTTGCATGATTCATCAGTGTAACAGCAGCTTAAAACTGTTGTTAATACATTACCAGAGAGATGCAGGTGTACAATATTGTACTAAAAATTGTTAGAATTGACAATGGGATTTGAATAAACATTGGCATGCTACCTATTAATTGCTCGCCATCCTTTTATGTGATTGCATGTTTATGGTAGAAGATGGGGTTATGAAAAACCAAAGGATTCCCCAAAGCACCTCTTGTCTTTGCAAGTAACTGATCCCCATTGACAAGCATAAAATCCCTGAACTCAGGTTAACTTTGTGAATGAGTGATGTATTCTCATTATCATATTTATTTGTCTAGTTCTCTCTTACCCAGCTGCTTTTTATGATTTAGTTAACTTAATCTTACATACCTGTTGTTTATGATTTAGTTAACTTAACCTTCATAGCTGTTTGTGATTTAGTTAACGTAATCTTATACAAATAAGAAAAAGCTTGGCGGCAAAGGAGATGTGGTTCCTGAGACGAATATTATGAATACCTTGGACTGTCAGAGAAACTTACAATGATTGCCTGGAAGAGGTTAATGAAACCTTAATATTATATACCACTGTAAGAAAGATTCAAACAGCATTCTTTGGTCATGTGATGAGAAGAGAGGCATTGGAGAATGTCGTAACAACTGGAAAGATTAGTAGGAAAAGAGGCAAAGGCAGACCAAGAGAAATGATGCAGGATGGGCTGGGATGGTGGCATGGAGGAATATTATCAACAGAGTTAATCCAGAGCACCAAGGACTGAGGTCTGTGGAAAGACATTACCACCTATGCCAGCTGGCGAGACACTTGATGATGATGAATCTTACACAGCTGTTGTTTATGATTTTGTTTACTTAATCTTATATAGCCAGTGTCCCTGGCCTAGGGGTTAGCGATTTTCTCCATAATCCTGTATACTCTTGAAAGTAACGTGACGTGCATGAGAATCGGTGGTGGTTCTAGCCGCATTGGTAACTTACGGGGTATGTGAGCCGGTCACTCAGAAAGCAATGGCAAACTACTGAGCGTAATCTTGCCAAGAAATCAACAATCAGCTGAAAGATGCTGATGTTGACAGCGATGTCCTGTAAAGGATATGCAAAGAAAAAAAAATCTTATATAACTATTAGTTTGTTATTTTGTTAACTTAATCTTATATAGCTGTTGTTTATGCTTTTCAGGAATCTCAAGAGCCATAGATTGATAAAATCTCTAACATCTGCAGTAAACAATTAATTTTTGTTCATCCAGCAGCTGACAGTTAATAATGGTGAGTAATGAAGTAAACCTTTATGAGTTAAACAAGCCTGATTAACACAGAAATCACAAAGTAATAAACCGTTTTGAGTTAAACTAGCCTGGTTAACACAGAAATCACAAAATTAACCATTATGCGTTAAATAAGCCTGTCTGCATGACCAAATGGATAAGCGCACCCGTTCTTAAACAACCGGTTTGCTGATGGCGAGGTACACCGGTCACTTGGACTTAAATGTAAGTCAGCATGGCCGAGTGGATAAGAACGCATGTTCTTAAACATTCAGTGTGCTGATGCTGAGGTAAGGGGTTCAACCCCTACACTGGACAGTTGAACTAAAATGTTGACCTTTTGTCCTTGACTTGGGAACATAAATTACAAGCATCTCTGAAGTTGGAGTGGGTTCGCCTGATGGTGAGGGACACTGTTAATAGGGAAAGCAAATCCACATGCAAAATTCAGTCAAATACTACTAGAAGTAGTGTGTCTGGACTACGCTTGAGTTCAAAGAGAGCGAGCGCACCCAAAAAAAAATAATTTTAAAATGACTTATCGTCCTTGACTTGTGGATGTAAATTATAAGAACCTCAGAAGTTGGAGTGTTTTGGCCAGAAGGCGAGTGACACGGGTAATAGGGGAAGCTAATCCATGCACACAAAATCAGACCAGTGCGCTAGAAGAAGTAGCATGTGTAAGGACTGTGCTTGAGCTCAAAGCGAGTGAACACCAAATATACAACAGAAAGTACACTCTCATCACGGCTCAGTAACAAGTGTCTCAATCCCTTGCCTATTCTGCCGTCTTATGCAATCTCATGCCCTGAGTGTCTGCAATGTCCCTATACCATATCTGGTGGTATCCATCCCTTGTATGAGTGTGACAGCTGGAGGCTTATCTCAGATTTGCAGTGAATGTGCCAGCTTTAAAGAATACATGTGTTGTCAAAACTACACATTTTGTGTATGGAACACACAACAAATGACCTTCTATGGAACAAATAATTAGGCACCCAGGCCACCAAAAGTCACAGTGCACTCTGGTGATTGAGTGAGATGGCGAAACATGACCGCCCACTCTTATCGGCATGGCACATGATGATGATGACTTCTCCATCTGTTTTTACACATCCATGTATTTCTTTTGTCTTGTGTGTTCCAGGGAAAGGAATGTTTACTTGGTCTATTATCAAGTTTTCTCAATGTGTCTTATTCAGTGCAAACATGTTTCCCCCACTTCTTGATCTACTGCAGGGGTGGGCAAACTTTTTGTGCATAGGGTCACATGGGCAAATGTAAAACTATTGTAGGGCCGCATATATATTATGTCCACTTTGTTTACAGCAACCTATCACAATAGGTAATTATGAATTATTTATAGGTTATTAAACGGTATATTTTACTTTTTTATATTTTTACAATTTTATTTTACTTAAACACTTGTACATTATAGCTTTACAATATGGACAAAAACTTTTACTAATTTGTTAACAATATTTTACAATTTTTTATTATAATTTAGTGAAAATCGAAATCATAATGTTTTGTTGGATAATGTCTTTTTAAATTGTACTCCTTGAAGACAGCCACACAACAGCCACACAACAAGCAAACTGATTTGCTACCAACTTTTATAAAACAATACTTAGTTGTCCATTAAAAACATGGCATTCATCTTCAATCTTACGTTTTTAGTGACACTCATTGTGTTAATAAAATTCTAACAGAATTTTCAAAACTTTTAAAAGGAAATGAAACAAAACCTACTTCCGGCTGTGGGGTGAAAATAAAATATTCAGAAAAGAAGGAGTAAACTCAGAATAAATTTAAGAAATATATCAAGATTCCTACAACAAATAAATTAATTTGAACATTGTAAATGTGGAAATAATTTATAACAGCAAAAAACTTTTAAATTTAATATTTTCTTGCAAAATAAATCATCTTATTCACCGGAGAAATATATGCTTTTCATAAAATTATCCTTATTAAATTTTTACATGTCGATAAATATTTCTCTATATTAAAATCGATAAATTTGCATTTTAGCATTACATTACGAAGGTTAAGTACTGTTTACAAAAATATAAAATAGAAAGAAATTTTATCAAAAATGTTAAAACAATCTGTAAATTCTGTAAAATTCAACAAAATAACTTAAAAACGAAGTAAAAATATTTATTTCTAAATATCCTTAAGGGCCGCGTAATATCAGTTTGCCGGGCCGCATGCGGCCCCGGACCGTAGTTTGCCCACCCCTGATCTACTGGAATTGTTCCAGTTTTCTCCCTAAGCTCTAACTTAGTGGTTAAATTATACTATTTTAGACCTACTTTTCTGCACAGGCACCAGTTAATGAATGTTTGTGGTTCATTAGTTATTGTTTTCTTTGCTCTCCATGTTTTTAATCCAGCAGTACTGATGTACCATTAGAGTTAATTAAATTTTCTAAGTTTATTAGGTTTTAATTATTGTTGGTGATTAGTTCATAATTAATAGTAATATCAATTCATTTTGTAAGCCAAATGTTCATTCACCATTCATAGTTTTACAGATAAGTAGTTAATTCATACTTTTATTGTGGAAGAGTGAAAGGTCTCAGTTCATACTTTTATTGTTGAATAGTTTAAAAGGTCTCAGTTCATATAAATCAGTCAGTGCACTCATTAGAAGTAGCAATTATTAATAGTAGTAGCACATGTGTTGATTACGCACAAGTTCAATGCGAGCATACCCAAAGAGAAAAAAAATATTTTTATTGCCAAATTATTTAAAGACCTCAGTTCATAGTCTTCCTGCTGAATAGTTAGTTTACAGGCTTCAGTTTATAAAGTTACTGTTGAATAGTTAAAGGCTTCAGTTTATACTGTTACTGTTAAATAGTTAAAGGCTTCAGTTTATAAAAGTTACTGTTGAATAGTTAAAAGGCTTCAGTCCTATAAAGTTACTGTTGAATAGTTACAGGCTTCAGTTATACTGTACTGTTGAATAGTTAAAGGTTTCAGTTTATACTGTTACTGTTGGATAGTTAAAGGCTTCAGTTTATAAAGTTACTGTTGAATAGTTACAGGCTTCAGTTTATACTGTGTTGTTGAATAGTTAAAGGCTTCAGTTTATACTGTACTGTTGAATAGTTACAGGCTTCAGTTTATAAAGTTACTGTTGAATAGTTAAAGGCTTCAGTTTATAAAGTTACTGTTGAATAGTTAAATTCTTCAGTTTATACAGTTACTGTTGGATAGTTAAAGGCTTCAGTTTATACTATTACTGTTAAATAGTTAAAGGCTTCAGCTTATAAAGTTACTGTTGAATAGTTAAAGGCTTCAGTCTATAAAGTTACTGTTGAATAGTTAAAGGCTTCAGTTTATAAAGTTACTGTTGAATAGTTAAAAGCTTCAGTTTATACTGTTACTGTTAAATAGTTAAAGGCTTCAGTTTATAAAGTTACTGTTGAATAGTTAAAGGCTTCAGTCTATAAAGTTACTGGTTGAATAGTTAGAAGGCTTCAGTTTATAAAGTTACTGTTAAATAGTTAAAGGCTTCAGTTTTATAAAGGTACTGTTGAATAGTTAAAGGCTTCAGTTTATACTGTTACTGTTAAATAGTTAAAGGCTTCAGTTTATAAAGTTACTGTTGAATAGTTAAAGGCTTCAGTCTATAAAGTTACTGTTGATAGTTTACAGGCTTCAGTTTATACTGTACTGTTGAATAGTTAAAGGTTTCAGTTTATACTGTTACTGTTGGATAGTTAAAGGCTTCAAGTTTATAAGTTACTGTTGAATAGTTACAGGCTTAAGTTTATACTGTACTGTTGAATAGTTAAAGGCTTAAGTTTATACTGTACTGTTGAATAGTTACAGGCTTCAGTTTATACAGTTACTGTTGAATAGTTAAAGGCTTCAGTTTATAAAGTTACTGGTGAATAGTTAAATTATTCAGTTTATACAGTTACTGTTGAATATTTAAAAGGGCTTCAGTTTATTATATACTGTTGAATAGTTAAAGCTTCAGTTTATACGGTAGCTGTTGAATAGTTACAGGCTTCAGTTTATACTGTACTGTTTGAATAGTTAAAGGCTTCAGTTTATAAAGTTACTGTTGAATAGTTAAAGGCTTCAGTTTATAAAGTTACTGTTGAATAGTTAAAAAACTTCAGTTTATAAAGTTACTGTTGAATAGTTAAGGCTTCAGTTTATAAAGTTACTGTTGAATAGTTAAAGGCTTCAGTTTATAAAGTTTACTGTTGAATAGTTAAAGGCGTCAGTGTATACTGTTACTGTTAAATAGTTTAAAGGCTTCAGTTTATACTGTTACTGTTAAATAGTTAAAGGCTTCAGTTTATACTGTTACTGTCAAATAGTTAAAGGCTTCAGTTTATACTGTTACTGTTGAATAGTTAAAGGCTTCAGTTTATATAGTTACTGTCGAATAGTTAAAGGCTTCAGTTTATAAATTTACTGTTAAATAGTTAAAGGCGTCAGTTTATAAAGTTACTGTTGAATAGTTAAATTCTTCAGTTTATAACGGTTACTGTTGAATAGTTAAAGGCTTCCGTTTATTATGTACTGTTGAATAGTTAAAGGCTTCAGTTTATACTGTACTGTTGAATAGTTACAGGCTTCAGTTTATACTCTACTGTTGAATAGTTAAAGGCTTCAGTTTATAAAGTTACTGTTGAATAGTTAAAGGCTTCAGTTTATAAAGTTACTGTTGAATAGTTAAAAACTTCAGTTTATAAAGTTACTGTTGAATAGTTAAGGCTTCAGTTTATAAAGTTACTGTTGAATAGTTAAAGGCTTCAGTTTATACTGTTACTGTTAAATAGTTAAAGGCTTCAGTTTATACTGTTACTGTTAAATAGTTAAAGGCTTCACTTTATACTGTTACTGTTAAATAGTTAAAGGCTTCAGTTTATACTGTTACTGTCGAATAGTTAAAGGCTTCAGTTTATACTGTTACTGTTGAATAGTTAAAGGCTTCAGTTTATATAGTTACTGTTGAATAGCTAAAGGCTTCAGTTTATAAAGTTACTGTTGAATAGTTAAAGGCTTCAGTTTATAAAGTTACTGTTGAATAGTTAAAGGCTTCAGTTTATAAAGTTACTGTTGAATAGTTAAAGGCTTCAGTTTATACTGTTACTGTTGAATAGTTAAATTCTTCAGTTTATACAGTTACTGTTGAATAGTTAAAGGCTTCAGTTTATACTGTTACTGTTGAATAGTTAAATTCTTCAATTTATACAGTTACTGTTGGATACTTAAAGGCTTCAGTTTATACTGTTACTGTTAAATAGTTAAAAGGCTTCAGTTTAATACTGTTACTGTTGAATAGTTAAATTCTTCAATTTATACAGTTACTGTTGAATAGTTAAAGGCTTCAGTTTATACTGTTACTGTTAAATAGTTAAAAGGCTTCAGTTTATAACTGTTACTGTTACATAGTTAAAGGCTTCAGTTTATACTGTTACTGTCGAATAGTTAAAGGCTTCAGTTTATACTGTTACTGTTGAATAGTTAAAGGGCTTCAGTTTATATAGTTAGCTGTTGAATAGTTAAAGGCTTCAGTTTATAAAGTTACTGTTGAATAGTTAAAGGCTTCAGTTTATAAAAGTTACTGTTGAAATAGTTAAATTCTTCAGTTTATACGGTTACTGTTGAATAGTTAAAGGCTTCAGTTTTATTATGTACTGTTGAATAGTTAAAAGGCTTTCAGTTTATACTGTACTGTTTGAATAGTTACAGGCTTCAGTTTATACTGACTGTTGAATAGTTAAAGGCTTCAGTTTATACTGTTACTGTTAAATAGTTAAAGGCTTCAGTTTATACTGTTACTGTCGAATAGTTAAGAGCTTCAGTTTATACTGTTACTGGTGAATAGTTAAAGGCTTCAGTTTTATATAGTTACTGTTTGAATAGGTTACAGGGCTTCGTTTATTAAGTTACTGTTTGAATAGTTAAAGGCTTCAGTTTATAAAGTTACTGTTGAATAGTTAAAGGCTTCAGTTTATAAGTTACTGTTGAATAGTTAAAGGCTTCAGTTTATACTGTTACTGTTGAATAGTTAAATTCTTCCAGTTTAGTACAGTTACTGTTGAATAGTTAAGGCTTCAGTTATACTGTTACTTGTTGAATAGTTAAATTCTTCAATTTATACAGTTACTGTTGATACTTAAGAGGCTTCTAGTTAGTATACTGTTACTGTTAAATAGTCAAAGGCTTTAGCTTATAAAAGTTACTGTTGAAATAGTTAAAGGGTTCAGTTATAAAGTTACTGTTGAATAGTTAAATACTTTAGTTTATCCTGTCTCTGTTTCATTTTACTGTCTCGCTGTCCCTGAAATACAAGAGCTGCCTAGGATTTTTCCTTAGAGAGAGAGACAGAGAGAGAGAGGGAGAGAGGAGAGAGGAGAGAGCAGAGAGAGAGAGAGAGAGGAGAGAGAGAGAGAGAGAGAAAGAGAGAGAGAGAGAGAGAGAGAGAGAGACTACCTCTCTATCCAGAAATACACAGCTGATCAGGGGTATTCCCCCAGTTGCTGTGGTTAGGCACGATATTTAACTATCTACTCCCCCAGTTGTCATGTTAGTCTTGACCTTATAGGAGAAAAGAGAGAGAGAGAGAGAGAGAGAAGAGAGAGAGACGAGAGAGAGAGAGAGAGAGAGAGAGGAGAGAGAGACTACCTCTGTGCCCATAAATACACAACTGGAGCACTGCTGTGTTTGGGTACAATTTTGAAATAATCATCTCCTCCCCAGTTGTCATTTAAGTCTTGATCTAAGTGAGAGAGAAAGAGACTAATTGTCCAAAAATACAAAGCTGACACGGGATTTTCCCGCAGTGCGGTGTTTAGATAAAACTCTTAAAAATTCACGCCCACCCCCAATTGTCATTTTTAGTCTTGGCCTAAAAGGCGAGAGAGAGAGAGAGAGAGAGAGAGATGACGAGAGAGAGAAGAGAGATGAGAGAGAGATAGAGACGAGAGAGAGAGAGAGAGAGAGAGAGAGAGAGAGGGTGAATCATACTCCTAGTGATAAAGGATGCTGGCACTCACCTCGCACGTGCACGCGTTTTTTATGTTTGCGAGTCCCGAATAGCATCACATGCAGTCGGTGTGGTAGTGTAGTTTCTTCTCACGCCTGGAGCTTATAGATGTGCTAGTCTGTGTAGAGAGTACACGTGTGGGAGTGGATACGTGAATATAACCCTTATGCTACCTTCTGTTCGCGTGAGTATATTTATCTTTGCATTCTGCTCATCATCATTATTATCATCGTCATCAAATCCTTTGCCAAATGGCGTGGGCGATCATGTTCCGCAACAGTTTGCCTTCTGTAATACTCTGCATCATTTCACTTGCTGATTTCTTTTAATATCATGACGCTACTTTCCCGCTGCTTTCATATCCTTTTCCGTTGCCTGTAGGTTATAATGAGTTGCACAGTACTCAGAGGAACTGTCTAAATGGCCTCAAGGGGTTTCCCAAAGGATATTTTATGTGTAATACATGCACAACATTGGAAACCGACCAATCATTTCTCTTCTTTATATGGTTTCGTTACTATACTGGACACATTATTACGTCTGATGTGTTTGTGTGTTTGTCATTTGACCTATGCTGCTTTGTTATAAATTTCTGAGACTTATGCTGCTATATAAATGATTGTATACGAATTCTGTCCATATCCATAGTTGTGGGTTTATATGGATGATAGACATGGCTAATTAAGACAGCTTTTTTGGGTGGGGGGGGGGGGGGTGGGGTGGTGGGTGGTCTAGCTTGTCATGCGTCGAAATATACTTGCTCCCTTGGCGAAGCGCTGTCGTCATTTGGAGGTGACAGTTCGAATCCCGGTCGGTAACTAAAGCTTTCAAATTTTATATTGTCTAGTGCGTCCTCTAGTGTCTAATTCTTTCCCCTGCGTCTATAAGCGCCAAACCATAATTGTGTATTTATTTATGAACTACTCCGAGGAAACCGGCTCTGTGGCAAAAGCGCGTTACGGACTCAGCTCGTAATCCCACATACCCGCGTTCGAAACACAGCTGTGGGCGATTTGGCACCAGACCGCCTTACGTTGGTTTTTAAAAAATGAAATGGCATGGGTGCCGGTCTTTCAGAAATCAATGGCAAACTACTGAAAGTAAACTTGCCCAGGAATCTCGAACAGCCAAAAATGCTGGGGTTGACTGCTACGTCTTGTAAAGGATATGCAACAACTAACTTAATTCTGAGGAAAGACCAGGCGGACACATAATCATATTGCAGCTGGAACTATTAGAATTGTTACACTTCGCTGTTTGTTGAAGGTGGGTGCGGGAATGTCCTGAGTGCTGTGATGTCCAGGACCGTGCGGTGGATGTTCTCAGTAAGATGCAAGTCTTCGACATTCCGCCCCTTACATGATTTTTTCCTTTAAAAATGCCGCCCCCTTACGGTGCCACCTGATGTGGCCGCCTCTCTGTATCATAGCACGGCACGGCCCTGGTGATGTCTGTTCTTGACTCATCGCAACTCGTAATGAGTTGCAGTTGTTCCTTTCTCTTAACCGGATCAAATATTGTCCTTCCCGTGTTTGTGATAATTGCCCTTTTATGACTTGTCTCTTTTTAAAACAATAGGAGTACGGCAGAGATGCATGTTGTCCCCAAACCCTTCAATATATTTTTTTTTAAAAATGTTTGCATATCCTTTACAGGACATCGCTGTCAACATCAGCTGATTGTTGATTTCTTGGCAAGATTACGCTCAGTAGTTTGCCATTGCTTTCTGAGCGACCGGCTCACATACCCCGTAAGTTACCGACGCGGTTAGAACCGCTACCGATTCTCGCCTTCGTCACGTTACTCACGAGAGTATACGAGATTACGGAGAAAGTCGCTAAACACTAGCCCAGGGAGACCGGCCTTCAATATATACACAGAATTATTTTTCTTTTAAAAGTCGAACTTAAAAACTTTTTTAACGTTGGACCCATTAGGGATACACAAAGTGGAAAGTGGAAAAGAAGAAGTAACAAAGACATTTATGATCTGTTTAAGTCCCCGCTAATCACTGGTATCATGAAGGCTAATAGACTACAATGGCTGGGGCATATAGAAAGAATGGAATATAATAGGGAAACAAAACTCGCTTACACTCAGGAAATAAATGACCGTAGACCCCGAGGTAGACCAAGAAGACGGTGGAGAGATAATACATATACAGACCTACAAGCACTTGGAATCAACGACTGGCAAGAGAAGGTCCACCAGAGAGACGAATGGAGACGGATTGTATATGCAGCAAAGAACCTCAATGGCTCGGAACGCTGAAGAAGAAGAAGAAGAAGAAGAAGAAGAAGAAGAAGAAGAAGAAGAAGAAGAAGAAGAAGAAGAAGAAGAAGAAGAAGAAGAAGAAAGTCGAACTGCCTGGACACTAACATCAATGGAAGAATAATAAACAACTTATGTATGCTGACGATACCGTGTTACTAGGAGAAAGCGAGCAAGAGTTGCAAAGCCCATTGGAACAGTTAAACAGGAATAATGCAGAATGTGACTTTGATTATTAACATTTAAAATATACGAAACTATGATATTTAGCACGGAAAGGAGATGACACAAATGAACGTCACGAGGACAGGCGGGGGGGGGGGGGGGGGGGGGATACTAGGACAAGTAACACGTTTTCGCTATCATGGACATGTAATACCAGATGATGGCAGACGTGAAACAGAAATCTAAAGAGAATAGAAATGGCCAAAAATGCTTTCAGCAGCATGAAATCAGTATTAACATCTAGAGAGATTAACAACACATTAATAATAAGGATTGTCAAATTTTAGTATATTCATCTTCGCTATATGACCACTGAAGCCTGGACATTAAACCAGCAATTAGAAAGTCGAATAGAGGCCCTGGAGATGTGGATATACAGAACAATCTGTCATATTTGATCGAAACAGAAATAATCAAATACAGAGGTTCTAGAAAATACTGGGAATGAAAAGACAGTTGAAAAAAATAAAAGAGAAGCAAGTGAAATATTTAGTCCAGGTTAAAAAGACATAACACTCTATAAAAACCATACTGGAGGATAAGACTGAAGGCAAACGAGCAAGAGGTAGACAACGATACAAGTAGGAAGATAATACCAACAGATGAACGAACATCGATTTGACAGAATGTATAGTTCGGGCGAGAGACAGACAGTGTTGGAGATCCATTGCAGCCAACCTTTATCGTGGAGACGGCACCTGATTGTTTGATTGATTGCTTAGTCATTTTAACTGTCAGCGGGCGAAGTTGATAGGTAACTGCGTTAATTTCGTGAGCACGGTTGGACTAGAGGTTCGACTCCCGGACTCATCAGCTGCTAAGTGAGGGACAATCTGACCACCTGTTGCTTCATGCATTTAGGCTTACAGAATGTGACGACCCTATCACATCACAGGCCCATGGCTGGAAACTGCTTGGGGATACAGTATTGTTACTGTGAATGTCCGTGGTACTGTCAACATTGCACGGTAACACCGTCACTGTGGAGATTAGCGCTCTGGATTGCCAAAACCAGGTCCGGTTTAGTTCCTACCACTGGCAGGTTCCTACCAGCAAGAATTGGAGGTGGAAGCAGTCACAGCGGCATTCCGTCGGTTAGAGGAGACCACTGCAACACACATTGTCTTCACCACGGGCTCAGTGAGTATGCTTAGTAAGGTGGAGAAAGGAATGTTTCGTGTGGAATGGCTCACCTTGCTTCAGAGGTCACAGATTGTGAGAATTGTATGGTTTGTGTGTGTGTGCCCTCGCCATGCGGAAGTGCGGGGGGAAAAGAAAACATGGTGCTTCACGTCTCAACGGCAATCACTGCCATGGAACTGTATTTTCCCTTTCGTAAAATGACATTTCTGTAATTTAAGTAGACTTCGTTTGTGTGCTACTTGTCCCGGAATCGCAGCAGTATGTTACATCGTCGTCTCTCCATTGCGTGCTAATTGCCCCGGAATCACAGCTGTATGTTACATTGGCGTCCCTTCCGTTCGCACTCAGACCTCCGTGGTAATAGTTGTCGGACAAGCACGAAGACAACGCAACGTCTCGATTCGTGGTACGGACGTACGGCAGGAGAAAGACACCCGGAATCATGACCCGGACGGTCCCTCCAACAAGGAAGGTAAAAGGCCCTAACATTCCAGGAAGGAGGAAATCTGACGTTCAGAAGCCTCATGTCGTGCTTGCTATGCGGCGGAGGTTTTACCACTCTAAAGATGGATGTAGTTAGTTTTGGGTTCAGGTCATTCCCGTTCAGTTATTGGTGGAGCGAAGAATGTTGATGCCATATTTGTTTATGGTTGTAAGTTTGACGGCTAATGGCCGTCATGGAATAGTTGTCCGCGCGCACACGCATGTACGCACGCACACATACACAAATCCGACGAAACCATTTTAGTTTTAGGTGTGATACATATATTTCAGTTCTGTGTGACCTGTTCCCGATGTAAATTCTCGAAATAAGATACGACGCACATGGCCGAATGGATAAGAGCGCTCGTTCTTAAGCATCCAGTGTGCTGATGTCGAGATAGTAGCTTTAACCGCTACACTGGCCAGTTGGACTAAAATGTTGACTTCTTGTCCTTGACTTGGTGACGTAAATTACAAGTACCTCGTAAGTAGGAGTGGGTTCATCTGTTGGCACTAGGGAAAGCTAATCCACACGCAAAAATCAGTCCAGTGTACTAGAATTAGGGATGAAGGGAGGTAGCGGTCGTCTGAGCACAGGGCGTTGAGAAAGCAGTGGCAAACTACTGAACGTAACATTTCCTAGCAAATCACAAACAACTAAAAAAAATGCAGGGGTTGATTGTAACGTCCTGTAAAGAACATGCAACTGGTCGATAAAAGAATTGGTTACGTTTATGGCAATAAACAGCGTGTCTGTAATTTGAAAAGATGTTTTCCGCGATGCTTGAATGCTCGTTCTTGGGGCAGGTTCTCATTCACTTTCTGGGTTCACACGCGCGCTCCTTTCGGTCGGTCTAGGCGCGCCGTGTTGTAAACGTAACTCAACGTCTGGGGTTAGTCGCACCCACTCGTACAAGCCTCGTGCGTTTCAGCATGTAAGCGTTTGCTCGTCCGTGGGAAGTGTTTCGCCACAGAAAGTATCCTTCACAGCAGTAGATATAACCTCAGTAAAGGCGTAGTCTTCGCTAGTCTTGACTTATGTGGCAAACGAACAGGAATGTAGGAGAGAATGGGAATCCGTTATAAATTGGCAGTTGGTCTTGACAAGGGCAGATACACAGCCAATACCCTCGTTGGACAACAACCCCTATACTGGATAAAACTGTCATAAAAAACTGCCATGTACTGCCAATGACCTTGCGGTGTATGGTAGAGGGGTCTTTGAGCCTGACGAATTAAGGCCGCCTGGCTAGTGCAGTCGCCGCGAACTGTGCAGGTTAGGACTTTCTTTTTGCCCCCGACAGAAAAAAATCCCACGCCTTACCGAGGGATCGAACCCGGGTCTCCTGAAGGAGAGTCCGGCGTTCCAGATAATTGGACTTAAATGTTGACTTCTTGTCCTTGACCCGGGGACGTAAATACAGTACCTCTGAAGTCGAAGTGGGTTCGCCTGATGGCGTGGGACACTGGTAATAGGGGAAGCTAATCCACACGCAAAATTCAGTCCATCATTACTATACATAGTGATCGTTCGGGTCCACATCGATTGACGGACGTCAGTCGCGGCGATCGGGCAAATCTTGAGCTACAGCCTGCGATGGGTGACGTTGTAATATTCTGTTGTGATAATTTGGCCGTGTCCAGCGTGTGCCGCGTGGTCTAGTGGTTACACACACGCTTCACACGTCAGTGATCCGGGGTTTGTTTCCGGGTTCGGTCAAGAATATGCACTACTGACGAGCTCAAACGAGAGCGAAACTCGAGTCTAGTGCTTCCACATTGACGTGGATAGGCCTTAGGTTCATACCAGAATACGATCGGCGTTGCCAGTGGTGGGTTGTGCTCAATATTAAATCTCAAATCCCGAAACAACCAAATAAATCTATAAATAGTGTGTATGGACTGCGCTTGAGTTCAATGCAAGGGAACGCATAAAAAAAAATACCACACTTTCAGACTAATACCCTATTTGCGGCTAGTTCAGTCACAGGATTATTAATCTAAGCCTGGCGATGAACCCTAATATAACTTCTCATCTAGGGAGTCTCCGTGGCAGAGTGGTCAAACTGTCTGCATCGCGCTCTGAGGGTTGTGGGTTCAATTCCGGACTATGTCTTTCGGTTCACGGGTACATTTTTCTCGGAGACTTCTGGGGGTCGTCGCGGGAGCTACGGCGTTCGTGCTTTGTGCGATGCTTTTGGGAGGCCACCCTGCGGAAAGAAGCCGAGCCAATACGGGATAAAACCCAGGGCAATGAAGTCGATCCTCTCGACTTTAACTTCTCCTTTGACGTTGAACGGGGTAGGGGCAATGGTAGAGTGAACAAAGGTGACAAGGTGGAGGCTGGAAGGAAGCAAACACTTGGTCGCAGAAATGAATCTACAACAAAGCATGCACAATTTGTGAGATATCGTGTCAGTGAGATTGCTGGCTTCTCTCCGTGTGAAACAAGATGTCCAGAGTTGTTGAACATCCAGAAGGATGAAGCTTGTACTGAAATTCTGTAACAAGACGTTGGGCCTCCACATCGGAGGCCAACAGAAGAGGTTGGGTGCCCACATTGGAGGCCAACAGAAGAGGTTGGGTGCCCACATTGGAGGCCAACAGAAGAGGTTGGGTGCCCACATCGGAGGCCAACAGAAGAGGTTGGGTGCCCACATCGGAGGCCAACAGAAGAGGTTGGGTGCCCACATTGGAGGCCAACAGAAGAGATAGGGTCCTCACATCTGAGGCAACGTGAAGAGGTTGGGTTCTCACACTGGAGACAACATGAAGTGGTTGGGTCCCCACATCGGAGGCCAACAGAAGAGGGAGGAGATGCAAGTGTTGTTTCAGCAATAAAACATGTCAATGGTCTTTCATTCCCCCCGCTCGCTTCTCTCTCTCTCTCTCTCTCTCTCTCTCTCTCTCTCTCTCTCTCTCTCTCTCTCTCTTCCTCTCTCTCTCTCTCACACACACAATCACAACGGCAGATAGTGTTGTGCATCCATGCATTAGCTCGCCTGCCAGCCCGGAGATCATAGATTCAAATCCGCACCAATGCGGACTTTTTAAAATTATTGGCGTGAACAAGTTTATGTTCAATAGGTTGCCATTGTTTTCTGAACGACCGGCACTCATACTATTGAATGAAAACCAGCGCAAGGCGGTCCACTTCCAAACTGCCCACAGCTGTGTTTCTAACACGTTATGAGGATTACGAATTGGTCCCTAACACATTGGCCACAGAGTCTGTGCTGCCAAGCCGACCCAGGCTAAAATGGGAACCAGGACATGTCTTGGGAAGTAGAGGCGGCCGGTGTGGTACTGACCACGTAACTGACCGAGTGCCCATTGGTCTTCACAAATATGGGTCTAGCTCCATATGGCCAAGTGGTCCCAAGGCGTGTAAAGGGGTCCTTTAGCGTTTGTACAGATGCGAACTTCTGTTGTTGTTGGTGGCGTACATTCTTCGCAACAATGTCATATACAATTATATGGGGATATTCTTCAACAAGTGAATCGGTGCATTTATCTCGGAACAGTCATAACATCTGATGGGAGATGTCTTGAAAAGGTTAGAACAAGAATCGCCATGGCGAAAGTAACCTTTAGCAAGATGAAAAACATACTGACCAATAAAATGATGTCATTTGCAATGACAAAAATAGTGTTGTGTTGCTACATAGAATCTGAACTTGTATATGGATATGAAGCGTGGGCAATGAGCAGACAAGCTGAAAAACTGATGGCCGTGGAATCGTGATTTCTGAGGAAAATGCAAAGAATACCATCTGAGAAGCTGAGGACAGATAGAATAACCAATGACCAAGCCCTTCAAGAAACAAATGAAAACCGTAAACTGATTAGAGAAATTAGGCGTAGAGAGTCACACTATTTTGGTCACGTTATGAGAAGAAATAAATTGGAGAACTTGGTGATAACTGACAAGATTGAAGGGAAGAGAGCAAGGGGAGAGCAGAGAAGTAAATACCTGGATGGCTTGGCCACGTTGTATATTCGAGACAAGAACACTAAGCTGATCCACGACTCTGGTGATCGAGTGAGATGGCAAAACATGACCGCCTACGATTACCGCCATGGCACATGATGATGATGACATGTTTCACTAGTATAACTTCGACGAGCAGCGGCTGTTTCTAAAAGATACTGTTGGGACATGCTGTTGCTTGAGGTGTGTTCCTAAAACAGTATATAGTCTTACACAAACATGTGATGCCTCTTTTACTATAGGAGTTTCGTATCGTTAGTTGCATGTCCAACACTTGACGTTACGGTCACCCCAGCATTCATAAGTGTTTACGATTTCTATACAAGTTTACGTTCACTAGTTTGAAATTTCTTTCCGAACGGCTGAGGCTCATACCAGCAAAATCAACGCTAAAAGATCTGCTTCCAAGTTGCCTGCATGCTTGTGAAACCCCGAAGCTGAAAAGAAATTGTGAGACTGCTTTCATGTACCCCTTAGCCACAGACATCGGTATAGCTAGTTATATGTTAAAACAATCTGTGATACCGCTGTGACTGTTCTGTTGGAATTTAACCGCCGATATGGATGGCTATTACATTTACATTGGCACCTTTTCGTCTTGACAGACGATAGTTTGGTACACTGTGCTTCAAAAAGGCATAATAATTACAACCCATGGCGGTGGATGTGGCTGATTAGGACAATTCACGCTGTAAATGTTCGTCCACAGTGGATGCATGTGAACACATGGTCATTTCCACCATTATGCACCATCTTACGTCTCTCACGCTCTGTGTGTGCTTTATCTGCAATCATTTTCTCTTGTGTCGTTATCCCATTTATGATAGTTGCTCTCCATGTAACACGTTCAGCGGCGACTTGCTCCCAATGTGCATTATCAATACATGTATCAATCATGTCCCGCTTACACACATCTTTGTATCGTAGTAGAGGCCGACCCTGAGATCTCCTACCCACCCGTAATTCACCAAAGAAGATGTCCTTTGGTATTCTACCGCCATCCATCCTCCTAACGTGTCCTGTCCATCTAAGTCTAAACAAACAAACAACTTTATTTTCAAAGGGTTAAGAATTGGGCACGCAGGCCCGTCTAACATTCTGCCCTTCTGTCACTCTCTTTCATACATTATATCATTCACACATCATTCAAGGCTAACTTAAAACAGCAACAATATAAAAGATATGCATTATAAAGGCATGTGGAAAATGTAAAATCAATACTACACGACTCAGTACTGTGGCACTTGTTATAAGCAATGTGGAATATACTGGCCTACCAAAAGGGGACTGGCTGTTATACTAGGGTCTTATTATTATTATTATTTCTATTAAAGGGGAAGGTAATCCGTACTGAGGTAGTTATTTCCTGTGGAAGATTGTTCCACAGCTGAGCTGCAGAGTACGATAGGGTTGTTTTGTATAAGTCTATCCTAGGCATCGGAATATGTAATCGTTTACTGTGTCTAACATTATATTTAAACAATGGCCAAAGGTAATTTGGGGCATTCCGGTGTAGGATTTTGTGAATTAGTTTGGCCTTATTGAGAAGCAGGCGTTTGCAGAGTGGTAGTAACTGAAGGCGTTTATGCAGGCTAGGATTGTCAGTTAAATGTTTGCTATAAATTAAACTCATGGCCCGTTTCTGGAGTGAGTAAAGTCGCTTGGTGCTTGCATTGGAACAACCGTCCCAGATTGTAGAGCAGTAGTCAAAATGTGTCTGTATGTGAGAAGTATAGAATATTTTCCTTGTGTCTTCATCAAGGAAATTTTTAATTTTGGCGAGTTGGTAGACTTTTTTTTCGCTGTTTGTTTAGTGAGCGCTTGAACATGAGGATTAAAGGTTAGGGTTCTATCATTCTTGAGGCCTAATGTTGTGTGCCCAATTACACTTTCTACTGGCATGTTATCGATGTGAAGTTGAAGTGATCTGTGTGAATTTAGAGTTTGAAGTCTTTGTCTGGTTGTTAATAACATAGAATTTGTTTTAGTGATGTTAATTTGCATACAGTTCGCATAGCTCCACCTAACTACATTACCGGTATTTAATTCTTGTTGCAAAGATGACTCCAGCAAATTACTGCTTTCAGCATTTGTTTACACTGTACAGTCGTCTGCAAATACATCGCAGGACGACAAAAGATGCAAAGGTAGATATATGTGGCAAATAATAGAGGGCCAAGAATAGAGCCTTGCGGTACTCCAGTATTGAAGGTAGTGCTTTGGGACAGAGATTTATTGTATGATACTACTTGCTTTCTATGTGACAGAAAAGATGTTATTAGCGTCACAACATTAGGGCCAATTTTCATCGTCTCTAGGTTTTTAATTAAAAGGACATGGTCTATCATATCAAATGCTTTCCTGAAATCGATAAACACAGCTCCACATAGATTGTTGTTATTTATATTCTGGTGTCAATTTTCTATCATGTTTGTTAGGGCCATATGGCAAGAATATTTTGGTCGAAATCCTGATTGACTGTCAACTATAAGCTTGTTGCGATCTAAATACTGTAATGTTACCTTATGGGGGTATTTTTCTAGTAGTTTGGATAGTGATGATAGTAAAGAATTGGTTCTATAATTGTTTGGGAGATCATTGTCTAATGAACCAGATTTAAGAAGAGGATACACTTTAGCAATTTTGATATCTGATGGAAAGTTACTTTTGGTGAGACACTGATTATATACATAGGTTAGTGATACACAGATCACTGGCGCAGCACAGCGGATAATCCGATTGCTGATTCCATCTAACCCAGATGAGTTTGTGTTTTTTAGGTTACAGAGATAAGTGAATACTTCAGTGACTGTCATTAGAGGTATGTCAGAAAGGATATTCCGGGAGCATCTATTCTCGCAAAACGATGACAGTAAAGATAAGTTGCAAGGAGAATTTGGTATTGAAGCCTTCAACTGATCTATGTCAGTTTGAAAAAAAAGTTACTGAATTGGTCGCATGAAATTGGATTTGATGGTAATGAATTTGAGAAGTTATACTTGTTTGTCAAGTTGTTAATTGCCTTACATATATCCTTACTATTTGTTTTATCCATTACTAAGTTCTTAAAGTAATTTTTCTTTTCTCTTCGTAAGAGTACGGTATGTGCTGAGATCCGGCTTTTTATGTGCCTTATCTCTGTCTCTCTTAATTTTAAGTATTTCCTGGGTGATCCAAGGTGGTTTGACGTGATGTTTTACTCGATCTTCCTTAATTGGCACATGTCTATCAAACACATCAATAAAGATCTTCATCCACGATTCCAGAGCATCATCCGGGTCTGGAAGTTAATAAACATTGTTTAGAGGTGAACTGAGCAAGTCCTGTAAAAATAAGTTTTGGTTGAAATTTTTGTAGCTTCTGTATTTTTCAGTTATGTGTGTTTAGTGTTTTAATTCCTTTTTTAGACCATGTGCAGCATATTGGGTGGTGATCGCTCATTGCACAATTGAGTTTGTTACTCTAGTATCTTGTTTTACTATTTGTTGGAAGTTGTATGATGCAATTATATTTTCCCAAATTATGTGGGATTTGTTGGTGTCAATGTTAAAGTCTCCGAGTAGTAGTTTCCCGGAAGCGAGCACTACATCCATCATGGTAATGAAGTTGTCGTATCAGACGTGTCCAGACCTGGGATTTCGATCGATCCATCCATCCATCATGTGCCATGCCGGTAAGCGTGGGCGGTCATGTTTTGCCATCTCACTCGATCACCAGAGTCGTGGATCAGCTCTGTGTTTCTGTCTCGACCATGCCACGAGGCCAAGCCATCCAGGTATTTGCTTCTAGGTCTTCCTCTTGGTCTGTTCCCTTCGATCTTACCAGTTGTCACCAAGTTCTCCAATTCATTTCTTCTCATAACATGCCCCAAAAATTTTGACTGTCTGCGTCTAATATATCTAATCAGTTTACGATCTTCATTTGTTTCTTGAAGGACCTGTTCATTGGTCTTTCTGGCTGTCCATGGTGTTCTTTGCATTTTCCTCAGAAACCACATTTCTACAACCATCAGATGTTTTTCAGCGTGACTGCTCATTGTCCAACTTCACATCCATATAAAAGTATTTCGATAGACGTGGCCAATTATCAGGGGTGTGCGGTTTCGAAGTTTTAACTCCAACCAAATACATTCTATTTCGCAAGTTTCAAAGTCTAGCCTGCGGTGAACATTTAGTAGATTAGAAACATCGGCTACTATGCCTGTCTCTTGTTTCCTACAGGGAAAAAAAACTGTGTACCCTTTAATAGAGATGTCCTCATCTGAAATGTTTCCATTTAGTCTACTTTCACTAAGGCCGAATAAATGAAAATTGTGATTAAGAACAGAAGATAACTCTTGCAGCTTGTTAACAAGATACAAATAAGATACAAATGTGTAAGTGTCGAAGACGGATTCCTGACTTATTGAGCCAATGGTGCCACTTCTCAGACATTTCATCCACGAAGTAAGTGTAAATTAGCCAAGATTAAGTAAAAATACAAGATCATAAAAATTCACAATTACATTAACTTACAAAATACCAGTAATATAAATCGATATGTAAATGAGAATATTATAACGATATAACTAATGAGACCAACAAATATAGTGCAAATATAGAACAAAACGAATTAAAACGTATAAACATAAACAATTAATTAACTCGAACTACTTCGCAAGCTACGTAACCAGTTGCTATCCGAAAGAATGAATAAATGACTAGGAAGACTGAGCATGGAACAAACCGTCACACAACCTGATCTTTCCAATATTTCAGTATTTGTGATTATGTCTTGCTTACCAAGTATTATTCGCAGACACCGCATATGAAAGCTGTTTAAACGTTTCTCTTGGTGTGAGTGGTTGGCTATATGTTACAATAATCTGTAATACCGCTATGACTGTTGGAATTTGGGCTGTTTGCCACAAACACAAAACACTCACCTATTGAGCTGTGTTTACTTTGAAAGTTGGCCCGATCAATACCACTGATGCCACCGTTACATGCTGGCTGCTCAAGGGGAGCTGGGTGGGGTTGTATCCAGTTTCTAACCCAGGGGGCGTTTGGCAATGGCCAGATTCAGAAATAGATCGCTTGTTTATCGTTTCGTATTAAAGCTGTGTTCGTGGTTTTTACTTTCAAGACATGCGATTTCAGACAGCGGTATTAGAGATGGGTGCTTCAGGGGAACTAAGTGTGGATTGTTGGCAGAGTGGTTCGGCCGGTTTCTGGGGTCTGGGTCTCATCTCATCTCATCATGTTCCTCTTGTACCTTGCGGTGTCGAGGTGAAGTATAAACTTCGTGAGAGTGCCCGATTATAGGCTTCATATATCGATATTCCCATGGACTCTGCTATTCCCTCCGTCCAACGTTTACGTGGTCCGCCTCTTCCTCGGGGTCTGGGTAGGTGGGTGATTCTTGGGCTGGATCGTGATTATTGTCCTTTTCTCCGTTCATTCGACAGAGTGGTAGGAGCTGGGTTGGTAGGGAGGTAGGTTGGTGGGAAGGTCGGTACGTAAGGAGGTATGGAGGTGGCGATGAAGGGAGGTAAGTTGTGGGAAGGTCAGTAGGGAATGCGATAGGTAGTTGGGTTTAAAGGAGGAGGTCAGTAGGTAATGCGATAGTTAGGTTGGGATTAAGGGAGGTAAGCTGGTGGGAATGGCGGTAGGTAGGGAGGTAGGGATGAAGGGAGGTAGGTTGGTGGGAAGGTGAGTACGTAATGAGATAGGTAGGTTGGGATTAAGGGAGGTTGGTTGGTTGGAATGTCGGTAGGTAGGTAGGTAGGTTGGGATAAACGGAGGTAAGTATTTGGGTAGGTTGATTGGTAGGGAGGTTGTGAGGTAGGTAGGTAGGAAGACAAAGCACATACAGGTAGGTATATACATGGACAGACAGACACGCAGACAGCACACACAGACAGGTATGTAGATAAGAAGTCAGGGTGACAAGATTTCTGCAGCCCTGATAGATTTTGATGCAGTGGGCTGAGTTCTGACTCCTTTCCTCTACCCTGTTAAGTAGTCAGGCACACAGGGATGAGAGGGCGGTGCCGAGAGATTACGGTGTCGCCTCATGCTCTGTAGGTACCGGGTTCGTACCCAGCACGGGGCTGGGAATTCTTCCAAGTATCATTGGTATCCAGTGATATCACATAATCCCCCTTGATTTCTTGGGTAGTGAAATCAGATACTTAGGAGTTTCCATGAGAAAGTTGTGCACTTTACAAATCCCACGGCAGTTGGACATTGGAAATAGTAGGCCGTAAAGTAATGCACTGGCAAAAATGGTGAGGCAAGTAAACCTACCAAGGAGTTGATAGATCCCGTTATCTTGTATGGAATGTGTGCAGTGACAGCAAACCTGACATAAATACGTGTGGGAGTTGGACACACTGACCTTTGATTTACATACTTAGGTGAGAGACAGTTCTCAGGACATTGGGACGAAGAAGAAGACAGATAAACAAACAGACAGACAGGCATACAAATACAAATATAGACAGGCATTCATATTATAATGTTCAAGTTCGTTTCCTTGAGAGATGAAACAAATCAGTGTCATCTCGACATAACCACAGTTAAACGTTTGCTGGTTGGATGGGTTGTTAACGAGAATATTCTACCGGTAGGCACTCAGCTGCCGGTCTCCCTGTCGAAGGGGTTAAGGACGTTGTTCGTAATCCCGTATACCCACGTACGAAACACAGCTGCGCAAGATTTGGCAGTAGATCGCGTCGCGCTGAATACTTACGGAGGTGTGTGACCCGGTTGCTCAGAAAGCAATGGCAAACTACTTAACGTAAAACTTGCCAAGTCATCAACAGCAGCTGAAAAATGCTGGTGTTGACTGCAATGTCCTGTAAAGGATATGCGAAGAAAAAACAAAGATACTTAGCCAGCTCCAAGGCGAAGGTGTTACGGATGCAATTCATAATTCAGCATACAGCGTTTCGTACAAATCTGCGGGAGATTTGGCAACAGACCACCTTGCGTTGGGTTTTCTACAGAGGTATGAGTACAGTGGCAGACTACTGAATGTAAAATTGCAAAGAAATTACAAACAGCCAAAAAATGCCGCGGTTGACTGCGACGAGATGAAAAGAATATGCAACTAACCTAACAGACACTAGAAGCAGACCAGACAACATATTTGGCTGAACATCAAACATTTCAACTCCCTCCCTCGCTCAACAGCAATTGTGGGCCACAAGTTATTGTCCGTATGGGGATAGGTTTACATATTATATCATAGCTAGACACAGTTTGGTATAGACACGGTTGTCCCCTTGGAAGGATGCTCATGGTACCTCCACAGTAGCCACAATGAGGAGACCAGATATTATGTGTATATCAGTTTCTCCCAGCTGTATGTTGTATATATCAGTCACGCTGATCTGTGTGTGTATATATTAGTAATGCTTTGCTCTGTATGTGCATATGTCAGTATCTATTTGCCGTGTTTGTATATGCGTGAGTAGCTCTATGGGTAGCTCGTTGACGTATATCTGTAAATATTAGTAGCTCTTTGTTGTGTATGTGTGTGTGTGTTTGCGTGTGTGTGTGCATGTGTGTGTTTAGTAGCTATTTAATGTATATTCATTGCACCTTCTTCTTCTTCTTCTTCTTCTTCTTCTTCTTCTTCTTCTTCTTCTTCTTCTTCTTCTTCTTCTTCTTCTTCTTCTTCTTCTTCTTCTTCTTCTTCTTCCTCTTCTTCTTCTTCTTCTGCTGCTGCTGCTTCTGCTGCTGCTGCTGCTGCTGCTGCTGCTGCTTCTTCTTCTTTGTCGTCGTCGACTTATAACGTCGGTAATCATGCGTATCCGTCGCCTTCTGTCTCGTGTGCAGCCAGTCAATTCTGATGCGGATGTCCGTTCATGCCATGATGTCAAACTGTCCAGCATCTTCTCTCTTGGTCTCCCCAGTCTTTCTCCCCATCTCCAACCTTCCTGTTGTGACGACATACTTACCCCTTTTCATGACAGCCCTAAGAAGTAGTCCATCTTCTTCTGAAATGAGTAACCAGTTCTCTTTGTGAGTTAACTTCTCCCGAGATATCTTCATTGCTCTTACTATCTGCCCAAGGTATTCTCATCACTCTTATATAAAACCACATTTCTACAACTTGCCACATAATTCCTCATTTGTCTGCTAATTGTCCATGATTCGCGTCCGAACATTAGTACAGGCTCAGTGAAGCTCTTAAATAACTGTTTTTCTCACCTATATTAATAAAGATAAACGGCAGAGAACATTCTCCATCTTGTGAAATGCTGCCACATAAATCCTCACTCGTCATAGGAGAATCACACATGCTAGAAATATTCGGTTCCCAGGTTATGTTTCTCACGGCCCGGGCTTTTCGTGTATACCTTTCTTATGTGTGCCCGAAATAAAGCAAGTGCCATGTGGGTCATCATTCTGCGCCATGTGGTAGATCTATGTGCTCTGTGTTCATCTGATAGAGATGCCCAGGTCAAGGGATGTGGGTCGGGTTTCGGCAGCAGATGGAGGTGGTCCGTCTTCTTGTACTTCTTGACGAGAACCGCGTGTAAGGTTGAAGTTTGCTGTTGGGGGTGGGGTTCATGCCTGTGTGTGTTTATTTATGTTGGTCTGTATGCATGTAAAATGTATGTTTGTGTGCGTATTTATGTTGGTCTGCATGCATGTAACATTTTTCTTTGTATGTGTATTTATGTTGGTCTGTATGCATGTAAAATATGTGTGTATGTGTATGTATGTTGGTCTATATGCATGTAAAATGTATGTTTGTGTATATTTATGTTGGTCTGTATGTATGTAAAATGTGTGTATGTGTATGTGTATGTGTGTTGGTCTATATACATGTAAAATGTATGTTTGTGTGTGTATGTATGTTCGTCTGTATGCATGTAAAATGTATGTTTGTGTGTGTGTATGTATGTTGGTCTATATGCATGTACAATGTATTATTGTGTGTGTATTTATGTTGGTCTGTATGCATGTAAAATGTATGTTTGTGTGTGTATGTATGTTGGTCTATATGCATGTAAAATGTATGTTTGTGTGTGTATTTATGTTGGTCTATATGCATGTAAAATATGTGTGTATATGTATTTATGTTGGTCTATATGCATGTGAAATGTATGTTTGTGTGTGTATGTGTCACAAAAATAAAACACCGCGTTTAACCAGTTGATTACTATAGAGACTTTCTGATTAACCGGCCTATCTGCAAAGCCAAAACTATTTTAACTAACAGAAAACAAATTGGATGTCAAAATCCCCAGGACGGTCATAAGTTGCAGCTGCACGTGTTTACATGGGGTCGACAAAAGGGGAACATTTGGAAGTGATTGAGATGAATCTATACACCCAGTTCATAAACAGTCAGAGACAAGCGGAAGTGCCCAACTCGGGAGAATACAGTCCCGTCTGTCATTTAGAGTTTCCGGACATCAAGCGAATTGGCGGCTTGTTATTGAAAACTGTTGTTGGGATCATACAGTAACTCGCTAGCTTGGTGTGGGAGTCAAAACAAGTGATGACAACTCTGACATTGATTGAGCCAGGGAGGATAGATTATTGACAATGGATGATATGCCCAAATAACAACCGTGTGGACATAAAGAATACCGTCACGTGACCAATTTTAGGTTTTGCCATAAACCATGACTGGGAGAAACAGTGTTGACCAAAACCGTGGATTAGGATGGACGTGTTTGTGGGAGAGCTCTACAGTGTTAGATTAATTTAAAATTAACTAGCATGTGTCGTTATGGCAAAGTGTAGCAGCCATCCGGGAATGAGTATAGTTTGCATAAGGTTCCATACCAGTTACGAGGAAGTTCAACACTGGGTTTGATGAAGTGCAACGTCAATTAGACATAACACCAGTTGGACACAAAACTGTTTATTACAAAAAAAAAAGGAATAACGTCTGAGAAGAAAGATGGTTCACCTAAGATGGGTGATGATTGTTAATGCATCACACAGCATAAGAACATTGGTACCTAAACAAGAACATTAAAATATAATAGTCACATGGTGTGATATATTCTAGTGAAATAGTTCAAAAGACATGATACCTGAACCTAAATAGACACTAGTTAGGTTCAAGTATATTAACAATAACAGTGATACCTAAATACTCACTACAAAGGATTTGTGCATTCTTTAAGAACGATAGGAAATTATGTGCATTGGGAAACCGGTCCATGATCAGCTGTAATTTACAAACAGTATCTATTTCGGATGATCAGGAAGATGGATTACCAGGTAGATACAGATGACAGTCGGTGTCCGGCAGGAGAGATACAGTACCGGGTGAGGTGGACTTGTTCTGACTTAACGTGCTGTGGTGTGTCCTTGCAAGGATGAACGGACTATGCTATTATCTGAGAGTCCGATCCTACACACATTATAGAACACATCACACATTTTCTTCGCATACACGTCTCTCGTACATTACACTTTTCTTTTAATAAATTAATCTGTATTAATTTTTAGAAGCAAGAGTTGTTGAATATGTTGCGTTGGGGAAGTATGAGAGGGGGCATCTGTAACAATGTGTATACAGAGGATCAACAAGTTCGGCTGTGTTATTTCAAAACAGGCTTTATTTGCACATGATGGTCGATACAAAATCCAAGTACTAATCAATTCTTGATGTTGTCTTCTCTTCCCTCGTCCTTGGTGGTAACTACCCAACAACAAGCTACGTCACGACTTGAGCATCCTTCTTACTGTTCTATATCGATGCTCAAGCGTGCTGTAGTCTTGCACCCCTAAGCTAATACTGATATGATATTCATTCTGCTACACCTCCCTGTCTTTTAAAAGACTTTTCTTCTTCAAAAGTCTTAACTCCTAACCCCTTTATCCTACACCTTCTCTCCTTACCTCCATAATTTCTCTAAGCCGCCCCAAACTAACTCTATTTAGGTGAATATTTCCTTCCAATTGTACCACATAGCAAACCACTATGAAGTTATATTTCTTCTTCGTTTCTGGATCTTCAAAGTTTCTTTAAAAAATATATATATATCATAAGATGGCTCGTATCAATCGTTATCGTACACTTGACATTATGAAATTTCTCATTCACACAACACAGGATAGACAGAAAAGATGTAGTTAAAAAAAAGTAAAGAAGGGGTGCGCACCCAATTTATGGAAAGTGTAAGGAAATAGTCAACACAATCACATTTACCTCTCTTGCCAACGAAAAAACTTTTGTAAAAAGTTTTTAAAAATATATCTTATGAAATACATCTCTGTTCACTATAAATTAAGTTGATCTAAGTTTTCTTTTATATACTCAACATTTATATTGCCATCCACAACCTTGTCTATATTTCACTTATCTCACCTTCAACCATGAACCAATGTTCATATTCCATGAACATTTTAAATTAATTAACGCTGTTTTATCACAGCTCCTATATTTTGCCCCCTCACATCCCATGACACGCCTCCTTGTTTATCTATTCCATATACCCAACCTTATATGCTGCCATTCACAACCCCCTTTTTATCTATTCTCTATTAGCCAACTATCATATCGTTACTCATAATATGGTATCCAATCCATATATCTTCAATTAATGCTGACTTTAATGCAGCTCCTATTTTAACTTTCCCATGACCATCCCCGGCATATGTTTCTAATACTTCATAGCCATATCAACCTCTTTATGCTGATTATCACAGCAACAGAATATACCCATGAACATATTATTCACAAAGATAATGTGTCTCTCTACTAGTCCTCAGTAGTTTATTACTATTTTCTGAACGAAGGGTCCTATATAAAGTCCCGTGTATTGTTTTTATACTGGACAAAATCATAACTGTTTATAATTTAAACTCAACTTAACCGATTTCTAACATATTTATAAACAAGGTAATTCTTATTTAACACACAAGACAATTCACTTAAGTTATGAGTTAAGCGAAATAAAATCACAACAGGACATCATACCCCCCCCCCCCCCCCAAGTTTTATACATCATTTATGTTTCCCCTCATATCAATTAAAGGTATTAACTCATTCAAAGAAAAACATATTTTAAAATAATATAACATGCATCCTATCTATTGTTAGTCTCTTTTATGGACTAACAATAACTTATTTATCTATTTAAGAAAACTCAAGAAGTCAAACCATAAAATCAATTGGCAATAAAATTACAGTAAAAAAAAATATACCTCACTCGAATTTACATCCATATTAGTTATCTTAATACCTAATTATGTCTATTCTTCAAGACAACTCATTATAAGTATCAATAGAACCCTTTTCCATAACAATGTGTCATATACATCCTCAAGTATCATTTTCCTTTTTAAATCATGAAATTTATATCTTGCTATCTGCAGTATTTTCTATCAATTTATTTCCTACGTTTCCATTTCCTCAGTAACTCCAAGTTCCTTTGAATAAGTGCTATCTCCACATCAATATCTTCTTCTTCGTATAAAGTATTACTTTTTTCCATACTACTATTTGATTCTGAATTTTCATCAATTTCTTCTTCATCTGTATGTCTATTACTAGCAGCTGCCAATCTTTTTTTTTTCTATATCCAATCTATTTTTTTTATCATCGTTTCTTAACGACCTTTCTAATAGGGGTATATATTCGTCGCTTGATGAATTTTCCCTAATTCTTCTCTGTCTTTTCACTTCTCTTTTTCTCTGTCTCTCTATTCTCCTTTTCGTTGCTTGTCTAGTATTTTTAAATGGAGCACCTATCTCTTCTTCCATAGATTCTATACTATCATAATGACCCTCATTCATATTTTTTTCTTCTATCGTTTTTGGTATTGTCTGTTCTTGAGTATCATCACAAACTGGAGTTGTTATTAATTGACTTTGTGCTGGATCTTTTCTAAAATCTGGGGGTATTGTAGCTCTTCTGACGACTTGTTCATCTAAGTATACGGTGTCTGAATAATAATAATTATTATAATTATTATTTCCCTTATTCATCATTATCTCTTCTTAAGTGCTCTACGTGTGCCCTTGCTATATGTCCCGTGATCTGGTTCTTTATACTGTACGATACATTTCCTAGCTTTTCTAAAATGTAATAACCTGGAACCCAACGAGCATCAAACTTAGAGTTCCTTCTGTGCTTCTTATAATAAACTCTAGCACCTACTTTGAATTCCTGTAATTTTGTATTCACGTTTCTGTACTTTTTCTGTCTTTCTCTAGCTTTAATTATATTGTTCTTTAATCTTACATGTGCTTTATGCATTTCTTGTATGATGACCTCTTGAAAGTCTTCCCCCATATATTTACGTCTTGGTTTTAACAGATTATCTATGGGTAGTATTGGCTCTCTCCCGTGTAATAAATAAAATGGTGAAAACCCTGTGCTCTCATTTTGATTTGTGCATATAGCGCTAAGCGCAGGTCCTAGGAATAGATCCCAATCTTTTTCATGTTCATCGACAATCTTTGCTATAATATCATACAATGTTCTATGTTGTCTTTCGTTCTTAGCATTTGAAGAAGGGTCTATAGTATGAGGTCTTTTATATGTTTTATATTCAAATCTTTTAATAACTTTTCGAATTTCTTATTCACAAATTCGTTACCATTATCTGTGAGTACAATCTGTGGGCAACTAAATCTTGGTACGAATTCCTGTAAAAAAATATTAATGATAGTATCTGCGCTCTTATCTGGGATTGCATAAACTTCCGGCCAGAGACTGTAGACGTCCACCATATGAATTAGATATACGTTCCCTGATAATGTTCTAGGGTGAGGACCTGATATATCTAAACTAACTTTTTGCATTGGAAACTGAGGAATATCTGTATCTTGTAAGGGACACTTAATTGTTTTCATATTCCTTAATCTGCATCTTTCACACGTATCGACATATTTACAAGCAGTTTTATATAAATTTGGCCAATAATATTTATTCGTAAGTGCTTTCACTAATTTATCACGACCGAGATGACCATTCTCATCATGATATGCTTTTAAAACTTCACTTTCCAAATGTTTTGGAATATATTTCCTTAGCTATTCGTTTCTTTCACTCATGTAATATAACTGTTCATCCTCTTGCAAAACTAAATAATTCTTCTTATACTTATTCTCATCCGTTTCTTTTAATTTCTGTTTTATTTCTAAGACTTTTGGATCTAATTCTTGTTCTTCTTTCATATTAAATTGTGCTAAATGTGGGTCTTCTGCTCTAGGTTCAGACTCTTGATCCGACAGTAAACTCTCAAAATCTTCTCTATTTATTATGCCAGAATCTAATATATTTACTTGCCAGTTTCGGTCGTCTATCTCCGGTTCACCTTCGTCTCTCCGAGTTTCCTGATGACTGTGGATACGGGATTCTAGACAATAGATCTGCACATGTGTTGTTCCTACCTGGTAATGTATTCTATTCTAGTATTGTATCCCTGTAGATTCAACGCCCATGTCTGTATTTTCCTGTTCTGCACTGGAGCTTCTAACAAAGATTTTAAAGGCATGTGGTCAGTTCTAATAATGAAATTTGCGTTATGTAGGATAGTAGTTAAGTTTCTGAAGAGCATAATGAATAGCATAAGCCTCCTTCTCAATAGTCGACCATTTCCGCTGAGACCTTGCTAAGTTTATGAGACAAGAATAGATTGGCCTTTCATTTTTAACCCCTGGTATTCCAGAGTCTTTTCCTTCATATGGTTGAACCAAACACGCTCCTATAGCATTATCTGAAGCATCTGTATATAATATTAACTGTTTATTCAAATCTGGATATGTCAATAGTGGCACTACTGTTAAGCTTTTTTTTTAAAACTCAAACGCTTTTTGACATTCATCATCCCACTTAAATCTAGCGTATTTGCCAGTTAAGTTAGTAATAGGCTCTGCTATTTTTGAGAACCGTGGAATGAAACGCCGATAATACCCACAGGTTCCGATAAACGCACGAACTTCTTTTACGTCAGTTGGAGGCGGTAGTTCCTTAATAACCTTTACCTTATTCTGATCTGGTTTAATTCCGTCTCTGTTAATAATATACCCCAAATACTTTGTTTCTGTTTTAAACATTCGCATTTACTGAGCTTCAGTTTGACATCATGTATTCTTAATCTGTCGAATACTAATTTTACATGTTTTAAGTGATCATCTACATCTCCTGCTGTATAAATTAAAATGTCATCTATGTATGCCAATGCAAACTTTTGCATACCCTCTAATACTTGATTTATTAATAGCATATAATAAGAGGGTGCTGTACGTACTCCAAAAGGCATTCGTAAGAATTCGTAAGAAACCTGCGTGTGTACAAAAAGCACTCTTTTTCTGGGCGTTCTGGGGACATTAGGTATACACCAAAATCCTGATCTTGCATCTAACGTGGTAAAGAAAGTAGACCCATTAAGTAAGCCCAAAATATCGTCAATACCGGTAATGGGTACGCTATATTTTTAGTGATTTTGTTCAACGCCCGGTAGTCGCAGCAGAATCGATGTGAACCATCAGCTTTGGTCACAATTACTATCGGAGATGACCATTCTGACTTCGATCTTGTTATTATTCCTGCTTTCAACATATCTTCTATTGCCTTTTCAACAATTTCTCTGTTTCTTATGGTAGTTCTATACGGTTTTAAACTAATTGGTGGATGATCTCCAGTATCTATTTCCATCGTAACTGTTTTTGTCCTTCCCAATTCTAAATCATTAATTGCAAATACATCCTGATTCTCTTTTATAAGTTGTTCTAATACTTTCTTATTTTCTGGTGGAGTTTTTAACTGTGCCAACAATTCTTGCTCTCTTGTTATTTTGTCTAGTGAATGTATTTGGGCTGTATTTCTTCTGAATGGATGGATCAATTCATCCTTCTGCACGTTCCCTTTTCTTTCGCGTCTGCGTCTGTTATAATTCTTTCACTAGGAGTTTCTGAATAATTTATTCCCGGCATTTCTACTCTATCTGTTGCTAATATGTCATTAATGTTATGTTCTACTTTGGCTATTACACATCCTCTGTATAATTTAATTTCTCTACCTGTGTTGTTAATAATCATTACTGGAAAAGTTAAGTGTTTATCTAATGATATTATTCCATCCAGAACTTCTAGACCAGGCTCATCAATTACCTCCCTTTGCAATTCAGTGATTCTAACTGTGTGTCCTGCTAAATAATATGGATTTCTTTTTACTTTTGCCTTTATCAAATTAACCGACTGTGGTTTTAACGTCGTAGACATTTTAACTCTAACAGTGCTGATATATGCATGTCCTCCTCTAAATCTACGTACACGTCCTTGAATTTTAATTTATGTAGATCAAACATAAGTCTTACACCATTTTTTATTAGAAAATCTCTACCTATAAGCATATTTCTATTTAAATCTTTCACTACATGGAAAAGATGTCTTATGTTGACTCCCCCCAATTTAAGATTTATTATTGTTTGGCCAACTACTTGTAAATTTTGTCCTGTAACAGAGTGAAGATTATTATGACTCCTAAATATTCTGCAATTTCTCATTATTTTATATAAAAAACTTTCTTTGATTACACTAACCTGAGCTCCCGAATCAATTAATGTACGAACTCTATATTTTCCTATTTCTATTATACATGAGCTAGGATCTGTTTTATTCTCTGTAAACTGTTTGATTTCATCTAGTTGAAAGTATTCTCTACTCGTCCTACTATACCTGTTATTAAAATATTCTTTAAATCTTGGGACCTTGTTATTTTCCCTCCTACTATAGGTCCTATTTAATAGGTAGGGCGTCGGTTTTCCTGCGTTCTTGTACTTGTAAAACTTCTGTTGTTTAATCTGCTATTGCCATTTCTACTTTGTGTATTCGACTGGACACGCCTGTTACCACAGAAGCGAAAAATGTGTCCACGTTGGCCACAAGACCAACATACTATATTTGTGTTATTTGTGTTACCTACCGTCTCACTTGTAGGATTTCTCATTTGTCTTCTTTCATCATAAGCATTTCTATTACTACCTTGTAATGTCTGTATACCTCCTCTCCTATTCCATCCGAACCTTGTTTGTCCTATCTCCATGGGCTCTTCAATCCTGTCTTCTCGACTGGTACCTATTTCTCGTCCTACTCTCAATCTAAATCTACGTCTCAAGTTCTCCTCTTGTACTGCTATATCTACAGCTTGTGATAATCTCTCAGGATTTTCCCTCATCAGCTTAAATTTCAGTCCATCTGATTTTATACCATCTACAAAAATCCCGACCAACATCTGCTCCACCTCTTCTCCTCGTACGTTCTGTCCTAAGAATGCTTCTTCAGCCAGGTTAATCAACCTATCGCTGAACAATTGTACAGTTTCTCCAGTGTTTTGTTTGGACTGTCTTAACACCGAAAACGCATGTTGTGGGTCCGTTATTTCAGCGTACTTATGGGCTAAATCGTCCTTGAACTGCTCCCATGTCTCATCTACCCTAGTTTCTAATTTTCTTATGATATGATCAGAAACCGGTTCTGTTGCTGCCTGATAAGCAAGTTTCATTTTCTCTTCATCTGATGCTGACACCAAATATGCATATTTCTCTATTGAAGTTATCCACTTCTTAAAATCATTTGCCTGTCCGCTAAATTTAACAATTTCAGCTGCCATTCCTTGTTGTTTCATGACTGTGTTGAGTTTACCTATTACCGTTCCTACCCCAGTCAAAACTTGTGTCAGTGAACCTTCTTCTGCCATGCTGAAATATTCTACTATACACCTATACAAGCAAATTCACATTTATAACAATTTATCTAAATGATCTTATTAAAATCACATAAAAAAATGTTCTCATAGGAGTTATACTTTAATTAATTACCGTCAAGCATGTCTTTCCTTGATCCAAGAGAAGCGTGAATTCATGTACGTTCTTTAAAAATTTCCCTTGTCACAGTTCATGTATAACTCAAACGTCAGGAGTTTGTATTATTTAGTAGCCATCCAAACGTGACTTCAGTGATATCCTTCTTCCAGCGTCTCAGGTTTCGTTACTTTCAATTTCAGCCCCTGGTCGGGCCCCTACCAGACTTGCAGTTTCTTTTCACCCTAACAGGGCTCTTCAAGGCGTCAGCTTGAAAGCGAGTCCAGCTCGATAGAACGATTTAATTTGGGTCTTCTCTTCAGCAGGTCGACACCCTGTTGAAATGTTCGCTTGTGTTGAAAACATTTTGATTTGCTGGAGTTCAAGATGAGCGAACGCAACTGTATTTTCTCGTAATTTCCAATTGAAAGAGCAATAGGGTTGACTTAAAATAAGCTCTCATTTTTCTTCAGGTTCTCAAAGTCAATATTAAATGAACATAACAAAAGGAAACAGCTCCTTTAAACCAATTCTCTATTGAATTCGAGTTGTTTATAGCTGTTATAGATTTCTTTGCTAGTATATAAATGTGTGACCTTCAACACAAGGTTACTTAACGGCTGTAATAATGTGTCAAAGACTCGACCACATCCCCTCCGCCAGGGAGAGCGGTCAATCCTGGAGGGACCAGGAGGAGATGCGGTGCCCGAGGCAAGAGCAGGGGAGATGAGGGAATAGTGGAAGGTTAGCCACTCCCTCATGATACACGCAGGCGGTGTGCAGAGAGTTAGCACTCTAATCACGATACCACCACACCTCATGAAGCAGAGCACAGTTGAGTAGACACTCAACAGGCCACGTTTTGCCAGCAGCGTGCGATGTGAGGTAACACGCACGAAGGAGAAGGTCACCCCCGCGTGGTGTGTAACCACGGGAGAGATGTTCGGCAGACGGGAGACTGGACTTGGGGCGTTCACATCGTTTAGAATAACGTTAGGAGTTGTGTGTTCACTAGTAGATAGAGTTAGCATAGGGTTAGCAGTTTGTGTTAGATAATTCTGTGGCTGTATATTGTGTAATGCATTAGCGACTGTTTACCGCTTGTAAGCGAGCCAACGGCAATAAAATGGACCATGCATTTTGCCTCCCACACGACTTGCAAGTTGTCTTGTATGAGTGTGTGAGAAGTACCCGATGATGCCTGTCAGTTAAGTTGTTGACAGGCCAGGGTAATTGTGGTGTCAGAAGTGAAGCTTGAATGTAATATTCAAGCTACTCCACTCGTCCACGAGGCTCTAGACTAGGGTTTAATTTGTGTAGTGACGGTGATTTGTGCAGACGAGAGAAATTTTGCAAGCTAGAAATGTGCCTATCGTGACGTATTAAACTGTTTAATTGTGGTGTCAGAAAGTGGTGCTTGGACGAAAGCGCCAAGCTAATACCCACAGTAAAAGGTAATTGTGGTGTCAAGAAGTGGTGCTTGGACGAAAGAGCCAAGCTAATACCCACAGCCAAAGGTAATTGTGCCAAAGGTAATTACCTTTTACTGTGGGTATTAGCTTGGCGCTTTCGTCCAAGCACCACTTTCTGACACCACAATTAGAACGGACAGAATCGAACACTCCATTCTTCTTTCGGACCTCAAGCCTATTAAATGCAGGCCGTACTCTATCCCACTTAGCTATAGGAAAAATCTAAATAAGGAAATTCTTAATTTAGAGGCTAGCGGGATTATCCAAAAGTCTACATCTGAGTACTCGTTTCCAATCGTCCTAGTTAAGAAGAAGGATTCCACAATTCGACTCTGTGTGGACTATCGAAAACTTAATAACATCACTAAGATCGACGCAGAACCTATTCCTTCCTGCGAAGATCTTATCTTGGACATGTCTACTTCTAAAATCTTTTCAAAACTAGATCTTACTAAAGGATACTGGCAGGTCCCGATGCAGGCTCAATCTATGCATCTTACTGCGTTTTCAACACCTTTAGGACTATACGAGTGGCGATTTCTTCCTTTCGGACTTCGAAATGCTCCTGCCACTTTCGTGCGCTTAACTAGAGATCTGTTACATGGAGTGACGAATACTGTGACCTATATAGATGATATATGTGTCCATACTGAAGACTGGACGACACACTTACTGAAACTGAGACATGTCTTTGATAGGTTGCGACTCTTCGGTCTCACTGTCAAACCGAGTAAAGTTGAATTAGGCCTAAAAGAAATTGAATTTTTTGGGTCATGTCATCTCTCAAGGTCAGCTGAAGACTGACAATAGGATTATTACAAAAATTATGAATCTAACCATGCCTACTACGAAAAAGCAGGTTAGAAGTCTTTTGGGATTAGTTAATTACTATAGTAAATTTATTCCAAACCTAGCTGAAATAACTAGTGTGTTTTCTAATGTATTAAAAGCATCAGTAAAATTGGATGTGAAAGATGCATTATTAATTTCTGCATTGTCAAAATTGAAAATTCTTTTTAGTGATGTTCCCATCCTCCGCTTGCCTAATCCTGGGCTCGTTTATTATCTTAGGACAGATGCCAGCAGGATCTCCATCGCTGCAGTCCTAGGCCAAATTTATGAGGGCATCTTCCATCCGATTTGTTACGTGAGCCGTAAGATCACACCTGCCGAGTCCAGATATTCGATAGCAGAACTGGAAGCCCTCAGCGTCATCTATTCAGTGAGGAAGCTCCATCGATTTCTGGCGGGTGTACACTTCATTGTCCAGACAGATAATTCTCCCATTACGGTCATCCAAACTGGGGTGCACAGAAACGACCGGATATACAGGTGGTCTCTGATACTTCAGAACTATACGTTTAGTATAGAACATATCAAGGGTAAGGACAACATTCTGGCTGATACCCTCAGTAGACCATCTGAGGTAATAATACCTGAAATCCCACATAATAATGTAGAGTGATAGTTAGTACATGAATACAGTACAATATGCTATGTAAAATAGGTTACATATACACCCATGGCGTGCTTAAGAGTGTACCAAGTACAACGAACTATCATGTGTCCGTAGACATTAACTTAAGAACTGTGCTACAGAACTTAGATACTACCGTGTGAATCAGGACAGCTCATTTCCAACTAAGCTCCAGTCCGGTGTATCATTTGTGTGAAATGTAGAAAACAGTGTCAGAACAGTGCTTAATTTCAGACACATAAAGACTAAGCTACGACACCAGCGAATCTCTACACGTGCACTACCGATGAACATTATTATGACCGTAAAATGTATTTCAGATACCCAGGCAAATTATGTAGTTATATTGTGCCTATACCAATATTCAAACATGAAGGCAACTACTAACCTGAGAGAACTGAATACTGTGTATATAAACTTAATGTGATATGTAAGATAATATTTTAACATAGTGATAGATGAGAGATAGAATTAGGTAATATAATAAGTCTCATTTATTTAAATAGTATAGTTAGTACAGTAATCAACCCAGCTATTTAGCTTAAAATATTAGGTTAGACGTAAAAAAATAGGTAATTACAAGCTAAAGTAAAATTTTAATAGAAATAGTACCATTTAGAGTGTTACATTTCATTTAGCTTTAGTTTAGGTTAGTTTATTCCATATTAAGGAAAACCATACCATCGATCAAACATTACCAATAATTAGTATTATCATGTTACATACATCATTTACATAATTTAGATTAAGAACATTAATCATATGATTCATTTTCAATCTAACAACATTAGATATTATAGTATTAGAAAAGTACATAATTTATGTTCACATCATCCAGGTAATTAAGGTACATAACTCATATCACACTAATTACATTTAGTTACATTACATCCCTTAGATTAGATAAACATAACGAGTAGGATAAACAGATAATATAATTAACATAATAGAACTTAGGTAACACATTAAATACTTAGTTATAAAAGGAGAATAGTTTATTATAATATAAAATATGATACTTTAGGTTAGTGTAACATACTAGATGATGAGATCAAGGGGACGGGCCATCGACCCTGTCTCGCCCATGTAAATATAATGTACATATATGACTCGTGCAATGGCTAGCGCACAGTCATGAGGCTCAATCATCTCAAACTGAGCCAAACGTGTACAGTCTCACTCCAATGTTTTTAAATAAGCAGAAGAATAAGTATGGAGGGATGAGTGATGTGTGATAGAAGTAAGGGTGAAAGGAGTATGACAGAAGTGTGAAAGTGAGAATGAATGAAAGATAGACGGGAGAGAATGCAAGCAGTCAGCAAATTCTTCTGCTGCCTGCCACGACTTTTAATATTTGTGTGCATTAATGTTGGTTGTCGCTAGGGAAATTGTGTTGGTGTGAATGTGTTGTCTGTGATATAGTTTAGAACTTAGATTACAGTATTTTGGGTTTCATAACAATGGAATGTAGTCATGAATCAGTGTTATACACCTGCTTGTGGCCACATTGAACAAAATTATGACACTCAAAAAACTAACATACATACACAGATAAGTTAGAAATATAGGGTAGAAGTTAGATTAGTAGATTTATTACATCCAAACACGCAAACAACCAGAAAAACAAACATATAAATTGCATACACTATTTGTAGATCAAAGGCAGATAACTTTGGTGCCAGGGGACATAATAGACAACGAAGAACTAAATTAACAGTGTAATAAAGTCTTACGCGCGGAAGCGAAGTAGGTAAAGCCTGTCGCACACACTCTTGTAGAATGGTTGTTAAATATTATATGGGGGACATGAAGCAATTCATGTGTTGACCCTAAGAAAGTCAACTTTGTATGGGTAGTAAGTTAATTTACTATGTGAGGGCAGGTCTTATAAGACAACGGTCCGGTTCAGACATACCTCTGATAAATATAATATAGCATGTGAGAAGGGGCTCACGCCAACCAGGCAAGTTTGTGGCGATTGCCAGTAGCCAAGTGAGGCTTTGTTACATTGTGACAATAGTTGTTAATGATCTATTGGAAAGCCCAGAGCCAGGTTATCTAGAGTCTTTGACAAAAATTAGAGACACTAATTTTTTGTGTAGAAACCTCCTTGCGTCACAACCAATAAGTGAAAGTTGATGACGCAACACAAGAGGGGCGGGTGTGTGTCAAAGACTCGACCACATCCCCTCCGCCAGGGAGAGCGGTCAATCCTGGAGGGACCAGGAGGAGATGCGGTGCCCGAGGCAAGAGCAGGGGAGATGAGGGAATAGTGGAAGGTTAGCCACTCCCTCATGATACACGCAGGCGGTGTGCAGAGAGTTAGCACTCTAATCACGATACCACCACACCTCATGAAGGCAGAGCACAGTTGAGTAGACACTCAACAGGCCACGTTTTGCCAGCAGCGTGCGATGTGAGGTAACACGCACGAAGGAGAAGGTCACCCCCGCGTGGTGTGTAACCACGGGAGAGATGTTCGGGAGACGGGAGACTGGACTGGGGCGTTCACATCGTTTAGAATAACGTTAGGAGTTTTGTGTTCACTAGTAGATAGAGTTAGCATAGGGTTAGCAGTTTGTGTTAGATAATTCTGTGGCTGTATATTGTGTAATGCATTAGCGACTGTTTACTGCTTGTAAGTGAGCCAACGGCAATAAAATGGACCATGCATTTTGCCTCCCACACGACTTGCAAGTTGTCTTGTATGAGTGTGTGAGAAGTACCCGATGATGCCTGTCAGTTAAGTTGTTGACATAATGCAAGTCAAACCTCACAGCAATTCGACAAACATCACGTTGCTTCAAGTATTTCTGATGAAAAACAGCTTGATAAAACTCCACAGTCATAGGCAATCATGTTATGTAGATGGCTCCATTCAAAAATCTTGATGTGTGTAAGTTTAATTTAGGTAGTCTGAAAAACGCTTAAATTTTGACTTTGATTCAATTATAGTTGGTCCGATTTTGAACTTTTTTTTCTTTTATTTAATGAATGTGTAAAATTTAGTTCATACCTCAACAAATTGGTTGGTCCACTTTAGCATGCGGCATGTTGACTTTCGTACTTCACGTTCTCGCGACATTCAAGTAAAAATTGGACCCTGGTCACGGCACCATTTTTCCATCTGTAACAATGCGTATACAGAGGATCAACAAGTTCGGCTGTGTTATTTCAAAACAGGCTTTATTTGCACATGATGGTCGATACAAAATCCAAGTACTAATCAATTCTTGATGTTGTCTTCTCTTCCCTCGTCCTTGGTGGTAACTACCCAACAACAAGCTACGTCACGACTTGAGCATCCTTCTTACTGTTCTATATCGATGCTCAAGCGTGCTGTAGTCTTGCACCCCTAAGCTAATACTGATATGATATTCATTCTGCTACACATAGTACGACAGTGAGAGAGTGATAGGATAAGGTGTCCACGGGCGGATGGAGTGTGTTGGACGGAAGCTGGTGGATTCTCCAGGATATTGATAGGGGAAAAAATTATAATGTGGGTGTAGATTCCCCTCACTACCGGGACGACACGTTAGAATAAGACACGACATTATTGGGGGCTCGTAAACGGGATCTTTGGACAGCGGGATCTCTCGTAAACGGGATCTTTGGACAGCGGGATCTCTCGTAAACGGGATCTTTGGACAGCGGGATCTCTCGTAAACGGGATCTTTGGACAGCGGGATCTCTCGTAAACGGGATCTTTGGACAGCGGGATCTCTCGTAAACGGGGTCTTTTGACACGGGATCCTTAGTTATAAAACGGATATATCATATTGGAGAATCCAGCTAGAGTGAATGTGGATAGGGGTTAGGACACATATCTTACCTGTTCACACTTCACCCGTCTGCATAGGTCTGTGGTCCTGATTCTACTCTTGTCACTGAGTGAATGTGCTGTGTGTGGTAATATCTAGATTTATAGTACTTGGTCATATATCTGTATATTAATTTGCCGTTATATTACTCAACCTGCTAGCTTACCTCTCTGTAAAATGGCCACTCCGAAACTAACCACGTTAGAACTAATGGCAAAGGGGGAAGAAATGGGATTGTCGGGTTCTGCTCTAACGGACTACATACATGAAGTGGAGAGAGAGTATCGTCAAGCAGAAAGGGAAGATCGAAAGGCTGAGTTGGAATTGAGAAGGATTGAGTTGGAACAAGATGCTAGGAAACTTGAAGCAGAGCAGGCTGCTAGGAAACTTGAAGCTGAGCAGGCTGCTAGGAAATTGGAAGCAGAACAGGCTGCTAAGAAACTTGAAGCTGAACAGGCTGCTAAGAAACTTGAAGCTGAACAGGCTGCTAAGAAATTAGAAGCTCAACAGGAAGCACAGAAAAGGGAGCACGAGTACCGGATGAGGGAACTCGAGTTGAAGAGTCAATCTAATGGGGAAACTGAGGGAGCAGTTGGAGGTTCTTCCGTCCCAGGTTCAACTCCAGCAGGTGGATATGGTTACCATGCTATGGAGTTTCCTTTAGTGGTCTACGAGGAGGACAAAGAGAAGATTGATCAGTACCTTCAACGCTTCGAGGCCATGTCTGTTGCTATGGGTCTGGACCGTGACAAATGGTGTCTTAAGCTATCCCAGGGATTACGCAGGACCGGCTACGAGGTTTATTCTCGCCTGCCACCAGGACATGAGAACAATTACAACGAATTGAAGACGGCTCTGCTGAAACGATTCGAGGTTACGTCACATACCTACCGGAAAAAATTTCGAGCAGCAAAACGAAAACCGGGGGAGTTGTTTGCCGCCTACAGTTTGCGTCTAAAATCCTATCTCCACAAGTGGATGGATTTGGCTGGGTTCGCACATGACTATGAGAGTCTGGAAGAGCTTATGGTGGTCGACCAGTTGAAGAAGCAAATGTCTAAACCTCTCAGGACGTTCCTGGGAGAACAAGGAGCGGAACGTATTGACCTCGTGACAAAATTAGCAGAACGGTTCGTCGAGGTACATGGGGAGGCAGGGGAAAACCTTTCCACCAACACGAAAAGTCAGGAGAAACATGATAAGAAGAAAGCCAAAAACTCAGGAACCAAAAAGTGGGAACCTTATGTGCAAAAATCAGAGGATAGTTCAGAGAAGAAGAAGGAGGGAAGCAAGAGCACTTCAAGCTCTACACCAAAACGACCGTGGTCGGAGAAGTGGTGTTCAATTTGTAAGTCACCCTCTCACAATACGAGGGACTGCAAATCAAAGGCTAAGAACCCTCACTTCGCAGCATGTCAAGTGACTTCCAAGGAAGTTGTCACGGAAAATGCCAAGGTCAACACTGAAGCTCGCCACCAGGAGAGCTCACTCAAGTCCGGCAATAGAAAATCTAGGACAGGGAAATGGTGCAACCAATGCAAGTCAAACACGCACAATGCTATTGACTGCAGGGAAAAGTCAGGAGACACTCAATTCGTCGTGTGCCCCTGGAAACCTAAGGTGGAGCCCACCGAACAGGTCGAGGCCGAGGAAGAGACTCCAGACCAGGAAAAACCACCTGTAGTGGAATTGATAGAGGTTAACGGTCGTCAAGTGGAGTGTTTGTACGACACAGGACTGGACGGAGAGGCTGTGATTTCTGCGGATCTGGTACATCCAGAACAATTCACAGGTGAGACCATGGAGATAAGCCTGCACAGAGGAGTGCTGTAGCCATGAAGTTGCCCATTGCTAATGTGGAGATTCGGTCAAGGTACGTCACCGGCATCATCAAGGCCGCTGTATTGACCGATCCCATTTTTCCAGTCATCCTAGGTTGCCGGTATGTCTTTCTGGGAATGCCCAGGGAGCCAATCCATATGGGAGCAATGCAGACTCGCTTTCAGACGAGAACGGAAGAGGCAGAAGCAATTGTGACTAACCCAATGTCGGGGGAGCTACGAACTGCCCAGAGTGAGGATGATACTTTACGTCCTTGCTACAGAAAGCTGCAGAAAAGTGCTGATCCACCAGGACGGGGGCAGTACTACATGAAGAACAGGATACTCTACAGGAGAGCAGGAAGGGGAGACAACCTATACTGTCAGTTGGTCGTTCCAAAAGCTCACCGGTCCCAGATTCTTCATATGGGGCATACCATCTCCTTTAGTGGACATATGGGTATTGCCGCCACCATGCAGCGAATTTCCTGCCATTACTATTGGCCGGGAATGACAGATGATGTGCGTCGGTATGTGAAGTCATGCCCTGAGTGCCAGAGGGTGGCACCGAAACACTGGACAGCACCGGTGGTCTTGGATGAGATGCCCATCATGAACTCTCCTTTCGAGAGGGTAGCCATCGATATCGTGGGTCCACTTCCCAGGACTAGGAAGAGGAATATGTACATACTCACCATGGTGGATTGCTGTACAATGTGGGGTGAGGCCATACCGTTGACCACGATTGACTCAAAACGAGTGGCGGACGCACTGATGGAGGCCTTTACCAGATTAGGCTTCCCTGATCAAATACTGACGGAAAATAGGGTCCCAGTTTTGTGGAAAACTTATGGAGGAGGTATTTAGGGTGTTCCACTCTAACCATATCCATACCAGCCCTTACCACCCTCAAGCCAATGGACAAGTAGAGCGTTTCAACGGCACGTTGATGACAATGCTCAGGAAACTAGCGCAGGAAAAACCTGATAGGTGGGATGAATATATCCCAGCTGCCCTCTTTGCCTATCGGGAAGTTCCTCATGGCTCAACAGGATTACCACCGCTACGTTGCTGTTTGGTCGTCCAATCAAAGGACCATTGGAAGCCATGTTGAGGAGTTGGACTGAAGAGGGGACGTCAGAAGAAGTGATCTCATCCTATAAATACGTGGAGGAACTGAAAGAAAAACTCCACAAGGGATGGACTCTGGCGAATCAAAACTTGAAAAAGGCCAGAAAAAGACATGCGGCTTACTACAACCGTAGGTCTAAAGAAAGATCTCTAGAGGTGGGAGACAAAGTCTTGTTGCTACTCCTAACGGGAAACAACAAACTGGAGATAGGTTGGCAAGGACCATTTCCCGTGGAAAGGGTGATATCCAGAACCAACTATCAGATCCGGATCAGGGGAAAGTCGAAGATTTTCCATATCAATCTCTTGCGGAAATACGAAGAGAGACCCGGAGACAAGGCAGCTCACCTCATGGCAATGGCAGTTGCAGTGGAGACAGAAGTGGGAACCAACGAGGGAAGGGAATATCCCCTGGTACACCAGGAAACCTATAGGGATGTGCAAGTGAACCCTGATCTGACCTCCCAGGAGAGGGAAAAGATAACCCAGGTTCTCAAGTCTCATAAGGGGATACTGACTGATAAACCAGGACGAACAAGGTTGGTTGAGTTCGAGATGACTTTGACCACACAGGAGCCTGTTCGCCAGAAGGTTTACCCAGTGCCATTCTCTAAAGAAAAGGCCCTGGAGGAGGAAATACAGAAACTGCTGGAGGATGACGTGATTGCACCATCCACATCCCCATACAATGCAGGGGTAGTTTTGTTACGGAAACCAAGTGGAGAACACCGGTTGTGTATAGACTACCGACTTCTGAACAGTCACACACAATTTCAGGTGGAACCTTTGCCGAATCCAACGCAGTTATTCGCTAGGCTCCATAAGGCTCGGTACTTTTCAAAGGTGGATCTGAGTCGGGGGTACTATCAGATACCAGTCAAACCGGAGATTCGACCACTGTTGGCTTTCAGTACACCCAGTGGACACTACGAATTCAAGGTCATGCCCTTTGGACTCAGCAATGCACCCAGTGTGTTTACACGCATGATGAGGACTTTACTTGATCCTTTACAGGATCCGGCCATCATCTCATTCATGGATGATATTCTGATCTCCAGTGACAGCTTGGATGACCACTTACAATCCTTGGAGAGAGTGTTTAATAGACTCAAGGAAGCAGGGCTTACCGCTCGTCCAACCAAGTGCATGATTGGTTACCAGACTCTGGAATTTCTAGGTCACACCATCACTCCAGGACACATTGTCCCAGAAGAGAAGAACCTGGAGAAAATCAGAAATGCACCAAGGCCAAAAACGAAGAAGGATGTGCGATCTTTTCTCTCGTTGTGTGGGTTCTACCACAAATTTATCCCACATTTCACTGAACTGGGAGCTCCATTGACGGAAACCTTGAAAAAGGGATTCCCGGACCAAATCATTTGGACACCAGAATGTGAGACTGCCTATAGTCAGTTAAAGGAGGCCTTGGTCAGCAAACCTGTATTACAGCTCCCTGACCTTTCCAAACCATTTGTGTTGAGAACGGATGCGAGTGCGATTGGGATTGGGGCAGCCTTGTTACAGGAAGGAAAAGACGATGCTTCGGTTTTGAAACCTGTGGCATACGCAAGCAAGAAACTTCTCCAGGTGGAGAGGAATTACTCAACCGTCGAGAGAGAGAGAGAGAGAGAGAGAGAGTGCTTGTCCCTCGTATGGGCAGTGCAAAAATTCCAGCCATATTTGTATGGAGTTAAGTTTCGAGTCCAGTCGGATCATCAGCCCTTGATGTTCCTGGCTACTTCTCAGAAGCTCAACGCCCGTTTGATGCGGTGGTCGTTGATAATTTCACAGTGGAGTACATTCCTGGGAAGGAAAATGTTGGAGCGGACTTCTTGTCAAGACATCCAGCTCCTGAAGAAGAGGAATGAATCATCTGGATTAAACTTACGGTGGAGAAGAGTGAGATGGACTACTCTCTTAAGAGGGGGCCTATGTCACAAAAATAAAACACCGCGTTTAACCAGTTGATTACTATAGAGACTTTCTGATTAACCGGCCTATCTGCAAAGCCAAAACTATTTTAACTAACAGAAAAAACAAATTGGATGTCAAAATCCCCAGGACGGTCAAAAGTTGCAGCTGCACGTGTTTACATGGGGTCGACAAAATGGGAACATTTGGAAGTGATTGAGATGAATCTATACACCACTTTGACAGTTCATAAACAGTCAGAGACTTAAGCGGAAGTGCCCAGCTCGGGAGAAATACAGTCCGTCTGTCATTTAGAGTTTCCGGACATCAAGCGAAATGGCGGCTTGTTATTGAAAACTGTTGTTGGGATCATACAGTAACTCGCTAGCTTGGTGTGGGAGTCAAAACAAGTGATGACAACTCTGACATTGATTGAGCCAGGGAGGATAGATTCTTGACAATGGATGATATGCCCAAATAACACCTGTGTGGACATAAAGAATACCGTCACGTGACCAATTTTAGGTTTTTGCCATAAACCATGATTGGGAGAAACAGTGTTGACCAAAACCGTGGATTAGGATGGACGTGTTTGTGGGAGAGCTCTACAGTGTTAGATTAATTTAAAATTAACTAGCATGTGTCGTTATGGCAAAGTGTAGCAGCCATCCCGGAATGAGGATAGTTTGCATAAGGTTCCATACCAGTTACGAGGAAGTTCAACACTGGGTTTGATGAAGTGCAACGTCAATTAGACATAACACCAGTTGGACACAAAAATGTTTCTTACAAAAAAAGGAATAACGTCTGAGAAGAAAGATGGTTCACCTAAGATGGGTGATGATTGTTAATGCATCACACAGCATAAGAACATTGGTACCTAAACAAGAACATTAAAATATAATAGTCACATGGTGTGATATATTCTAGTGAAATAGTTCAAAAGACATGATACCTGAACCTAGATAGACACTAGTTAGGTTCAAGTATATTAACAATAACAGTGATACCTAAATACTCACTACAAAGGATTTGTGCATTCTTTAAGAACGATAGGAAATTATGTGCATTGGGCAACCGGTCCATGATCAGCTGTAATTTACAAACAGTATCTATTTCGGATGATCAGGAAGATGGATTACCAGGTAGCTACAGATGACAGTCGGTGTCCGGCAGGAGAGATACAGTACCGGGTGAGGTGGACTTGTTCTGACTTAACGTGCTGTGGTGTGTCCTTGCAAGGATGAACTGACTATGCTATTATCTGAGAGTCCGATCCTACACACATTATAGAACACATCACACATTTTCTTCGCATACACGTCTCTCGTACATTACACTTTTCTTTTAATAAATTAATCTGTATTAACTTTTAGAAGCAAGAGTTGTTGAATATGTTGCGTTGGGGAACTATGAGAGGGGGCATAGTACGACAGTGAGAGAGTGATAGGATAAGGTGTCCACGGGCTGATGGAGTGTGTTGGACGGAAGCTGGTGGATTCTCCAGGATATTGATAGGGGGAAAAAAAAATTATAATGTGGGTGTTGACTCCCCTCACTCCCGGGACGACACTTTAGAGCAGTGGTTCTCAACCGGTGGGGAATTCCCCCCCAGGGGGGAATTTCAGGGTTTCCAGGGGGGGAATGAAGACTATTTCAAGATCGTGTTAATACAAGAACCGATTACTTGACATAGTTTTTCCCTTCATACTTTACAGTTATGTATGTCTCGTCCTTCTAAACCTCATTTTATAAAGTAAGTAGACCCACAAATCATGTTTTACGTGGATGTCTAGACTTGTTTTAGTATATGCTATTACATTTACCTTCAATTTTTACGTATACTGTGTAGGGGTGGGGGGATTTTTTGATAGGAAATATGAAAGGGGGGGGGGGGGGAATGACGTTCTGAAAATACGGTGAAGGGGGGAACGGGCCAAATTTTTGATAGGAAGGGGGGGGAATGGCGTTCTGAAAATATGGTGAAGGGGGGAATGGGCCAAAAAAGATTGAGAACCACTGCTTTAGAGGAAGACACGACAGTATGTATGTTGGTCTATATGCATGTAAAATGCATGTTTGTGTGTGTATGTATGTTGGTCTATATGGATGTAAAATATGTGTGTATATGTATTTATGTTGGTCTATATGCATGTAAAATGTATGTTTGTGTGTGTATTTATGTTGGTCTGTATGCATGTAAAATATGTGTGTATGTGTATGTGTGTTGGTTTATATGCATGTAAAATGTATGTTTGTGTGTGTATGTATGTTGGTCTATATGCATGTAAAATATATGTTTGTATGTGTATGTATGTTGGTCTATATGCATGTAAAATGTATGTTTGTGTGTGTATTTATGTTGGTCTGCATGCATGTAAAATATGTGTGTATGTGTATGTATGTTGGTCTATATGCATGTAAAATATGTGTGTATATGTATTTATGTTGGTCTATATGCATGTAAAATGTATGTTTGTGTGCGTATTTATGTTGGTCTATATGCATGTAAAATGTATCTTTGTGTGTGTATTTATGTTGGTCTGCATGCATGTAAAATATGTGTGTATGTGTATGTATGTTGGTCTATATGCATGTAAAATGTATGTTTGTGTTCATATGTATTTATGTTGGTCTATATGCATGTAAAATGTATGTTTGTGTGTATATGTATTTATGTTGGTCTATATGCATGTAAAATGTATGTTTGTGTGTATGTATCTTGGTCTATATGCATGTAAAATGTATGTTTGTGTGTATATGTATTTATGTTGGTCTATATGCATGTAAAATGTATCTTTGTGTGTGTATTTATGTTGGTCTGCATGCATGTAAAATATGTGTGTATGTGTATGTATGTTGGTCTATATGCATGTAAAATGTATGTTTGTGTTCATATGTATTTATGTTGGTCTATATGCATGTAAAATGTATGTTTGTGTGTATATGTATTTATGTTGGTCTATATGCATGTAAAATGTATGTTTGTGTGTATGTATGTTGGTCTATATGCATGTAAAATGTATGTTTGTGTGTATATGTATTTATGTTGGTCTATATGCATGTAAAATGTATGTTTGTGTGCGTATTTATGTTGGTCTATATGCATGTAAAATGTATCTTTGTGTGTGTATTTATGTTGGTCTGCATGCATGTAAAATATGTGTGTATGTGTATGTATGTTGGTCTATATGCATGTAAAATATATGTTTGTGTGTGTATTTATGTTGGTCTATATGCATGTAAAATGTATGTTTGTGTGCGTATTTATGTTGGTCTATATGCATGTAAAATGTATCTTTGTGTGTGTATTTATGTTGGTCTGCATGCATGTAAAATATGTGTGTATGTGTATGTATGTTGGTCTATATGCATGTAAAATGTATGTTTGTGTTCATATGTATTTATGTTGGTCTATATGCATGTAAAATGTATGTTTGTGTGTATATGTATTTATGTTGGTCTATATGCATGTAAAATGTATGTTTGTGTGTATGTATGTTGGTCTATATGCATGTAAAATGTATGTTTGTGTGTATATGTATTTATGTTGGTCTATATGCATGTAAAATGTATGTTTGTGTGCGTATTTATGTTGGTCTATATGCATGTAAAATGTATCTTTGTGTGTGTATTTATGTTGGTCTGCATGCATGTAAAATATGTGTGTATGTGTATGTATGTTGGTCTATATGCATGTAAAATGTATGTTTGTGTTCATATGTATTTATGTTGGTCTATATGCATGTAAAATGTATGTTTGTGTTCATATGTATTTATGTTGGTCTATATGCATGTAAAATGTATGTTTGTGTTCATATGTATGTATGTTGGTCTATATGCATGTAAAATGTATGTTTGTGTTCATATGTATTCATGTTGGTCTATATGCATGTAAAATGTATGTTTGTGTTCATATGTATTTATGTTGGTCTATATGCATGTAAAATGTATGTTTGTGTGTATATGTATTTATGTTGGTCTATATGCATGTAAAATGTATGTGTGTGTGCGTATTTATGTTGGTCTGTATGCATGCAAAATATGTGTGTATGTGTATGTATGTTGGTCTATATGAATGTAAAATGTATGTGTGTGTGCGTATTTATGTTGGTCTGTATGCATGTAAAATGTATGTTTGTGTATGTATTTATGTTGGTCTGTATGCATGTAAAATATGTGTGTTATGTTGGTCTATATGCATGTAAAATATGTGTGTATGTGTATTTATGTTGGTCTATATGCATGTAAAATGTATGTTTGTGTGTGTATTTATGTTGGTCTGTATGCATGTAAAATATGTGTGTATGTGTATTTATGTTGGTCTATATGCATGTAAAATGTATGTTTGTGTGTGTATTTATGTTGGTTTATATGCATGTAAAATGTATGTTTGTGTGTGTATTCATGTTGGTCTATATGCATGTAAAATGTATGTTTGTGTATGTATTTATGTTGGTCTGTATGCATGTAAAATGTATGTTTGTGTGTATATGTATTTATGTTGGTCTATATGCATGTAAAATGTATGTTTGTGTATGTATTCATGTTGGTCTATATGCATGTAAAATGTATGTTTGTGTATGTATTCATGTTGGTCTATATGCATGTAAAATGTATGTTTGTGTGTGTATTTATGTTGGTCTATATGCATGTAAAATGTATGTTTGTGTATGTATTTATGTTGGTCTATATGCATGTAAAATGTATGTTTGTGTATGTATTTATGTTGGTCTATATGCATGTAAAATGTATGTATGTGTGTGTATTTATGTTGGTCTGTATGCATGTAAAATGTATGTTTGTGTGTGTGTTTATGTTGGTCTATATGCATGTAAAATATGTGTGTATATGTATTTATGTTGGTCTATATGCATGTAAAATGTATGTATGTGTGTGTATTTATGTTGGTCTATATGCATGTAAAATGTATGTTTGTGTGTATATGTATTTATGTTGGTCTATATGCATGTAAAATGTATGTTTGTGTGTGTGTTTATGTTGGTCTATATGCATGTAAAATGTATGTTTGTGTGTGTGTTTATGTTGGTCTATATGCATGTAAAATGTATGTTTGTGTGTATATGTATTTATGTTGGTCTATATGCATGTAAAATGTATGTTTGTGTGTGTGTTTATGTTGGTCTATATGCATGTAAAATATGTGTGTATATGTATTTATGTTGGTCTATATGCATGTAAAATGTATGTATGTGTGTGTATTTATGTTGGTCTATATGCATGTAAAATGTATGTTTGTGTGTGTGACTGTTGGCGTGTTGTGTCGCGTATTATATATTATGCGTGTTGAGGTCAGCCTGGCTGAACCGATAAGAGTGCTCGCTTTTAAACTTCTGGTGTGCTGATGCCACAGTAGCCGGTTCAACCCTTACACCGGTCAGTCGGACAAACATGTTGACTTCTCATCTTTGACTTGGGAACGTAAATTACAAGTACCTCAGAAATTGGAGTGGGTTGGCCTAACGGCGAGGGCCACTGGTAACAAGGAAAGCTAGCCCACACACAATAATCAGTCCAACGTGGACTACTCACGAGTTCAAAGCGAGAAAACGAAAAGAAAAACATAAACAGTGTGTTTGTATGCACATAGCGGGCGTGTTGATGTAACGGTTAGGACATCATGTTGATGATGGTATGAGCGCGGTGGGAAAAAAGGTTTGATGCCAACTCTCGTCGCTCCTTAGGGAGGGAAACACTGACCACTTATTGCTCCGTGCTCTCCGGCCTACACAGATGTGATGGTCATAACATTTCATATACCTACAGCAGGTTTCTGGGGACTGGCACATTTTATCTTTTGTTTGTATGCGCGGTGGTACAGTGTGCGACATCGGCCACACCCCGGGCAACGGCTGTGACAGGCCGTGAACTAGGTATACCTACCCAGCATGTGAAGATAGGATTTGGCAGGCCCCGCGGAAGAAATTGATAGTTCAACAGGCAAGACGGCGTTTACCTACAAAGCGTTGTGGAACGTAACGAGCACGGCAAGGCACGTAGAGCGCTCTGGTCGTCCACTGCACCTGTACTTGTGTCCGGTGGTCTTGACTTGTCTTGCCATTGGATTAACATGGACTGAGGCGATAGAGTGTGGTCGACGAATTGCGCAACTCTTCCTCACTTTAATTCAATTCATCGCGCAAGTCATTCTTAATCACCACAGTGTGCGTACAAATACGTGTATGTACATGTGTTTTCATGTGCAGTAGTACTGGGTACACAATCAACTGTGCATATGCGCTATATTATTTCCTCTGTGTGTATGCGCGCGCATATCTACGGATCATACTTTGTCTGAATGTGTGTGTTTATGTATGCGTGTTAGTGTGTGCGTTTATCTGTCGGTTGCGTTCGCCTGCGTACGTGTTAGTGGTTGCGTGCGTGCGTGTGTGTGGTGGGTGCTCGTAAGTGTCTTTGTCCGTCTATGCTTGCCTTATTTAGTTAATTAGTCGACTACTAACTAAGGTCTATGCTTGCCTTGTTCACCACCACCCCTCCCCCGTACCGATGCAGACAGGAGACACCAAGTGCATCTTAGTGGGTGTCTTTGCATGCATGTGTGTCCGCGCTTGCGTGTGTGTGTGTGCTCTGCGTATTAGTATTGATGAGTCTGAGTATCTTTCTGTACGGGAATATCAATTAGAGAACCCCTTGAGGCCAGACGACAGTTCATAAATAAACATACATGGTAGTTAGTCGTTAGTCCCTATTCCAACTTCACGGTATAGGCCTCATCCCATAATGCTCCGTTCCTATGTCAGTGAATATAACAAAATGCCCCTCATTGCCCCATGTGAAAAGTGGAAAAGACAGCAGCCCTGATAAACAAACAGCACGCACATGTATACATGCATAAAGGCCGCTGCCAGAATGCTAACACAACAGTTCGCCATATATCATACGGGTTGAAGATGTTAAACATATTTTGAAAAAGGCAAAAGACACGGCACCAGGGCTCGATGGTGTTAGGTATGGCCACATGAAGGTTTTGAGCGATGTAGACCTGAAGGAGATGAAGGACAGCATCAGTACCGCAGGATTGGTTACATAGCTATCTCATCCCTCTCCCAAAACCATTCAAGGATCATTCAAAGCTTAGCGGCTTTAGGATCATCACCCTTCAAAATACATTTGGGAAGGTGTTAGAGAAGACAGTCGCTGTCAGACTACAAGAGTTTTTGGAAAGGGGGAAGCATCTTCCAAGAGGCCTGGGGAGCTACAGGCCAGGAAAAGATACCTGGTCAAATGCAGCCACTTTTGCCTTTGACGTTTATGAGGGGTTCCAGAGTAGACAGGAAACGATGGCGGCAGCGCTTGATCTCGAGGATGCGTACAACAGAGTTCGCTATGATATTTTGATGACCGCACTGATGGAGAAGAGGGTAAATCCCTGGTTGGTGAACTGGATAGCAGCCGTCCTGCATTCTCGTCGGGTTGCTCTCCGTCTGGGTGCATGGACCTCAGAGCCACATATTTTAACCCCGGGACTGCCACAGGGATCTGCAATCTCACCGGTGCTCTTTAACGTGTATACGAGCAAGATTGCAAACCTAGAAGCACCAGGGGTTGGAAGGATACTAACATTTGCAGATGATATTCTTGCATGTAGGCAGGGGAGAGATAGGGAGCAAACAGCCCAGGAGCTACAGGCGACAGTAGACAAAGTGATTGACAGTTGCACTGAAATGAGTGCTGTCATCCACCCGGAAAAGGCAGCTGTTTTGTGGTGCTCTCTGGACAACAGGATTGTGAGAACTGATGTCCCAAGCCTCACGATAGATGGTAGAAGCGTCAACAGAGAGAACAAACTGAAGTATCTGGGAATCACATTTGACAGGAGCCTGTCCTTCAAGGACCATGTGGAGACGGTTGTGACAAGATCTCAAAAGGGACTCAATGCACTTAAAACTATGGCTGCAATGGACACAGAGCAGAGAATGCTTTTCACACTATACCAGCACTTGATTCCTCTCAGTGATTGATTATGGACTAGGACTGCTCACTGTCTCAAAGTGTCAGTTGGTGAAATTAGAGCGCATACAGAACGAAGCTATGCGGGTCATTCTGGGATGCACCAGAGACACCCCAGTAGTGTGTATGCGTTACATCCTTGGTTTGCCGACTGTTGCTGGTAGGCTCAAGGTGATGCAGGCGAAGGCATACCTCAGAGTAGTTGCTGACACAGATCACCCGTTGCATGAGGCGCTGGACGTAGTTAAGGGTCAGCGACTGATAAGAGGGAAATCATGGATGGCTCAGGCGGAGGATACGATCAGACAGGTGTGCATCTTGGAGAACATTAGGCGAGGAGAGGAGTGGGTCAGAGTGCCAGCGGAGCAGTCAGAAATGTGCAAAGTTATAATCACATTGAGCCCGGAGTGCAGGGAGTGGTCAGCAGGGGCCACGGAAGTGGAAATCCAGCAACTAATTCAGGATAATACTCGCCCGGGTGATGTGATTATATACACAGATGGTTCGGTGTTGAGAGGCAGGAGAAGTGCCTGGGGGTTCTTAGCAAAAGCTAATGGTCGCCGTTTGGTGCAGGAGAGCCTGGCATATGATACCACAACATCTAGCTTAAGAATGGAGGTGGAGGCGGTCAGTGCAGCTTTCCGCTGGATGGAGAATACGATACACACACACATCGTGATTGTAACTGACTCAGAAAGCATGCTGAGTAGGGTGAGGACAGGCAAGCTTCGTGCAGAATGGCTTGCTTCGCTTCGGAAGTCACGGGTGACAAGCATCGTCTGGATCTTTTCTCCGGGGCATGCTGGTGTGCTGGGGAATGAACAGGCGGACAGATTGGCTGGCTCTGCAAAACTTGGTGGAGTATTGATGCATGATAAGGAAGACGTGGTTGCGGCCTTGTGGGAGCACGTGTACACCTCGGAGGAGCAAATGCATCACCATGGTCTGGCAAGAATGCGACAGCGAGGGGTGACGAGGGGATCTGGCCGACGATCGATGCTCAGAGGAAAGGCGAGACGGACATATAATCAGATTGCTACTGGTACTATTAGTGTTGGAACTCTTCGCTGGCTGCTGAAGATGGGGACGGAGAGCTTATGGGAGTGTCCCGAATGCTGTGATGTCGGTTCCTAAATCAATCAATCAAATAATCCACCAATAAAAGTACAGTTCATCTTCGATGGAAACGACAGTAACTAGAAAAGTAGCAGATTCACACACGTTATTGCATTATGAAAAATCTGCTAGTTCAGCTGGCGGTCTGCCATTTTTCTTAACATGCAGTTCACAATACAGACAACCGCGGACAGGTGTAAAAGCATTGCGCAAGACATTCACAGTTCAAAATGTTCCACGCTCTTAACTCAGTAGCTGGACGACAAAACCAAACACAACGGTGTTGTGTGTAGCTCATAGCAGTAGAAGAAACAAGTAGATAGTAGAGGACACACTAAACAACATAACAGTTGAAAGCTATAGTTACTGACAGGGTTTCGAACCTTCATCTCCAAATAATGACAGCGCCTCCTTGCAGGAATAAATGTACTTCGAAGCATGGCCACCTAGACACCCCCGAATGAAGGTGTCTTCATTAGCCAGGTCTGTTATGCACTTGAATCTTCCATGACTCGTGAAGACACCTTCATTTTATCGACACAGTAGTTATCAAGAGAGAAATTGCATACTGGGGACATATTACTTAAACATGTATATAATCAACAGAGTGCATATTTTTATTTGTCATCACCACATTACAAAGCCTGTCTTTGTCGTCAGCACATAACATCATAACACAGTGTGGTTCTCCATGATTCAGAACTGTCCCGCCATACGGAATGTCACCGCACACATACAGCTTGCAATCAGGGATCTCTCTCTCTCTCTCTCTCTCTCTCTCTCTCTCTCTCTCTCTCTCTCTCTCTCTCTCTCTCTCTCTCTCTCTCTCTCTCTCTCTCAATGTATGTCTGTGTGTATGTGTGTGTCTATGTGGTTGTGTGTCTTTGTCAACATCACATTACAATAGTCTTTCTTTGTCATCATCCCATTTCAATAGTCTGTCTTTGTCGTCATCACATTACAGTAGTATTTCTTTGTCCACATCACATTACAACTTAGTCCACATTTTGTAACAACAGAGTCTTTCTTTATCCACATTACGTAACAGGATAGTCTTTCCTTGTCCACATCACGTTACAACATAGTCTTTCTGTGTCAAAATAACATTTCAATAGTCTTTCTTAGTATTAAGTTATAACACAGTCTTTATGCGTCCTCATTACGTAACAACATAGTCTATCTGTGTCCACATTACGTAACACCATAGTCTTTCATTGTCCACATTACGTAACAACATAGTCTATCTGTGTCCACATTACGTAACACCATAGTCTTTCATTGTCCACATTACGTAACAACATAGCCTATCCGTGTCCACATTACGTAACACCATAGTCTTTCATTGTCCACATTACGTAACAACATAGCCTATCTGTGTCCACATTACGTAACACCATAGTCTTTCATTGTGCACATTACGTAACAACATAGCCTATCTGTGTCCACCTGCCAGCCTCTGACTCAGGATAGGACAATCACAGTGCCGCTATAGCAGTATGTGGGAGGAGCCTGTGGCCTTCAAACACCGGGAGTCTCTATACACGCGGATGAACTTCTCAACGCTGCCCAGGAAGGCCATCAGCAAGAAGACATGGTGAGTACGTTTGCTCGGGCTTGCAATCAGGGATCTCTCTCTCTCTCTCTCTCTCTCTCTCTCTCTCTCTCTCTCTCTCTCTCTCTCTCTCTCTCTCTCTCTCTCTACGTATGTCTGTGTGTTATGTGTGTGTGTGTGTGTGTGTGTGTGTGTGCCTCTAACTGTGTGGGTGGTGGGGTGGGTGGTTAAAGGTAGTGATATTGCTTGACTGGCTAAATCTATTGGGTGACTGGTTAAAGCTATTGCTAGACTGGTTAAATTTATTGCTTGATCGTCATCATAAATTGCCTTGCCAGCTGGCGTAGGCGTTCATTGTCTCTCCATAGATCTCTGTCTTTGGTGTTTTGGATCAACTCTGTCGATGACATTCCTCCATGCCACCATCTTAGCCTATACAGTATCATTTCTCTTGGTCTGCTCCTGCCTCTCTTCCCCTTGATCTTTCCAGTCATTACGATATTCTCCAATGCCTCTCTTCTCATCACATGACTTAAGAAAGCTGTTTGTCTCATCCTTATTGTTGAATAATATGATTTGAATAACGAAGACACAAACAATTGATTGCACGATTTATTGCCTGGCATATTTCGCTGCATCTCGTCAGGTACATACTGCAAAATTCACACAACATAAAGTAAAATAACTAGATGAATCCTTCAAGCTGAACTATACACATGTTCGCACAGTAATGTCAATTGTCTACCACGGTAATTTTAAACGGACTAACATGTATTTCTGTTTGCACAAAGCTGGCTTGTGTAGATTGATCATTATGGCTTCAGCAAACTTTAACAAGCGAGTATTTTGTGTGTTAAACAACATGCGAAAGCACTGTCTCTATCAGTCACATAGCCGCTTTCGAGCATGTGTCTAGCAATTGATGAAGCGGGAAGCTTCCGGTTTATCGGCCCCACTAGGCTCCCCTCGCCTGTGTGTAGTATCTTGTCGACCCACTGAGGTGTGTGTTTAGACACTCTTTTGTTCAACTGCCACTCTGTTCTGCCGACGTAGGCAGACTGCCACCTACATGTGAATTGGTAAATACAATTGTTTTTGGCGTACAGAGGGACAGGCTCTTTAACTGCTGGGGTCGGAATCGGTGTGGTTCTGTACGTAATGACTGGAGTTGCAGCACAGAATGTTCGGCCTACTGCTGTACTGAGCCGGTCTTGTAGATGTTGCATTACGTCATCCCCTCGAAAGGTTAGCTGGATGAATGCCTTGAGTTTAAGGACTGTAGTTTCGTCATGTTTTGGGTTGGGCTGTTGGCAGTGGCGCTTTATAAATCCTATGGAGTACCCATTCAGGCTTAAGACATTCTTCAGAGTTTAAATTTCCTCTGTCAGTGTTTCCTGGGTGCATATCTTCCTAGCACGGTCATATAGGGTCCGTACTAAGCCCCGGTTGTACTGGACCAGTGTGAAGCTCTGAAAAATTAAAGTATTGACCTGTCCATGTTTCTTTGCGGTACACCGATCTTTGAATTGTGCCGTCTGCTCTACGTCGAATAATATAGTATTCTAGGTTCATTAGCCTCTTTCAGGCAGTCCCCAAAGAATTCGCAACATTCGTCTCATAAATCACATCTCTGTTGCTTCCATGATCTTCCTAATTTGTTCATTTACATTCCAAGAATCACTGCCATACTACAAAACAGGTTCTATCTATTAATGTATAAACTGTTATAGTCTGTCCCGAAAAGAATGCCGTCATTCACAATCAATTATTTTGAAAACTGTCTGTTGCATCATTATGAAATTTTTCCTGCCGTCTTATATTGACCCCCACCCAAGGAATATATCTTTGATAGGTCCAAAAGCAACTTAAATCATCGAAAGCGGCGACATTTCTTTGATGTTTTGCTGAAAAACTAGTGATTTCTCGCTAACAAACTGAATTTTACGGTAATGAATGCCCCGCCAATTCACATGACAACACATGGCGTATCCAGATTCGTATGGGAGTGGGTGCAATGAAAGAAGTAGCTTAGAAGTCGACAGGGTCAGCTGCATTGCACCGGGTTTTTATCCCATATGGCTCAGTTTCTTTCCGCAGCGCGGAAAGCGTCGCACAAAGTACGAACTCCGTACCTCCAGCGACGACCCTCGGGAGTCTCCGAAAAAATGCACTCGTGAAATGAAGGAGCCCGAGTCAGACGGCTTGACGCCTTCACCACGGAGAATCCCGAGAGGGGTGCATTGTGTAATATTAGTAAAGACAGAGAATTTACAGAGGCATGAGGTAAATAATTTGTAAATTGACAGGAAAGTAGAAGGAATATACTTCTTACTGTATTTTTCATTTCCTTCTTGTTTCTTCAGCTGCTGGTTAATAATGTGTACACAAGTATTCATGTTAGCTTTTTATATTGAGTTCGTGAAAGCTTCCAAATAGCTGTGCGTTAATGTGCGTATTTCAATTCAATCCATCCAGACCAGAAATGATACCGCAATTTAGTCATCATGTTTCCATTTTTAAGGATCTGTTCAGCTGTCTGTGTAGTTTGTTCACACATACACATGGGTGACAGACCCACTTTGAGTCTTCGTGAAAGATTGTCTACTCTGCTGTTTACCGTTCAGAGACGGAACATGATTACCTGTTTTGCACTATGAAAATAGTTGTCAGTGTCTCTGTAGTGGGCTTTCTTCTTAACGACCAAGATGTTGGTCCTCTTTTCATTGAAGTTTGTAGATTGATTCGTTTGCACGTGTGTTGTCTCCTAATTTGACAACGTGTTTGCTCTCACGTTTCTTGTTATGCCACAATATGTCAGTTTCCACCACAATATTACTCCTCTGTTGGTATTCAATGCGTTTAGTGTGTGTGTGTGTGTTTTTTTTTTTCTTTTTTTCTTCAATACGGTTGATTTTCACCGCTGAGGGCTTGCAGAATTGAAAATTCATCACTGTGGAATACAAACTTGCCATTGACATTATGCTGATGCTGTAATGTTTAGGGCCTATAATTCTTCTGAATATTTGTAGCAAAATATCCCAGTTGGTGTGCACGTGGATTAAGGTCTGCGATCTGCTCAGACCTTAATCTGTGTCGGACGATTCCAGTAGGTTGATGACTGCTCTCGATTGCATAAAATTCAATCCATCCTTTCTCCAATAATCCTCTTCCTCTTTCAACACATGGTCCTCACATTTTTCCAGTAACTTTTATCAATATTTAATAGCGCAGACTGGATTGGTATCTTGACGTCAGACAATTTGAATATAGTATTGTCAACTGCCACCTGTCCTTTAATTTTAGCCCACACAAGTTCTATAGGGTTAAAATGAGAATGGTACGGCGGAAGTCTCTAGCACCCATGACGATGCTCTTCTATCAACTTGTCGATTTGATATTTCTTGCTTTTTGGCGTCTGATTTACAAGGGACAACAATTCTAGCTAGAAATACGTTTCTGGAAATGGTATGTTTTCCATTCTGAGTCATATCTTTATTGCTCCCTCTGTGCTCGATGCTGTAGGTATATTGTCTTCTTCGGCAACAACATTGATATCATGCATTTTCCATAATTGGACACGACGGTCTATCTAGGGATGGAAGCACAGTATTCTCGAGCCAATCTCTAAATACATTACCATTCGTCTTATTATGATAATCCCTTTTGTCTGTATGCTTTGATACGAACACGAGCCCAGCATTCTGTTGTAATCCATTATGCGTATTACCAGCATGGGCCATGACCAAAAGCTGTCCTATACTACTGGGCACATATCGCTTTATCTGTCTATCCGCTGATTGCCATTCCTTATCACTTGTGTGGTGCGCATTGATCCACATTTCATCCAAACACACTATGCTATAATTTTCTTTGCACATTTCCCTTATTTCATGTAGGTATCTGCTTCTCATGGCTCCTAAATGCGGTTTCTCGCAAAGAATATTTCTACCGCCCTTGTACTTTCAAAAAGTGAAGATAATGTCCTTATAATTTTCCACAAAGTTGTTTTGGATAGCTCTATGTTATTGTTCTTTCTCAACCAAACCCTAAGTTTTCTTACAGTCACTGTTTCTTTGGCATCCAGCATTTTTATAATGCTGGATAATCCTGGATATAAAATCCAAAATTGTTATAATTTTTGCAGGTTCCGTGGCGAAGTGGTCAAGCCTTTTGACTCGGGCTCCAAAGGTCATGGGTTCGATTCCGGGCTGCATCCTTCGGTTCACGAGTTAAATTTTTCGGAGACTTCTGTGGGTCGTCGCTAGAGCTGCGGAGTTCATGCTTTGTGCGATGCTTTCCGCCCTGCGGAAAGAGACCGAGCCATATGGTATAGAACCCAGTGCAAGGAAGTCGATCCTGTCGAATTTTAAGCGACTTTTTAAAGCATTTTTATAATAGCTCGCCTTATGACATCTTTGTCAAAGCTGTCTACATTAATCTTTCTACCTACCGTTTGGTTATTGCGTGGTGGTTTAATTCCAGATTCTTGCACCCATCGACGAAATGACCGTTTACTCAAACCCAATGCATGCACTGTTCTCTTTTCGGAATTTGTAATAGTATAAAACATTTTCCTGTGATCAGCTTCTTGACAAAAATATGTGTACAACTTCATAGCGATTCTTTGAAGTGTATAATTTGGCATTCAATCCCATTGAAAAATATTCACACATTTCATTCAGTGTTAGAGATAAGTGGTAAGATTTTTAAAAAACAACAACATATTAAATATTGAGCACAACCCACTACTGGCAACGCCGATCACATTCTGGTATGAACCTAAGGCCTATCCACGTCAATATGGAAGCACTATACTCGAGTTTCGCCCTCATTTGAACTCGTCAGTAGTGCATATCCCTGACCGGATCCGGAAACAGTCCCGGATCACGCGTGTGAAGCGGGTGTGTAACCACGCGGCACACACTGGACACACCAAATTATCACAACAGAACATCACAACGCTACCCATCGTAGGCTATGCTCAACAACATATTAATCAGGTTTCATGAAATAACCCACATTTTGAGACACCTCTGAACAGTCCAAGTTTGAACAACGCGGGGAGTTGGCATAAGGCCAATCCCGTGAAAAACGGTACAATATTCAACATTGAGCGCTGATTGTCTGGCTACGCTGTAATACATTTAAAATTATGAATTTTATCTCATACCCGTAAATATAAACAAACCGCATATAAACAAACCTTGAAATCTGCTATATAATCTCCAGAACAAATTTTTTTTTGTTTGGTGGACATAATGATAAGGTTATATGCTAAATCTCATCATTTTCCCTCAGGTGAATCCGAGATATTGAATTTTGTATTGGGGCAAAAAAAAGTAAACACACTATAGACGTTCTTTGGTACAGAAAAAGTGCACACATACAGTCAGCTGCCATTCCATGTTTAAAAACCAAAGTGCAGTGTTTATATTGACGGGTTATAAGACAAAGAAGAAGTGTGTGATGAATACATGAATGATGTGTCACTCCACCAACACATCTATCATTTTCATGTCATCAAGCCCTGTCACCCCCATATTGACGCAAGTCAATGGAAGTGAAACCGCCCTACCAATCTGTTCACGTGGGAAGCCAGGTCACGTCATGTGTTAATCCATTAACGAAAGGGGTGTCGGATTAAGTGCGGTGACATTCCGTATGGCGGGACAGTTCTGAATCATGGAGAACCACACACGACACGTCTGTCCCACAGGAGTAGAAAATGTGCATAGGTCAAGTACCGGGAGAGGAGTTGGAACAACAAAGACCCATTCACTCGGCTTTGGTTTGTTTTTGGTTTACGACGACTTCGTAACTTTCAAATAGCCCATTGAGGTATTCGCTGGCTGCGTTCGTGTGCGAATTTGTGTGATCATTTCCGTTCATTGTGTGCTTTCATTGCACAACTAATGGTACATTTCCATATTGGAGTAACAGATTCAGTGACAAACAAAAAGTAAGTTTGGACCAAACAAAAATGGATGACGGGAAATGGGAAGTAGAGGTTTGTCACAGTTATGACCTAAAAGTTGTTATTATGCTAGCAATGTTGTTGCATTATTTGTTTGTTTGTTGCATATCCCTTACAGGACGTTGCAGTTAACACCAGCATTTGTAAGCTGCTGTTGATGTACTAGACAAGATTACGCTCAGTAGTTTGCCATTGATTTCTGAGCGACCGGCTCACATACCCCCGTAAGTAACCAACCCAGCGCGACCCGCTACCGAATCTCGTGCAGCTGCGTAACTCATGAGAATATACGGGATTACGGAGAAAGACGTTAATTCATAGGCCGTGGAGACGGGCTTTATATATCAAGTTAAATGTGGTTGTGTAGGGAAAACTATATATAAGCTCATGGCAGATAAATGAAGTCGCGAGGGACGATTAATCATCCCATGACAATTAATGTTATATTTATGACAAGAACTAGATGAATCTGGAGTCGAGTGGGTTTGATTGATTAATTGATTGATTTAGGAACCGACATCACAGCATTCGGGGCATTCCCATAAGCGCTCCGTCCCCATCCTCAGAAGCCAGCGAAGAGTTCCAATCCCAATAGTACCAGTAGCAAACTGATTGTATGTGCGTCTCGCCTTTCCTCTAAGCATCGAGCAGATCCCCTCGTCACTCCTCGCTGTCTCATTCTTGCCAGACCATGGTGATCCATTTGCTCCTCCGAGGTGTACACGTGCTCCCACAAGGGGGTCGAGTGGGAAGTCCAGCAAAACAAAGGGTCCATATCTGGAGGTTCGGGAGTTGACGTGGCCGCAAGGTTTAACGCACTCGTGATGTAACTTTCTCAATTTACCGCGGTAGAGGGTTCGTTCCCTGCGCCAGTCAGTTGGACTTACATGTTGACTTCATGTCATTGACTTGGGGACGTAAATTACAAGTCTCCCGGAAGTCGGGATGGCTTTGAACCTCTTTCTGGTGTGTCCGTTGGTTTCCACCTGTTTGAGGTGTCCAACATGTTCCTTCTTTCTGTGCTCAAGTATGTCATTTGCTATGTACTTCTCTCTGGTGTGTCCATTGATTCCCACCTGTTTCAGATATCTAATGTGTCTCTGCTATCTGTTATAAAATTTTTTCTTTGCTATGTACTTCTTTCTGGTCTGTCCATTGCTTTCCACCTGTTTCAGGTGTCTTATGTGTATCTTCTTTCTATTGTCAAGTACTTCTTTTGGTGTGTCTTTCTTTCTGGTGTGTCCATTGATTTCCACCTGTTTCGGGTGACTAATGTGTTTCATTTTTCTGTGACAAGTATTCCTTTTGCTATGTACTTCTTTCTGGTGTATCCATTGGTTTCCACTTGTTTCAGATGTCAAATGTATTTCGTCTCTCTTGTCAGATGTGTCTTCTACATTCTGCTTCTTACCCGGGGTCTTTTCTCGTTACCGTCTTGATTTGCCGGTGACGTCCCGACCAGGAACCATAAGAAGAAGGAAGTAGCTGTTTTCCTCATAAAAATGCGTAACTTGGCTGCACACGTCATTAATTAATTTACCACGCGGGCAATTATGTAGAAGGAGCTTGTTTCAACGCTCAGTGTTACACGCATGGTATTGGAGAGAGGTTCTTTTCACTCTTGTGCTTTACTCGGATTTGTCTCTCGACACAATCCTCGGTAAACAGCCAGGAAATACCGAGTTTGTGTTTATGTCAGATGTGTTGACCAGTTCTTTGTCTAGTTATTCTAGACTCGTGTTGTGGATATGGTTTTAGACTTGTTTAATTTGTGTCCGTGACTAGAAGCTATATTTTTAATCTATAATTTAAAATAAATGATCGTAGACCCCGAGGTAGACCAAGAAGACGGTGCAGAGATAATATATATACAGACCTACAAGCACTTGGAATCAACGACTGGCAAGAGAAGGTCAACCAGAGAGACGAATGCAGACGGATTGTATCTGCAGCAAAGAACCTCAATGGCTCGGAACGCTGAAGAAGAGAAGAAGATAGTTTAAAATAACGTAAGGCTAGACGTTGTATTTCAGTGTTGTATTTTATAATAATCAGCGGGTTTCAACTTTATAATGTAAAATAATCACACGGATTGAGCTTTGTAGCTTAAAGTAATCAGTTATATTTCAGCTTTATAGTTTAAAATCATACTTGACCTTTTTTTTTTTTTTTTGCATATCCTTTACAGGACATTGCTGTCAACACCAGCATCTTTCAGCTGTATGTTGATTTCTTGGCAAGATTACGCTCAGTAGTTTGTCATTGCTTTCTGAGCGGCCGGCTCACATACCCCGTAAGTTACCGATGCGATTCGAACCACTGCTGATTCTCAACGTCATCACGTTACCCACGAGAGTATACGATATTACGGAGAAAAGTCATAACCTCTAAGCCACGAAGCCGGCAAAACATACTGGACCAGAAGATATATTTCAGATGTATAGTTTTAGAACCGTGCATGGTAAGATAATAGATTTCAGCTTTCTAATTAAAAATAACCTATGCCAGGAAGTTAGATTTCATTTCTATTATATTAAATATTAAGGGCGGAAATATCGACTTAATTGCACCGGGTTTTACTCATCTGGCTCGGTCTATCTCCATAGAATGACAAGACAAGAGAACATGGTTCTTCTCCTCTTGTTGTTGTTGTGTTGTTGTTGTTGTTGTTCTTCTTCTTCTTCTTCTTCTTCTTCTTCTTCTTCTTCTTCTTCTTCTTCTTCTTCTTCTTCTTCTTCTTCTCCTCCTCCTCCTCCTCCTCCTCCTCCTCCTCCTCCTCCTAGGCTCCCATTCAACCCAGGTTAAAATAGGGACCAGGAATTGTCTTATGAAGTTAAGTCGACGGCCTTGATACTAACCACGTCACTTACCGACTGGTCTATAGAACTATGTAGTTATCAGTGTATGGCTAATGCACCTAAAGGCGTGTGGAAGGGGCCTTTTCGGGGATTCCCAATGGTATTATTTCACCAGCCGTGCCGGAAATGGCAACGTTATTTACTGCCCATGTCGCCTTGACATTTTCATAGAAATCCCTGGTACACATATTGTGGCCCCAGTACAGCACCGCACTACCATGGCAGGCATATTTGTATATATGGTTCAACTTGACATGACTTTATCTGCATAAAACAAGTACCCAACCTTGATGCCAATATGGAAAAGGAAAATAAGACGAGGAAAGTTATTGGTCACCACAGCATCTCATGGTTACTTGATCCAGTACTAAGTCGAGGGTAGAAATCAGACTCGGGCGACGGGACTGCAGATAATAATACGTTGGTTTCAATAGAGAGTGCTGAAATGCTATATAGAACCAGTTTTGCTGTACGGCAGTGAATCTTGGAATGTAAATGAACTTAAGAAGAAATTAGAAGCAACAGAGATGTGGTTCCTGAGACGAATGTTGCGAATTCCTTGGACTGCCAGGGTAACTAACAATGATTGCCCGAAATAGGCTAATGAACTGGAACATTATATACAACAATAAGAAAGAGACAAACAGCTGATGAGAAGAGAGGCATTGGAGAAAATCGTGACAACTGGAAAGATCGTGGGGAAGAGAGACAGAGGCAGACCAAAAGAAATGATGCTGGGTGAATTGAGACGGTGGCGTGGAGGAATATCATCAGCAGAGGTGATCCAGAACACCAAAGACCGAGATCTGTGGAGAGCCATGAAACTGGCAGGGCACTTGATGATGATGATGGTGTCTATAGTATGAGGCGCCGGTCGTTCAGAAAGCAATGGCGAATTACTAAATGTAAAATTACCTAGTTGGATGTACCTGGAGGGACACGGGCGCTGTAGCTCGTAAGCTTCCAGTGCGCTGATAACGAGATAGTGGAATCGTGTCCTACACGCGCCAGTTTGGAGTTCAGCGGTGACTTCATATTCAGAAACAATGACAAACTACTGAACATAAAATTCCCATAGAAAACAGCCCGGGCTTGGGGTTGATAGCAACGTCCTACAAAGGACGCGTAGTTAGAATAAACAATCACATACATCCAATAAATGCTTCTAGTAGCACTGAACAGCATGTGTGGACTAGCTTTCCCTATTACCAGTGTCCCTCGCCAATAGGCAAACCCACTCCGACTTGAGAGGTGTTTCTAACTTACGTCCCCAATTCAAAGACAAGAAGTCAACACGTGACATTATTAACAGTGTCACGAACCAGTTCTGGTGTTACCATGGGGGAATTCTTCCAACGTTATTACTCTACCTCCCATGCAGTGGCCAACTTGACGCCCGGAAGGAGCAAACGAATAGAATATTATTTATTCACAGGCGGCGTTGCTACCTCCCACGTGTTGGTGAACATGTGAAATGTGTTGGTAGCCAGGAAATGAGATTAGTTGCCTCCCGGTGACGATAGATGTAAAATGAAATCACATGACACCTTCAGGAGACAGGTACGTGCAACAGTGAACTTAACCTTTAGCTGAACCTTTCACCAGCCGTCCGTGTGGTCTAGTGATGTGGCGCCCGTCTCTAACCGAGGTATGAGTCTAGTTGTGTGTTCCTACAAAAGTTGCTACGACCTCCAGCATGAGAATGGAGGTGGAAGCAGTCACAGCGGCATTCCGTTGATTAGAGGAGACCACTGCTACACACACACTCTAATCATTACGGATTTAAGGAGTATGCTTAGTAAAGTGGAGAAAGGTATCTTTCGTGTGGAATGGCTATCCTCGTTTCAGAGGTCACTGATTGTGAGAATTGTATGAGTATTTTGCCCTGGCCATGCGGGAGTGTGGGGGAATGAACAGGCTGATAGGCTGGCAGGGAATGCACCTCTTGGTGGTAGATTACCTATAGACAAGGGAGAGGTGGGTGTGCGGGGGAACAGATTGAGAGCTCGTATGTGGAAAGAATAGAGGATTATGGAGGATCGGCAGGTGGTTCTGAAAGAATCTCAAAACTTAGTGGGAAGTGGGAACTCCAGGATAACTTTCAATCAGATAGCGGTGGGAACGGTCAGTAGTAGACTCTTCGCTGGCTGCTGAACGAGGGTTCGGAGTGCGTATGTGAATGTCCTGATTGCAGTGATGTCAGTTCTTAGCACAACTCAACTCCTAAAAAGTTAGTCCTCTGACTGTCTTCCGTGGCATTCCGTATGTTCTCAGCCACAATATTCTCCTTCTGCCGACCTAGAGAGGGGGAGATTTTTTAACATGAGGAACCTGAAGGTCTTAAACTGCACCTCATACTTGGGCTATGCTTTAGATGCACTTTCTTCTCCACAAGTGAGGAAAAGGCGCTGCTTGTTAATAGTTAGTTGTATTTACTTTGCAGAACGTTTGAATAAACCCTAGCGTTTATTGACTATTTGCGATTTACTGACCATACTTTGACATATAATAATAGTTGAGAAGTGAAATAGAAATAAAAAAGAGAATAGGAATGGATGCTTTCAACAGCATGAATCAGTATTAACATCCAGAGAGATTAACAGCGTATTAAAAATGAGAATTGTCAAATGTTAAGTATATTCAACACTAGTGTATGGCGCGGAAGTCTGGACGTTGAACAAGTCGAATATAGGTCCCGGAGATGTGGATATACAGACGAATATGTCTTATCATGGAAACGAAACCAATCAAATACAGATGTTCTAGAAAAAAAAAACGGAATGTAGAGTTGATGAAATAGATACAAAAGAGGCAAATGAAATATTTCGGAGACGTTAGACATAATACTCTTATAAAAAACCATACTAGAAGGCAAGGTTGAGGGCAAGCGAGCAAGAGGTAGTCAACGACACAAGTGGGAAGATAACATCAAAAGACGGACGAACATCAATCTGACAGAGTGTATACACAGCCAGGGAGCGAGGCATACAGTGTTAGAGATCTATTGCAGCCAACCTTCATTGTGGAGACGGCACCTGCTTGATTGAGGCCATACTGAAACATCCAAACATAAGTGTGTCCGCAAAACGACAGATAATAATTAGCATATTGACACCAATCTTATGCTACCAATGTCGAACTTGGACATTATCCTGATCACCACCTATGAGATGAGATGCTTGAGGATAGTTGCCAACTCAACTGTCCGAGACCGAATAAGATATAATGTTATCAGACAGACAGTGGGATCATCAACACCCTGTGCCACAGATATTATGAGACAGGAGATCAAATGGTTTGGCCATCTCGTTAGAATGCAATACCATCAACTACCAGCCCTGGGTGTTCGTCCATCACGAATGACGAGGACCATTCATTCATTGCATCTTTGATTTGATGAAGAACGAATGACTTCCGCTTTAGTTTAGATTATAGTGAGGTAGTGGTCGCGCAACTCCATCGACCTCGCTCTCTCGTCTGCGTCCATCTGGTTCCAGTGGCGAGCATGGCAGGACGACTGGAAACGGACACAGATGCAGTGGACGTTAGGCTGCCACGGCCAGTTATCCCTGTATATATTGGCTCTCGAGAGCCTCGTGCAAACAGCCCTTCCGTCAATTCCTTTAATTTTCAGTTTTAAGACAAGTGTAGCGTCAAGCGAATGAGCGTATGACTACTGATAGGATCAACCAGATATCCATCGGATAGACGGACTGTCCGCCAGAACAGACCACACACACATGCGATTAGCGAGATTCTACCACAGAAGGTATTGCTCGTCTAAGTTGCGAACAAATCTGCCGATTTACGGCCGAGCCTCAGCAGTTCGCAATGCATATGACTGCTGGCAGGACAGACTATGCACGCACACGCAAGCCAAGAGTAGCATCACTAAAGCGCGCCCTCCCGGTACAGGGTGATATATGCAAAACCACTGGACGCCTACCAACGAGCTTTCAAGCTACGCCGGCAGGGCTGACCGAAAAGCTATACCAGTTTACTGACTGCAGGCCCACTACTCATCGAGAGAGAGAGAGAGAGAGAGAGAGAGAGAGAGAGAGAGAGAGAGAGAGAGAGAGAGAGAGAGAGAGAGAGAGAGAGAGAGAGAGAGAGAGAGGGCTCTTATCGAGACTTTGTCGAACGGACGCAGAAATTTGCTCTTTTGCCCGTTCAAACCATGACCCTGGTTGCACGATGCGGTTACATTCTCGAAACGCATGCCTCGCTAACTTGCGTTGGCTGGGAAGATCCCATTTTGGTGCATCTCACACAGCCATCCGAGACAACGAACGCTAGACTCGGGACTGATCTTGCGAACCAGACCAGCCCTCAAACTGCCCTAGCGCTACATCAAAGAACATCTGCTTCGAGAACAAGAGGCCGCCCGAGAAGAAAATGATTGACGACATCAAAGACATAGTGCAATCACACGGAATGACACTCTCCAGTGCCACCCATCTGGCCAGTTAATCCTCCCCATGAAGCTTGACAGCAAAAATGGAAGATGATGATGATGAATAGGCAGTTGTGTGTCAAAAATAAATAGTTTGCCATTGCTTTCTTAACGGCCGAAGCCTTATCTCATCGAAATCAATGTATGATGATCTGTTTCTCGCTCTGATTTCGAACCCCCAACTCGGTGTGTCGGGAAATTGTGAAACAGCATGCACCAACCCACTGACAGACCCCACAGCCTCTGGTGCTTACTTCATTCTTCTACTTCTATGAGCGCCAAACAGTACATGAGTATTTATTTATAAATTAGATATTGATAGACTCTCATATTATATGATGGAATCTCTAGCGGATAAAACGTCTTTACTTTACAGTGTAATGTCATTATAGCCATCGTCATTATACGTTTCATTTCCCTTGGGAACATAGGGCTGCTGTAATAGCTACCGTCTGTCGGTCTCTCATCACTTCTTCTTCTTCTTCTTCTTCTTCTTCTTCTTCTTCTTCTTCTTCTTCTTCTTCTTCTTCTTCTTCTTCTTCTTCTTCTTCTTCTTCTTCTTCTTCTTCTCCTCCTCCTCCTCCTCCATAGATGATTAATTTCCTTCCAATCTCTTTGATACGTCGTCTCCAGGTTCTCCCTGATATACCCCATGTTCATCTTACCCTGTGGACTCCATTACAACGCAGTTTCTATCCCGTCTCCCTTTTATTTCCGATTTTGAAGCAAGTTTCAATACGGACATCAGGCCGAAATAGCAGCCCTGTTGATTGAAAAGAAAGCAAAATACACACATCAATTGCTTCGGAGTTGCTCAGGGCTAGATGAAGCAAGATTTTTCAGCAATTTTACAACGTCTTGCAAGAAACGTTTTGCATATAAATATTTTTTTAGGCGCAGCTAGAAGGCATAAGAGATTTCCATGTTCAGACATTTTTGTTTTGGACAGAATTCCAGTGATTTCAACGCGAAAGTGTTAGTTCCGCTGCTTGAAGAGTTAGTGATTTCTCTGTTTTTCACAGAAGTACGGGGTGTGTTCGTGTGTCATTAGGAAACTAGTATGTGCGCATATTATATTACAGGGAACAGAATCAGAAGTACAGAATAACAGGTAAGTTAATCAGCATAGCCGTGGCGAAGTGGTTACCGACGCAGTTCGTAATCCCGCATACCGCTTTCCGCTTTCGAAACACAGCTGCGGGTGATATGGCAGCAGACCGCCTTACGTTGGTTTTTTTTTAATGAAATGGTATAGGTGCCGGTCGTTCAGATAGCAATGGCAAACTACTAAAAGTGAACTTGCCCAGGAATCACGAACAGCTAAAAAATTCTGATGTTGACCGCTTCGTCCTGTAAAGGATGTGCAACTAACATTAATGAGCATAGGGGAGCCGCGGTAGATTGGTGGCTAGACACTGGTATGGTGGGCTTGGGTTCGACCCGCTGCTGGACAGGTTAACATATTTTAAACATTGACCTGGGCTCCCCAAGTCGACCCATCCCAAAACGGGCACCAAGAATGTTTTGGGAAGTAAAGAAGGTCGGTGTGATACTGACCATAAAGCCCGCGAGTGCCGATCAGTCTATATAAATATGGGTCTGGCACTCTGTGTCCGTGGCTTCGGGAAATCAATAATAACATTATGAGACCTACTATGCTATCTCACTGGTTTGATAGGAATTCTGTCCGTATTCCATAGTTAGTCAGTCAGTCAGTCAGTCAGTCGAGGTTCCAACTTCACGTCAACGGGCCGTTCCCCATTATGCTCCGTTCCTGTGCCAGTGAATATCACGCAAAATGCTCACCACTGTCCAATGTGAAAAGTGGAACAGACAGGAGTCTCGGCAATCCAACAGCCCGCACAGGTACACTGTGCATAATGCCGCTGCCAGAATGCCAACACAAAAGTCTTCCACGAAAACCACAGTTCATCGTCGATGGAATCGGCAGTCACCAGGAAGACTTCATTGACCCGGGTTTTCTCACATGGCTCTGTCTCTATCCGCAGGGCGTCCCGCCGAAAGCGTCGCATTAAGCGCGAACTCCGTAGCTCCAGGGCCGACTCCTAGGAGTCTCCTGAAAAATGCACCCGTGAACCGAAAAGGCAAATTAATCAATTCAGGTCACTGTACAAACAAAGGCGGACATGTAAAAGCATTCCATGTGAATATCACAGCTCACAGAGTCGCGCCACGAACTCACTCAGTAGCAGGGCGACGGAACCATGCACTACCAGTCCAACATGAGGAAAATGCGAAATGCAAACCGCAGCCACAAAGATGAATACTCCAGAGGCCGTAGCGGTTCAATGCTGGAGACCGGAAGTCTGTCCGTATTCCATAGCTGTAGGTTCATCTGTATGATAGACCTGGCTAATGAAACACATTTTTTAGGGGGTGTCTAGTTAGTCATGCGTCGAAGTACACTATTTCTTGTAGCGAAGCGCTGTCGTCATTTGGAGATGACAAGTTCGAATCCCCGTCGGTAACTATGGCTTTCAAATTTTATGTTGTCTAGTGCGTCCTCTAATCTCTACTTCCTTCTTCTCCTTCTAGGAGCACCAAACAATACGGTGTGTGTTTATTTATGGTATTCCGTGGATGCGCTTTAAGGCCTGTAGAAGGGTCCTTTAGTGTTGTTTACACGTCGAGGGCCGATGTATCTAACATACAATGCTAGCACAATATCCGAATACATCACAAGGATTGAAAAAAAAATAGTTGCACATTCTTTACAGGACGTCGCTGTCAACTGCAACATCTTTTGGCTGTTCGTGATCTCTTGGCAAGTTTACGTTCACTAGTTTGCTATTGCTTTCCGAACGACCAGCACTGAAACCTTTGTATGGAAGCCAGCGCAAGGAGGTTTACTTCCAAATCTCCTGCAGCTGTGTTTCGAACGCTAGATGCGGATTTACGAATTGAATCGGCAACCCATTAAGGCGTGACAAGGGGTGTTTTAACTTATAGATCAGCCCAGCCTAACATGGATACCGTGAATGTCGTGGGAAGTAAAACTTGCCGGCATGACACTGGCCACAACACGCGCCGGGTGCCGATTGGTCTGTACAAATGTGGGAATCTCCGTGGCGAAGTTGTCAAGTCGTCTGACTCAGGCTTCGGAGGTTGCGGGGTTGATTCTGGGTTGCGTCCTTCGGTTCACGAGTGCATTTTTTTTCGGAGACTCGAGAGGGTCGTCGTTGGAGCTACGGAGTTCGTGCTGTATGCGACTCTTTCCGCGCTGCGGAAAGAGACTGTGCCATATGGGATAAAACCCGGTGCAATGAAGTCGATCCTGTCGACTTTTAAGCGACTGTAACAGAGCGCCAGGACTCAAAAGCAACTGCATGCAACTGAAGTGAGGAAGTCAAGCCAACGATGACTAGAAATGACTCAGTTTATTGTGAGAGTCTGCAAATCATATCAAAATGAATACAGCGACTATAAATGTAGATACATCTTACTGGCTTGGCTGCTGGGTTGTAACTGCCCCCTATTTACTCCTACGTCAGCACGTGAGCGTCCTTAACTACATGGCTACGGTGCTCACGCGTGCATCAGCTATTTGTCTCTTTCCCCTTGCACACCGTGCCACCTAACTAAGCCCCGTATAACAGCCTACTCTGTTATACGACTATACAAATGCGGTCTAGCCCCGTCTGCACTTTAGGGCGTGTGATCGGGGGCCCTGTTAATGAGCAATATAAAATAACACAAAGTAATGCAGCTTGACAGAATTACGAACATTACAAAGACGTTGCGGCGACTAGCCTTCATCAGCAAACAAATACATACACAAAACACAACATATATGATATAGTCACTATTAATGGGCATACAATATAAACTGGCCGCGGGGCTTAATGCGCTTGCGATTGAACTTCCGATTCGCAGACGGCGGGGTGGTGGGATCGTTCCCCACACCGGTCAGTTGCACTTAAACGTTGGCCTCTTGCTCAGAAAGCAGTGGCAAGCTATTGAATATAAAATTGCCTAATAAATCAACGTGGGGTTGATCGCAACGTCCTGTCAAGGACATGGAGCGATATAAACAGGACCATATTTTTAGTTTTCTAATGTTCTCGGATCATCACCATCATGCGTCATGCCGAAAAGAGTGGGTGGTCTTGTTTCGCCATATCACACAATCACCAAAGTCGTGGATCAGCTCCGTGTTCTCGTCTCGGCCATGCCACGTGGCCAAGCCATCCAGATATTTACTTCTCTGGGAAACTGATGAACGTAAAATTGCCTAGTAAATGAACCCGAAATAGAGTTGATGGCAACGTCCTGTCAGGGACATGCCACAGTATAAACAGGGCTGGCCATATTCTTAGTTTTCTGTTGTTCGTAGATGCCGTTGTCTAATTAGAATCTACGCGATTGTGTTCAAGACACATCTATATGTGCTGTGTATAGTTTATAATCGATATCGGCAAAGGTAGCCTTCTGCAAGATGGAAAACACCAATAAAAAGCTGTCAGTTGCAGTGAGAAAAAATATATGGACAGTTCAAACGGCTCGACAGTAAATAATAAAGGCAATGCCATGTCAGCAAAGTATGAGATGACAGAGAGAATTGGAGAGTCGTGATCTCCGACCAGACTTCTGGGGAGGCAGAGATATATTGGACAGTCAAGATCTCCGACCAGGCTCCTATAGAAGAAGAAGCATATTGGAGAGGCAATATCTTGTCCATGCTCCTGAGGAGGAAGAAGCATGAGAAGAGAACGTTTATATAACGCCGTGACAACCAGAAGATTCGTGGCCCCGCGGTCCGGTGGTCATATGTTTAAATCCGCATACAGGTGGGGATTATTGTTAAAATTCCCGTAAGCTCCCGGACTAGAAACTGTTTTGGGAAGTGATATGGGCAACAGAGGCAGAGGAAGACAGGGACAGTTGTATAAGGCTAAGTGTAGACGGCTCGGCAATAAATAATAAGACAGCGCTGGTTTTAGCAAAGTATCAGATGACAGAGAGAGTTAGAGAGTCGTGATTTCCGACCAGACTCCCAAAGAAGAAAAGAAGAAGGATGAGAAGAGAACGTTTCGAGAACGCCGTGACAGCCTGGCAGATTGGGTTTATGAGAGATGTAGGTCGTCAGAGGGGGGAAATTGTGGTTGGACATACACAATGCCACGGACAATCAGCGGTCTAGCGTATCAGGAACACATAAGAAATATACTGGCAGCCTTCGTGGTTAAGCCGCCTGCCTCGCGCTGCTACGGTTGTGGATTTGATTCTAGCCCCGCTATTCGGTTTACGAGTGCAGTTTTACCCGAAGCTCCTGGTGGTCGTCGCTTTAGCTACGGAGTTCGTGATTTGTGCGATGCTTTCGGAAGGCCGCCCTGTGGAAATAAACCGAGCCATTTAGGATAAAACCCGGTGCAACGAAGTCGTTCCTCCCCTTTACAGCCCATTTAAACCCCTTTAAGAAATACACTGATTGAATAATATGATTTGCTTCGCCCGGCACGGCACGGGATAATGATGAAGCTGGGTTACAGTATTTTTCTGAATACCTTTGATAATTATTATCTTCCGCTCCGTTGTTTTTGTATTCGGGAGATGCCTACGTCAGCATCATATTTTCCTTCCCCAGGGCCCCTGAAAGAATCATTAAGGAAATTTCATTAAGTTATGGATTTTCAATCTAGCCCACACAATCAGCCTGATTCGCCGGTGTAATTGAACTCAGACATTTCCTTTCGTTGGACACTTAAGGGCCCGCTGGTGTTTTCCGAAGATTATAATTTCCGAATCATTTTCCGTGATATAACTTCCACCTCATTTCCAGTGATGATAATTTCCAGCTCATTTTCCGCTTAGACTGGGAGCTGACATTGGTGATATGTTTGGCTTAGAAAATGTGTTATTGAGGTTCTGGATATTTCTTCATAAGGACATGGCCAGTTGTGCTTTATAGTGTTAACGGTGAAACAGTCCTAGTGTGTTATAGTTTGTACAGTTGTGTTGACCAGTGCCGTTTCTACCTGACTTTCTTTCTTGCCTGGAATTGTGAGGAGGTTGCTTAGAGGATTTATCATCATCATCCTTAGGTAAGTAGATAATGAGTGATCGGTGAATAGATGCATGGGTTCTGTGTGTGTGTGAGCTGATAATTCATACATCAACATGATAGGTAAAGGGATAGCAGGGCAAGACAGATGGTAAAGAAGAAGAAGAAGAAGAAGAAGAAGAAGAATGATGATGATGATGATGATGATGATGATGATGATGATGGGACAGAAGAAGAAGAGTACCTGTCCTCTCAGATCGACCCAGCCTCAGATGGATTACAGCCAATGTCCTGTTCAGTAAAGGCGTCTAGCAAGACGTTGATCACATCAACCATCGTTCATCGAGTGACCCAACATATGGGACTATCACCATATACCCAGTACTGCATATGGCGCGACAAATGGCTTCTCTATTGTTTACGTTTAACATCCACATTGACTGAGTTCTGGCTAACTGTTGGCGTTGGCTTGAAGCAGACATCTCCTGCCCAGCCTGTGCTTCAGCTACCCCAGTTGTTGAAACTACCAGCTATTGTACAATACATGTCTATTTTGTCTCTCTCTATCTCTCTCTGTCACTCTCTCTCTCTTTCTTTCCTTCTCTCTCTCCCTCTCTCACTCTCTCCTGCCTAGCATGGACTTCAGTTACCCAGTTGTTGAAACTGTTAGCTATTATAAAACACATGTCTATTTTGTGTCTCTCTCTCTATCTCTATCTCTCTCTCACTCTCTCTCTTTCTCTCTCCCTTTCTCTCCCCCCACACCCTCCCTCTCTCCCTCCTGCCTAGTCTGTGCTTCAGCTACCCCAGTTGAAATTGCCAGCTATGATGAAACACTTGTCCATTCTCTCTCTCTCTCTCTCTCTCTCTCTCTCTCTCTCTCTCTCTCTCTCTCTCTCTCTCTCTCTCTCTCTCTCTCTCTCTCTTTCTCTCTCTCTTGCCTAGCCTGTGCTTCAGCTACCCCAGTTGTTGAAACTGCTAGCTATTGTAAAACACTAGTCTATTTCGTCTCTCTCTCTCTTTCTCTCCCTCCCTCTCTCTCTTTCTCTCCCTCCCTGTCTCTCTCTTTCTCTCCTGCCCAGCCTGGGTTTCAGCTACCCTAGTTGTTGAAACTGCCAGCTATTGTGAAACACGTCTTTTTTGTATCCTTAGTAATCTCTCTCTCTCTCTCTCTCTCTCTCTCTCTCTCTCTCTCTCTCTCTCTCTCTCTCTGTCGTCTCATAATATAGTGTACACACACACACACACACACTCTCTCTCTCTCTCTCTCTCTCTCTCTCTCTATATATATATATATATATATATATATATATATATATATATATATATATATATATATATATATTCTCTATCTGAACGTAGCATGCAAAATAGATAATTGATGTACAAAAGGCGAGTGATTGAAAGGGCCGAATGTAAGACAGGCCTGCCTTGCCCAGTTTGTGACCCTTTGAAAGTTCGTTCGTTCATCCGTTCTCTCTCTCTCTCTCTCTCTCTCTCTCTCTCTCTCTCTCTCTCTCTCTCTCTCCTCTCTCTCTCTCTCCCCTCCCCCTCTCTCTTTCGCTCTCCCCCCCCTCCTCCTCTTCCTCATCCCCTGTCTCTCAAACACTACTGTAAAGCTTCTAACAATTATCATCGAGACAACATAGTAGCATTTGAGCCAATTATCTCCACGTCAGTACATTGACGTGACAATACTCTGTCACATAGACACAACTTTTGCTAACACCCTGGAAGCCGAGCATAAGCCATACGGACACATAACCAAACTGCAACTGGTACTATTACTATCAGAACTCTTCTTGAAAATGACGACGGAGCACTATGACAGTGTCTCGAGTGCTGTCATGAAGGCTCTTAGCGCAAATCAGCTCATTCTTTCCAATAATTATCTAAACATATTGCAGCAAGTGCAGGAAGAGAATCCTACTTATGGGGAAACCGTTATTATATACCTGAAATAACAAATCGTGGGCTGTAATCTCCGCACTGTTGGATTGAGTTTCTGGTGAGATTGCCTGGCTGTCAAATCTTAGATAACGCAGACTCTTATATTAGAAAACCGTTGTGGCTGCCTTGTTTGTTATGTATATGGTAGGGTGTTGCCCATTCAACCAGTATGATAGACAGTATGTGTGTTTTGATGGTTGCCAATCCTCTCAAAGACTGAATTTTAACTCTTATGTCTGACGTATTGACGTCCAAGGGTGTCTGAGAAGTGCTTGTGTCTGTCTGGGTGAGGTTGTCTGAGAAGTGCTTGTGTCTATCTGGGTGAGGTTGTCTGAGAAGTGCTTGTGTCTGTCGGGGTGAGGTTGTCTGTCGGGGTGAGGTTGTTTGTCGGAGTGAGGCTGTCTATCGGGGTGCGGTTGTCTGTCGGAGTGAGGCTGTCTATCGGGGTGCGGTTGTCTGTCGGGGTGAGGTTGTTTGTCGGGGTGAGATTGTCTGTCAGGGTGAGGTTGTCTGTAGGGGTGAGGTTGTTTGTAGGGGTGAGGTTGTCTGTCGGGGTGAGGTTGTCTGAGAAGTGCTTGCATCTGTCGGGGTGAGGTTTTTGTCGCGATGAGGTTGTCTGTCAGGGCGAGGATATCTGTCGGGGTGAGGTTGTCTGTCATGGTGAGGTTGTCTGTTGGGATGAAGTCGTCTGTTGGGATGTGGTTGTCTGAGAAGTGCTTGCATCTGTCGGGGTGAAGTTGTCTATCGGGATGAGGTTGTCTCGGAGTGAGGGTGTCTGTCGGGGTGAGGTTGTCTGAGAACTGCTTGCATCTGTCGGGGTGAGGTTGTCTGAGAACTGCTTGCATCTGTCGGGGTGAGGTTGTCTGAGAAGTGCTTGCATCTGTCTAAGTGAGGTTGTCTGACAAGTGCTCGCTTCTGTCAGGGTGAGGTCAGGTTCTCTGAGAAGGACCTGCGTCTGTGAAGTTGTCCAAACAGTGCTTGAGTCTATTGGGTGAGCTTGGTGTAGACTTGCTGTCCTGGTGTAGACTTGCTGTCCTGGTGTAGACTTGCTTTCCTGGTGTAGACTTGCTGTCAAGACTGTTCTCCCGACCCGCTACCAAAGTACCACCCATCTCTACGGGGAGTGTATTGCGGAGGTCTCCTTCCCCGCTCCCAGTTGAAAGACTAGCCGGGTGTTCGAGACTGGTTCATGAATTTCACAACGGCATGTCACCAGGTCATGATTGAGCACAGCACGCACGGACTGCCGGGGTAAGGCCCTAGTTGGTCATGTTTTCTCCTCAGCCAACAGACTCCAGCCTCATGCTCAGAGAGTACGCTAGACCAGTTCTCAACTGGTGGGGAATTCCCCCGCCCCAACAAAAAAAAAAGGGGGGGGGGATATTAGTGTTTCCGGTAGGGGGGGGGGGGGATTATTTCAAGATCGCGTAAATACAAGAACCGATTACTTTATATTGTTTTTCTCTCCATATTTTACAGTTCTGTACTTCTCGCCCTTCTGAAACTCATTTTATAACGTAATAAGACCCGCAAATCACGTTTTATGTAGACTTCGAGACTTGTTATGGTATGTGTTATTAAATTTAGCTTCCAATTTTACGTATACTGTGTGTGTTTGTTTTTTGTTTTTGTTGTTTGGAAAGGGGGGGGGGGTTATAGGGAGGAAACGTGAAAGAGGGGAATGACGTTCTGAAAATATGGTGAAGGGGTGTATGTGCCACAAAAAAAAAAAAGGCTGAGAACCACTGCGCTACACGATTAAAATTGGAGCATCTTATCTTCAGTATACTCCTGTCCTCCTCTGATTTGTTTTTTGATTATAAAAAATACATTCGTAAGGGCTCAAGGTTCCCCGTTGCTGTTTGGTGGCATGCTGTTTATGAATAGTTTTGTTGCATGACCAAGCCATCTGTCATGTTCTTTCTAACACGTTTGTCTCCGTTGTTTATTAAGTCTTCAAGTGCTCATACGATTTGTATATTTCATATTGTTCTCAAATTTGTTGTTGTATTTGTGTCTTCTTGTTTTTGTTTTGTGCATGCTGATGAAGACTTTCTAACCACAACGTCCATTCTGTCTCTTGTGATTGTGCTCCCGTAAAGTTGACCCTTTCCATTTTCCGTGTTTGTTTATCTGTATCGTAACGTCACCCCGACTACAGACACACACACATTCTTTGCCCTTTGACAGTGAGAACCTGTGAGGTCTTCTCGCTTTCATTCTTTCATTTTTACACCGACAGACTAGTTCTCGTAATGCAGTCAATAGGTGTTTTTGTTTTGTTTTTTGGAGCTACTCTTATGTTCCTTTCAGTTGTGAATGCTTGCCGTCTGACTAGACCAGTATGTTCTTCTTAGCTGGCTTTACTTGGGAGGAAATGCAACCTAAAGATTAAATGCCATGGCAGGGCAGACATAAGCCTTGGTCGACAACTGGTCTAGGATCGAAGCTCCGACCGGCGGAAAGTTAGAGCATTGCTTTGCTGACCCGGCAGCTTCTGTGGCTTGTCCTATTCCAGATGTATTGGTGTTACCTTTCCTCTCGAATAAACTAGGCAGCATGAGAGAGAGAGAGAGAGAGAGAGAGAGAGAGAGAGAGAGAGAGAGTGAGAGAGAGAGAAAGAGAGAGAGAGAGAGAGAGAGAGAGAGAGAGAGATCATGCTACATTGACAACACATGGTCTCTACCATTCAGCCCAAGCTTTATGCTATGGCGAGGTACAACATTCGCTACCGCCCTTGGTTGTAGTTATGATGCCGCGTTAGAAGCACAGTGTAACAAACTATCGTCTATCAAGGTGCCAGATTGTACTGGGGGAGATCATGGAGAACATGTTCTACAGTTTGATCACACTGCCCGCATGAGCATCAGGATGAGTTACTCAGACAAACCATGTAAACATATTTGTTCAGCCTGTTACGCCCTGTCCGAAGCCTTAAAACGATGACCTGTCCATGCCGATCAAGAGAATAATAGTCGTCATTGGCCTTGTTCTGTTCTTACCTGGTAGTCCCGATAAATCTCTCCCCCCCCCCCCCCCCCCCCCCCCCCCCCCACACCACACACTCAAACACATTATGTATGTAAGAAGTTCGTTCTCTTCCTATTCACACCTTCGTCTTTCTTAACAACGTCTTCTCATTTCATATATAAAATAACACACAGTAATGCAGCTTAACAGAACACAATTACGGAAAACACAGGACGTTGCGGCGACTAGCCTTCATCACAAAACAAATACATACACAAAACACAACATATAATCACCGAGAAGGCGTGTAAACGGGTGAGAAGAATGAAAAAAAAAATGAAAACAATGAAGAGAACATGAAAAAATTGAAGGGAAAAAAATGTGCTACTAACTCAGAATCCTAGATACATTTCTGGGTGCACAACAGTATTGGATAATAGTTAACATATGAGGTGAAAGACTGGTATTGGAAAAACCCGCTGAGGGCATCCACAAGCTCCGACCGTGACTAATCGATTACGTACAATAATACGCTGATACGCAGTGTGGTATCACATTTGCCGAGTTAAAGGTGACTCATGCATCAGTGTTTGGCATCACTCCCATGGCCTTGGCTGTGCCATCCTCCTGGGATTGTCACCTGCCTGCCGTGTTTGTTGTACATGACTTCCGCCCACTTCTTCTGCCACCGATTGTCATTGCCAATTATCCATTTATTTCGTGTTCGCTTGTATCACATGCCATAGAAATAACACATCTAATGTTTGATAAATGACAAGATAAATCAGTTCGTAATCGGTTCACTTCCTAGTACACTAGTCCCTTCATCGCACCAACGCCGTGTTGAGGCGGTTTCTATTCCGAAGCGTGTATCATCTTTATCCTAGTTTGTCCTCTGCATAACTTGCCATCCATAGCAGCCTTTCCAGGTGTCTCTCTGTCATAATAGATATGCTGCGTCTGTTATTGTTTATGTGTTAATTATTTACCACAGCCTGCGTCCATCTACGTTGTAGTCAGCCACTTCTCCGCTTCAGTTTGGTAAGTATTACTCCCCAAATAAATATGTGCGTGGCACCTTTAGATCCAGAAACGGGCGTAGTACCTCTACTCCACCCTAACCTTTTTTTACACGCCCTGTCTCTAAGATTCAGTCTAAAATGTGCACCAGATCTCTAAGACCTAGTCTATAATGTGCACCAGATCTCTAAGACCCAGTCTAAAATGTGCACCAGATCTCTAATACCCAGTCTAAAATGTGCACCACATCTCTAAGACCCAGTATAAAATGTGCACCAGATCTCTAAGACCCAGTATAAAATGTGCACCAGATCTCTAAGACCCAGTATAAAATGTGCACCAGATCTCTAAGACCCAGTCTAAAATGTGCACCACATCTCTAAGACCCAGTCTATAATGTGCACCAGATCTCTAAGACCCAGTCTAAAATGTGCACCAGATCTCTAAGACCCAGTCTAAAATGTGCACCAGATCTCTAAGACCCGTCTAAAATGTGTATCGGTTCTCTAAGACCCAGTCTAAAATGTGCACCAGATCTCTAAGACCCAGTCTAAAATGTGCACCAGACCTCTAAAATCCAGTCTAAACTGTGCATCATATCTCTAAGACCTAGTCTAAAATGTGCATAATATCTCTAAGACCCAGTCTAAAATGTGCACCAGACCTCTAAAATCCAGTCTAAAATGTGCATCATATCTCTAAGACCCAGTCTAAAATGTGTATCGGTTCTCTAAAACCCAGTCTAAAATGTGCACCAGATTTCTAAGACCCAGTCTAAAATGTGCACCAGATCTCTAAGACCCAGTCTAAAATGTGCACCAGATTTCTAAGACCCAGTCTAAAATGTGCACCAGATCTCTAAGACCCAGTCTAAAATGTGCACCAGATCTCTAAGACCCAGTCTAAAATGTGCACCAGATCTCTAAGACCCAGTCTAAAATGTGCACCAGATCTCTAAGACCCAGTCTAAAATGTGCACCAGATCTCTAAGACCCAGTCTAAATGTGCACCAGATCTCTAAGACCCAGTCTAAAATGTGCACCAGATCTCTAAGACCCAGTCTAAAATGTGCACCAGATTTCTAAGACCCAGTCTAAAATGTGCACCAGATCTCTAAGACTCAGTCTAAAATGTGCACCAGAAAATATTCTTGGAAGTAAATTTTGTGGGTGTGTATTGACCACATCACCCATTGAGTGTCGTATCATCATCATTACCATGAGCCCTGTCACCTGTCGTAGGCTTTGGTGTGTCTGCAGATCTCGATCCTAGGTATTTTTGGTTAACTCTGCTTTCCAAGCTCTTCCGAATTTGTTCATTTACACTCCATGATTCACTGCCATACAGCAAAACAGGTTCTCTATAACATTTCAGTACAGTACATTTCATGTATATCTGCAGACCGATTGGTGCAATACACAAATGAGGTTAGCACTGTTTATCTAATGAACCTCGTGGCATGAAAGAGGGTCTCTTACTTTACTTTAATTTGTAAGACACACCCTCCTTCTTAGCCACGTCCTAACTCTTAGCTACGCCTTACCTCTTAGCCGCGCCTTATCTCAAAGACATGCCCTCCCCATAGATGCATATATAAATACTGTAAACTGTTAAATACTGCGCCTAGACGGTCGCCAGTTTAGCATGAAGAGCAAGTGTGTTGTGACCCGAATTGTCATTGATGCCGGTGCCAGTCTGTTACTGTGAGAACCACTGGATTAGATTTTCGCGTCTGGTTGTGAGCGCTTGTTGAGAGAGAGAGAGAGAGAGAGAGAGAGAGAGAGAGAGAGAGAGAGAGAGAGAGAGAGAGAGAGAGAGAGAGAGAGAGAGAGAGAGAGAGAGAGTACAACCTTACCCATTCAGATAGTTCACGACGTGACTCCAGCTCCGCTTCTCATTAATTGCATTCTGTCAAATAATGGAAGTGAAGAGGCGTGGAAGTAAAGGGAGAATAATGGTGCGTATTGAGCGCCCGCGGATCGAATCCAAAATACTGAAGAACGGAAACTAGGGGCGAATTTGTCAGTGAGTGCTGCGGGATGCTGGCACACGAATGTGTATGCGCCGTCAATAATAATCATCATCATGTACCTTGCAGATATGTTTCGCCACCTCGCATGATCACTAGAGTCGTGGATCAGCTCTGTGTTCTTGTCTTGACCATGCCACGTGGTCAAGCCGTATAGATATTTACTTTCCCGCCTTCCCCTGGTTCCCCCCTCCACCCCCCCCCCCCCCAATCTCGCCAGTTGTAATCAGGTTCTCTAGTGTATTTCTTCTTATAAAGTGTCCAAAAAATGTTGGCTGTCTACGTCTGATTTCTCTAATCAGTTTACGGTTCTCATTTGCTTCTTGTAGGACTTACTCTCAATAATAATAGAGGATAACATGAGACAGGATTCGTATCAGTGTGCACGTAGTCTGAGCGTGGGCACAGCACACACAATGTATCCGTTGCTGCTTCTACACACATGAGGCATCTGGTGGTCACCGTGAATGTGTTCTTAGCGTCTTCATAAGTGAGAGGTTTGCATATCCTTTACAGGACATCGCTGTCAACATCAGCATCTTTCAGCTGATTGTTGATTTCTTGGCAAGATTACGCTCAGTAGTTTGCCATTGCTTTCTGAGCGACCGGCTCCATACTCTCATAAGTCACTGGCGCGACTCGAACCGCTTCCAATTCTCGTGCGCTCACGTCAATCACGAAAGTATTCGGGGTTACGGAGAAAGCTGCTAACATCTCGACCAGGGAGACCGGCGTCATAAGTGAATGAACAAGTAAATAAAGTAATAACAGCAGTGAATGAACAAGTAAATAAAGTAATAATGACGGTGTTCTTAGCGTCTTCAGCAGTGAATAACCAAGCAGATAAAGTAATAATTATGGTGTTATTAACGTCTTCAGCAGTGAATGAACAAGCAGATAAAGTAATAATTATGGTGTTCTTAACGTCTTCAGCAGTGAATGAACAAGCAGATAAAGTAATAATTATGGTGTTCTTAACGTCTTCAGCAGTGAATGAACAAGCAGATAAAGTAATAATTATGGTGTTCTTAACGTCTTCAGCAGTGAATGAACAAGCAGATAAAGTAATAATTATGGTGTTCTTAACGTCTTCAGCAGTGAATGAACAAGCAGATAAAGTAATAATTATGGTGTTCTTAACGTCTTCAGCAGTGAATGAACAAGTAGATAAAGTAATAATTATGGTGTTCTTAACGTCTTCAGCAGTGAATGAACAAGTAGATAAAGTAATAATTATGGTGTTCTTAACGTCTTCAGCAGTGAATGAACAAGCAGATAAAGTAATAATTATGGTGTTCTTAACGTCTTTAGCAGTGAATGAACAAGCAGATAAAGTAATAATTATGGTGTTCTTAACGTCTTCAGCAGTGAATGAACAAGCAGATAAAGTAATAATTATGGTGTTCTTAACGTCTTCAGCAGTGAATGAACAAGCAGATAAAGTAATAATTATGGTGTTCTTAACGTCTTTAGCAGTGAATGAACAAGCAGATAAAGTAATAATTATGGTGTTCTTAACGTCTTCAGCAGTGCATGAACAAGCAGATAAAGTAATAATTATGGTGTTCTTAACGTCTTCAGCAGTGAATGAACAAGCAGATAAAGTAATAATTATGGTGTTCTTAACGTCTTCAGCAGTGAATGAACAAGCAGATAAAGTAATAATTATGGTGTTCTTAATGTCTTCAGCAGTGAATGAACAAGTAGATAAAGTAATAATTATGGTGTTCTTAATGTCTTCAGCAGTGAATGAACAAGTAGATAAAGTAATAATTATGGTGTTCTTAATGTTTTCAGCAGTGAATGAACAAGTAGATAAAGTAATAATTATGGTGTTCTTAATGTCTTCAGCAGTGAATGAACAAGCAGATAAAGTAATAATTATGGTGTTCTTAATGTCTTCAGCAGTGGATGTACAAGTAAATAAAGTAATAGTGAAGATGTTCTTAGCGTCTTGAGCAGTGAATAAACAAGTAAATAAAGTAATAGAAGGTGTTCTTACGGTTAGGTGGGGGAGGGGGGGGGGGCAGCAAAAGATAGTATGACTTGGCGTGAGTTGATGGAAGGCTAAAGCTCTATTGGGGCAGTGTGGGATAAAGCGCAGAAGACAACGGTGGTGCAGTGAATAGTTCGCTTGCCTACCTACATATCATCATCATCATCATTAAATGCCATTCCAGCTGGCGTAGGCGTTAATATCTTTTCATATCTCGGTCTTTAGCGTTCTGGGTTAACTCTGCTGCTGGTATTCCTCCATCCAGCGTCTCAATCCGTCCAAGCCCTGTGGCGTCAAGTACAGCCTCATGCCTTTAAGACCCACTGCTTCATGTTGCCTTGTTTTTGGAAGGTGATAGTCGGCGAGGCATGGAAGCTGTCAGGTCTCCTCATCATCATGTGCCCTAATGTAGTGAACCGCGATATATGCTCACTCCTACGATGGTATCTGCTTTAGGATTACAATTTATTTAACGTATGGTACTCCATCTGTCTGTCTGTCTGTCTGTCTGTCTGTCTGTCTGTCTCCATCTCTTTTTATCTCCATCTCCCTCTCTTTTTATTTCCCCTCTCCTTATCTATCTCTCTCACTCCCCCACTCTATCTCTCTCACTCCCCCACTCTATCCCTCTCTACAACCCCCACTCCCACCCACTCTATCCCTCTCTCTCTCTTCTCCACTCTATCCTCTCTATCTTTTCTTCAGGTCTCTCTCCTTTTTTCCGGCGCTCCTTCCCCCTCCCCATATCTATCTCTCCCGTTCATTGTGTATCTCCCCCCCCCCCCCCCCCCCCGAAATTCCAAGAAACAAGTTCTATAACTCTGGAATTATTTGAGAAAGTACGATAGTGTAGTTGTTTCCCCTGGTGAGATTGGACGTTTGTACCAGTACCGCACATAACCTCCGACCTGTACAAGTTGCAGGCAATGAAGGACGATACTCACATTTTCTAACTTGAGTGACAAGCATTTATTGCATCAGATGTTCTTCAGTTTATGATCATGCAATTTTTGCCTGTCCTATTCTATTCTTTAGAACAAACAGTGAAGATATCTTAAAAGACGTTAACTACCAAAGAGAACTGGTTACTCGCACCAGAAGAAGACAGTTCACATTCTTTGGACATGTTATGAAAAGCGGAAAACTGGAGTATCTCGTCACAACGGACAAGTTAGACAGGAGTGGAAGCAGGGACAGACCAAGGGAACATAGGCTGAACAGTTTGACATCATGGCATGGAGAAACAACAGTATTAGACATGATTGACAGCACGACAGCCCAGGATGTGGACATACCTGATCGCTTACATCACACGGCATGGACCATAAGAAGACGCAAAAGATTTGGCTCTTTATTTCGGTGGTACATCTTCTGTCTGATATTATCCAGGTGCCTAGATATGTAAGTTTCTGCATTTTCCCCAAATGAACACCATTTACTTTAATTCCAGATATAAACACGATCTGTTTCTTTGATATCATTACCTCTGTCTTTGTCAAACTGAGACCTGTTTTGTTTTGTTTTTTAAACTTTCGACAACCGCAAATCGGTCACGTTCTGAATTATCCTCCTCCTCCTTCTTCACCTCCCCCATCACCTCCCCTACCTACTTCTTTGTCCTCTTCCTACCCTTCTTCTTCTTCTTCTTCTTCACCTCACCCATCACCTCCCCTACCTACTTCTTTGTCCTCTTCCTACCCTTCTTCTTCTTCTTCTTCTTCTTCTTCTTCTTCTTCTTCTTTTCTTCTTCTTCTTCTTCTTCTTCTCCCCCCCCCCCCCTCCTCTTCCTTCTCTTTCTTCTCCTTTTACCATTTCATTATTTTATTTAGTTTATCTGATACTACTGGCACAGTTCAATTACTCATTACTTACTGCAGTAATGTGTAAGTCTGGGTCTCCACTATCCAGGGAGATATTTAGGAGACCTCAAGTGAACGTCAGCGCCAGACATACCATTATATTGACATCAGTGATAGTTGTGCATGTCAGAATGAGAGGACTGAACTGTTATATAGAGCCTGTTCCTCTGTATGACAGTAAATCTTGGAAAGTTTATGAACAAGTTAGGAGGAGCTTGGAAACAAAGGTAATGTGGTTGCTGAGGCGAATGCTGCGAATTTCACGGAGTAATAACAACGCTTGTCTGGATGAGGATAATGAAAGTAGAAAATGTTATACAACTATAAGACAGAGACAATAGTTTAATAGTTTATACAGCTTTAAGAAAGAGACACGGTTCCTTGGTTACGTAATGAGAAGAGAGGCATTGGAAAACATCGTGACGACTGGAAGGTCGGTGCGAAAAGAGGTAGAGACAGACCTAAAGAAATGCTGGATAAATTAAAACCTTGGCATGGAGGAATATCAGCAGTAGAATTAATTAAGAACGCCAAGGACCGAGATCTGTCGAGATAAATGATCTGCTGCGATATAGTGTTTCTTCAAGAAGAAGAGGAATTCGAAGGAGAAGGAAGAGGAGGGATATGATGAGAAAAAGAAGAAGCAGGCAGAAAAGACGATGAAGAACTCGGGCCATTGTCATGGCGCAGTAAGTAATATGCCGAATGGTGTCGAATTTGGCAGCGCACATGATGATGATGATGATGATGATGACGATGATGATGGTGGTGGTGGTGGTGGTTGTGGGTGGTGGTGGTGGTGGTGGTGGTGACGATCCTGCGTTAATAACCAATACGAACCGAACTCTTGCCAAACTCCCAATAAGATCGATGCAGTCATCAGACATGTTTTGTGGAAGTCGCTCTATTGACGCCTGGTACACACACAATCAACCCTACTCTACTGCCACGGCAACTGGGATAACGAGACACAAGACATTCCCCCTGTCGACAGGCAACCTTGATCGGATTATCCCCGTCGTGCCCTTCTCAGATCAAATTCCCTCCGTGATATCGATTGCTCAGTTCTGTCACCGCTTGGCGAAAGAAAACACCTGCCTAACAACAAACTACCACTTCTTTCCCTACCTGCTCCTCACCGTTTCCATGATCAATCTCATGATTGCTGCTTTCATTTACATAACTAATACCGACTGGGAATCTTCGCGCCAAAAGTGACGCCAGATAACGATCTTTGTGTTTTGTGTGCATCTTATTTTTCTGGTCGCGAATACACTGTTGGAAACGGCAAAATCGTCTGTAACAAGCTATTCTGTACCGTCTTATTTGGTCCAGAAGACCAAAAACCTTTGCTAGAGTGCGTTCCATCCAGGATGTTTGAATGTCGCTGTTAGATGAACCGTCTTAGTGTCTCGGAGCAGCCGCCATCTGTAGCATGGGACGGACTAGGTGAGTTTCTGTCTGGGCGTTTCGCGTTCCGAATGAATGATTTCACCTTCTGAATGAATGATTTCGAGTGATGCTTTTGTGTGTTCATTCTCCCAGTGGTTGCTTTTTAAGTTTGTTCATTTATTTTTGTTTCTGTCTTTATTAGTCCTCCCCTTTGTTCTCTTTTTAGTTCTTTGCTTTTATTTTTATCTTCCTTTTCTTATTTCTTTGTTTATATGCTTGATTCCTTTTCTGCCTCAATTGTTTGTTTATTTCAGTGTATCTACTTACTTTTCGGTTGCTTCTTTCTTTCCGCGTTTTCCCTTCTTTGTTTCCTTGTTTTATTTCTGCTTTTGTTTTCTTTGTGTTTCATTTCCCTGTGGGAATATGTATGTATGCATGTCTCCTCCGTGAAAGTGAATATATGTTGTGTATATGTGCGCGTTTGTGCACGATGTCTTATTTTTGCAGTATTTGCTTTCATTGTTGTGTACGATATGTGTTTCTGTATGGAGGTTTAAGCTGTGAAAGTGAATATGTGTTTGTGTATATGTGCGCGTTTGTGTGCGATGTTTTATTTTTGCATTATTTGCTTTCATTATTGTGTGCGTTTGTTTCTGTATAAAGGTTTCCTCTGTGAACGTGAATGTGTGATTGTGTATATGTTCGCGAACATATTCGCGTGTGTGTGTGTGATGTTTTATTTTTGCAGTATTTGCTTTCATTATTGTATGCGTTCCGTATTTCTGTATGTTTCTTGTTTCAGTATTTATTTAGTTTTAGTTCCCTCGCTTTCTTTCTTTGTTGTTATTTGTTTCTGTTTCCCCATTGCTTGTAACTAGTCTTTGTGTGCTTATTTGTATGTGCCTGCTTTGTTATCACTTGTCCTTCGTCCTTTGTTGCATTATAAACTTCCTTTTCTTCTTTTGTCCTCATTAATTCCTTTCTCCCTGCCTTTCTTTTTCTGTATGTTTATTTCTGTGTGCCATTATTTCCTTGTTTCCTTCACTGCGCTGTTGATATTTCTTGCTTGCATTCTTGTATCGCCCAACACCTACTCGGAGAATGGTATGATACGGCGTTGTACGTTTTGAATATTCACACTGATCGAGCTGTTCTGCCATAGAAAAACCTGCCGGCTGTCTTCCTGCGGCAGTCCTATTCCGCTGCTTCTTCTTCTTCTTCTTCTTCTTCTTCTTCTTCTTCTTCTTCTTCTTCTTCTTCTTCTTCTTCTTCTTCTTCTTCTTCTTCTTCTTCTTCTTCTTCTTCTTCTTCGTCTTCTTCTTCTTCCCATCCTCCTCCTCTTCCTCCTTCTTCTTCCTCTACTTCTTTTTCCCGTTCCTCCTCATCTTCTTAGTCTTCTTCCATCACCAGACGTCAGTATGAAGAAATGCAAAGAAACCAGCATTCAAACCTGTTGACATCTCAATAGAGTTTGCGAGAGTCTGAAACCACTGATGTCCACAGTTATAGGCTGGACTACTAACTCTGTTCAAGAACGCTTTCCTACAGACATAACACTGATAGTGGGCGATGGTAGCGTAACGTATCTATGTTAGTTAGTTAGTTAGTCGACAGATCATCCTCATTGCACATCGAACCATTCAGTCCATAAGTGCTCGGATCCCCTCATCAGCAAATCCCGCAGCGTGTAGCGGCTAACGACGCCAGTCTGTGTTGGTTAATCAATCTTCTTTGGCTTCCTGCGTAGTGCTCTTGTTTGGCAACACCTCTTTTGTGTGCTAGTGCTTACTGCTGACTACCAATTTTATTGTTTTTAATTATCTGCTTTCCATTTTCCCTGCAAATATCCAGACTACATTGATGTTGACATTATTATTATTATTATTATTATTATTATTATTATTATTATTATTATTTTGCGCTCACTTGCTTTGAACTCAAGCGTAGTCCATACTTGCTACTTCTAGTAGCACTGGATTGAATTTTGCCTGTGAATTAACTTTCCCTATTATCAGTGTCCCTCGCCATCAGACTCCGACTTCAGGGGTACTTGTAATTTATGTCCCAAAGTTAAGGACGAGAAGTCAACATTTTAGTCCGGTGTAGGGGTTGAACCCCCTACCTAAGAATCAGCACACCGGATGTTTAAAAAACGAGCGCTCTTATCCATTCGCTCATGCTGACCTCCTCCTCCTTGTTATTATCATTATTATTATTATTGTTATTATCATTCTTCTTCTTCTTCTTCTTCTTCTTCTTCTTCTTCTTCTTCTTCTTCTTCTTCTTCTTCTTCTTCTTCTTCTTCTTCTTTTTCTTCTTCTTCTTCTTATTATTATTATTATTGGGTTTCCGTGACGACGTCCTTTAATTCGAGTTTCAGTTTACCCTGGCGTATGAGTTATCTTGCAGCCTTGCTCTGATAATTAATGAATAAATAAGTTATATACGTCAATTCAGACATGCATTGGCCACCTGTCGACAAATGACCGAAACTTAGCTGATACAATTTGCATCCTAATATTTAAGACTAGGAGGTCGGCATGACCGAATGGATAAGAGTACACGTTCTTAAACATCCGGTGAGCTGATACCGCGGTAGCGGGTTCAACTCCTACACCGGCAGTTGGACTAAAATGTTGACGTCAAACCAAAAAAGAGAACAGAAAAATCACAAGAGAAATGAGATTCCTGACAAGAATGCTTAATATATTAAGACGAGAGAAAATCAGAAATGACGAAATCAGGATTAAAGTGGGGGTTACAGCGCTAGAGTTTATCAGAATGCAGCAGGTTAAATGGTTTGGCCATGTAAACATGAGGGGAAGTCAATACGTAAGTCACAAATGGCTGTAGAACAATAACTAAATAAGATAACAACTTAAAACCAGTTTATTTTTAGACATACGTTGTCCCTTTATTTCTCAACTTAATGTCCATCAACATAGATGCATTTATCCCATCGTTTTATCAGTACCCCCAAACCGACCGCATAGAACTGCGTGCTCTGTTTTCTAAACCACGTTTTCACTTCACATTCAACTTCGGCGTCATTCGAGAAATGTCTCCCGCTAAGGTGGGTTTTCAGTGGACCAAAAAGGTGGAAATCGCTAGGGGTTAAGTCGGGGCTGTAAGGTTCCAGACCTTCCCAACTTAGTTGGTTAATTTTATCCTAAGTTAATCCAGGCGTATGTGGTCTGGCATTGTCATGAAGAAGCAACACTCCTCTACTCAGCAGTCATGGACATTTTCTTCGAATTATATGCTGAACCATGTGAGTACCCTATTGCAGATGCTACAGAGTCTATCGTTACTCGCCTGTCACCTCTAATCATCTCCTCCACCCGCTGCACCGATGCTTCTGTTGCAATCTCAACAGGACGACCAGATTGGATTTCATCAACAATTTTAGAGCATCCTTGAGAAAATTTTTCTACCCAGATATGCAACGCTTTATGGGACAAACATTTGTCAGCATAAACAGGAAGCATTTCCTTATGAATGTCCTTTGCAGGCAGTCCCTTTGCCCACTACGCACAACAGCACGTTTTACTCTATGGTTGTACACTCTGTAAGTACAGTCGCCATTTTGTTTATGCGCTGCGCATGTGCATGAGACACCAAGCGCCACCTGACGAACGGGAATATAAAGTTCGATGTTGCTGTCACCAAATGACACCTATAGAAAACACCAACTACATGTACCTGCCATCCCACAGAACTGTGACTTACTTATTGACTCGCTCACGTTGATTACCAACAAACCGCATACCACAACAAGCAATGATGTACAGGCCAAATGAAAGCAGGCGGTGGAAGCCGACCACGTAAATGGTGGACATAGGGAATAGTAGAGTCCATGGGAAAAAACTGGCACTCTCCCGCAGTTTATGCTTTAACTTGGCACTGCAAAGTATCATTGAACTGGAGGAATGAACAGGCTGATAAGCTGGCAGGGAATGCACCTCTTAGTGGTAGATTACCTATGGACCTGGGGGAGTTGGTCGTGCGCCGGTGGGACCAGGTGGAGAAGGTGGGGGGAAAGATTTAGAACTCGTATATGGAAATGGTGAGATTGTGGGGGATTGGCTGAGGTTCTGGTAGAATCTCAAAACTGAGAGGGAAGACCAGGAGAACTTTCAATCAGATAGCGGTGGGAACGATTAGCAGTGTGACTTTTCGCTGGCTATTGAACGATGTGACGGAGTGCGTATGAGAATGTCCTGAGTGTAGTGATGTCAGTCAGTTCTTAGCTCAACCCAACTCAACTAACATAATCTAGTAAGTGACAAACAAACAGTAAATGCTGGGGGTTGACAGTGGCGTCCTGTAAAGGACATACGACTAACTTGTTTAGCAAGCAGTGAATTTATTCAGCCTTGCCTACTGGACCAGCTGTACTTACCACCATAGACCAACCACACATAGAGGTTATCATAACCACATGGCATATATGTCCTTAGATACCTGCTAATGGAACCACACAACCGACCATGCTGCTGTTCTACAAAATGTGATTCATTCATTCATCCCTTAATATTTTATTTGTTTTTGCGCTCGCTCTCTTTGAATTCAAGCTTAGTGCATTTCACACTACTTCTAGTGGTCATCATCATCAAGTGCCCTGCCAGCTGGCGTAGGCGTTCATGTCTCTCCACAGATCTTGGTCTTTGGTTTTCTGGATCAACTCTGCTGCTGATATTCCTCCATGCCACCGTCTCAATCCATCCAGCATTATTTCTCTTGGTCGGCCTCTGCTTCTCTTCCCCTCGATCTTTCCGGTTGTCACGATGTTCTCCAATGCCTCTCTTCTCATCACATGACCGAAGAAAGATGTTTGTCTCTTTCTTAAATAGATAATAAATAAATAAATAAATCAACCAACCAACCAACCATACTCCCTTAACCATTAGAACTTGGAATGTACGCACCTTACTAGATAGAGAAGGCGCGTCGGGCCCAGAAAGACGAACCGCACTGATTTGGAGAGAGCTGGGCAGGTACAACATCGACATTGCAGCCTTGAACGAGACGCGACTTGCAGAAGAAGGCCAAATCTGTGAAGTTGGTGCCGGCTACACATTCTTCTGGGGTGGAAGGAAAAGTGAAGAAAGACGCCAGTCCGGTGTGGGATTAGCTATTAAGATGCCACACAACGCAAATGTTGGACAGACCATTGTCTGATTGTCGCAAATGTCACCCGCCTAAGAAAATGCAGCTGTCATTTGAAAATATGCTGGGAGATCTCCTCAAGCCCAGTGCCGCAGCTAAACAGTTTGCGGAAATATAGTGGATGACCCAAAAGGACAGTCTACATCACTGCTATAGAAATCCTGGGTCCAGCCCCCCCCCCCCCCCGCCCCCCGCCCCTCCCCCGGAAGCATACAGACTGGTTCGATGAAAATTCCGAAGACAACCAATTGCTGGCCGTGAAACACCTTCTCAATAACGCATATTTGAACGACCCGAAGTCAGCATAAAAAAGATGCCTTCAATCCATCCATCCATCATATGCCATGCCGGTAAGCGTGGGCGGTCATGTTCTGCTATCTCACTCGATCACCAGAGTCGTGGATCAGCTCTGTGTTCCTGTCTCGACCATGCCACGTGGCCAAGCCATCCAGGTAGTTACTTCTCGGTCTTCCCCTTGGTCTCTTCCCTTCGATCTTTCCAGTTGTCACCAAATTCTCAAAGTCATTTCTTCTCATAACATATCCAAACAATTTTGACTGTCTACGTCTAATGTCTCTAATCAGTTTATGATCTTCATTTGTTTCTTGAAGAACTTGTTCATTGGTCTTTCTGGCTGTCCATGGTATTCTTTGCATTTTCATCAGAAACCATATTTCCAAAGCCATCAGCTGTTTTTAAGCTTGACATCTTATTGTCCACGCTTCACATCCATACAAAAGTATAGGTTCTATGTAGCACCTCAACACTCTTTTTCTCGTTTCAATTGATATCTTTTTATTGGTCAGTATGTTTTTCATCTTGCAGAAGGCTACCTTCGCAATGGCAATTCTTGTTCTAATCTCTTCAAGGCATCTCCCATTAGATGTTATGACTGTGCCGAGATAACAGTATCGATTCACTTGTTTAAGACTATGCCATCTACTCGTATATCACTTCAATAACATCCGGAAAGTCATGCAACAGAAACTTCGGCACAAGCGACATTTCTGTCTAAGCAACAACGCTGATGAGATTCAAGGCTTCGCTGACAAACATGATATGAAAAACTTCTATGACTCGCTTAAAGCAGTCTATGGCCCTACATCACCAGGTTGGCTTGTGGAATTCATCATGACACTGGGAGACTGCTGCCAAAGACCGAAATTTGTGGCGTACATCATTGCGCAAGGGTGTAGTCATTTGTAAAGCAAATAGGACTGCAAGAGTTGTGAAAATAAGGCGGTACAGAAAAACCATTGCAGGAGATTCTTCTCTTGTAACGTCAAGCATTCTTTGCCCGCATTGTCAAAGAACGTTTCGAGTTTTTAAAAAAAAAAGGCCTTATCAGCCATCTTAGAACTCACGGCTCCAAACTTTCAACCCCACTGGATGAAATGAATGGTCATCATCATTCTTGATGAACAAACACCATCAGTGCACATCAGTCTGTTTCCAAATCTCCACCGGCTGATTTTCAAACCACTCTCGGTGTGTCGGGAAATTTGAACCGCAGAGTCACCATCCACTAAGCCACAGTGCCGGTTTAATTGTTGCATGTTCTTTGCAGGACGATGCGATCAAGCCCATGTTGTATTTCTAGTCAAGTTTACGTTCAATAGTTTGTTATGGCTTTCTGAACGAGAAGTCAACGTTTAAGCCCAGTTGACCGGTGTGTGTAATGAACCAACAGCGTACAGGAAGTTCAAGCGTGAGAGCGATAGGCCTCTCGGCCACGCTGACCTCTTTTTGCTAGGTTACAAGAAATCCCAATTCCCCCTTCATCAAGCTTACAAAACAAAGAAACCAGAAATCACCATTTGCGTTTATCCAACTGAAAACACGCCATTTTTCTTTCTAGTGAACACTTCCGGTTGAGGACGTTCTAAGAATTCTTCGGTAACACTTTTCGTCTGCAAGCTTCGATTTTCTTCTTGAACGTTTGAGATACGGTCCGGGATTCGCGCCATTTCTAAGGCACTTATTCGCCAGCTGTTTCACTGCCACAGTTGCCCAATCGATGAAATCCATGTTCTAGTTTGCCTGCTGTATTCAATAGTCTATGGCACAATTAAAGTCTAGTTTTTGGTTTTTTCTTCTATTTTTGCGGAGAATGCTCGCATGGATCTTGTCAATAGCTCAGTAATCAAGGGCCAAACCTCACGACCCCGGCACTGACCGAATTAGGCGTGAATACGCGTGCACGCGCCTGGTTGAGGTACAGCAGAGGTTTGTATACCCTCTCGTCTCTCGGAAGGCTTCTGTTTAATTCTTATTGTTTGTTTTTTAACCCCTATTTTAAGAGAAAGAGAGAAAACCCAACGCCAAGTCTACATCCGAGTTGCTTTGTTGCTTCTATGATAACTAGCGTTTAGCTGTGGTTATCGATGAGGTAGGCTGTTCAGTATTCTAATGATTCGTGGATATGGAATGTTGAATTCTCTTAGTTGCCGATACGTGCTAATTTACATCGCTGTTTCCTTAGCCGTTGTTATTGTGAATTTGAAGATAGTTGGGTGTGAAGTAGTTCACATATTGACACCGTGAAGCAGGAGGAGTTAAATACCGACTGGCGGAGAGTGAATTAGTGTAAACAAAAGCTAGTTGCCATGAGCGGCTGGCCTAGTGGCTAGATTGTCGGATTCTTCTTCGGGAGACCCGGGTTCGAATCCTCGGTAAGGTGTGAAATTTTTTTTCTGTCGGGGGCAAAAAGAAAACTAACCTGTACAGTTCGCGGCGACTGCAATAGCCACACGGCTTTTATTCCTCTGGCTTAAGGATTGCTTTCTTGACAACCAGCACACATACCATTGTTTGGAAACCAACGCAAGGCAGCCTGTGGTCAAATCGCCCGCAGCTGTGTTTCGACCGCGGTATTCGGGAGTACGAATAATGTAAACGCAACATGTGGCACAAGAAGCTAAGAAGATAATGTCATGCGAGAAGTAAGTAATAATCGCGTGCTTGGTTGCTGTGATAAGTTGTCAGCAGTGACATGTTTGTGTAGAGTAGAACAGGTTCATCGACATGTCAGACAGTGACATGGTAGTGTAGAGTAGAACAGGTTCATCCATATATCAACAGAGACCTGTTTGTTTAGAGTAGAACAGAGTCATCCACATGTCAACAGAGACATGTTTGTGTAGAGTAGAACAGATCCATCCACATGTCAACAGAGACATATTTGTGTAGAGTAGAACAGATTCATCCACATGTCAACAGAGACATATTTGTATAGAGAGAACAGATTCATCCACATGTCAACAGAGACATGTTTGTGTAGAGTAGAACAGATTCATCCACATGTCAACAGAGACATGTTTGTGTAGAGTAGAACAGAGACATGTTTGTGTAGAGTAGAACAGATTCATCCACATGTCAACAGAGACATGTTTGTGTAGAGTAGAACAGATTCATCCACATGTCGACAGAGACCTGTTTGTGTAGAGTAGAACAGATTCATCCACATGTCAACAGAGACATGTTTACGTAGAGTACAACAGAGATATGTTTGTGTAGATTAGAACAGAGACATGTTTGTGTAGATTAGAACAGAGACATGTTTATGTAGATTAGAACAGAGACATGTTTGTGTAGATTAGAACAGAGACATGTTTGTGTAGATTAGAACAGAGACATGTTTGTATAGTGTACAACGGAGACATGTTTGAGTAGATTAGAACAGAGACATGTTTGTGTAGTGTACAACAGAGACATGTTTGTGTAGATTAGAACAGAGACATGTTTGTGTAGTGTACAACAGAGACATGTTTGTGTAGATTAGAACAGAGACATGTTTGTGCAGTGTACAACAGAGACATGTTTGTGTAGATTAGAACAGAGACATGTTTGTGCAGTGTACAACAGAGACATGTTTGTGTAGATTAGAACAGAGACATGTTTGTGTAGTGTACAACAGGGACATGTTTGTGTAGTGTACAACAGAGACATGTTTGTGTAGTGTACAACAGAGACATGTTTGTGTAGTGTACAACAGAGACATGTTTGTGTAGTGTACAACAGAAACATGTTTGTGTAGTGTATAACAGAGACATGTTTGTGTAGGGTAGAACAGAGACATGTTTGTGTAGTGTACAACAGAGACATGTTTGTGTAGTGTACAACAGAGACATGTTTGTGTAGTGTACAACAGAGACATGTTTGTGTAGTGTACAACAGAGACATGTTTGTGTAGTGTACGACAGAGACATGTTTGTGTAGTGTACAACAGAGACATGTTTGTGTAGTGTACGACAGAGACATGTTTTTGTAGTGTACAACAGAGACATGTTTGTGTAGTGTACAACAGAGACATGTTTGTGTAGTGTACAGCAGAAACATGTTTGTGTAGTGTACAACAGAGACATGTTTGTGTAGTGTACAACAGAGACATGTTTGTAGTGTACAACAGAGACATGTTTGTGTAGTGTACAACAGAGACATGTTTGTGTAGGGTAGAACAGAGACATGTTTGTGTAGTGTACAACAGAGACATGTTTTTGTAGTGTACAACAGAGACATGTTTGTGTAGTGTACAACAGAGACATGTTTGTGTAGTGTACAACAGAGACATGTTTGTGTAGTGTACAACAGAGACATGTTTGTGTAGTGTACAACAGAGACATGTTTGTGTAGTGTACAACAGAGACATGTTTGTATAGTGTACAACAGAGACATGTTTGTGTAGTGTACAACAGAGACATGTTTGTGTAGTGTACAATAGAGACATGTTTGTGTAGGGTAGAACAGAGACATGTTTGTGTAGTGTACAACAGAGACATGTTTGTGTAGTGTACAACAGAGACATGTTTGTGTAGTGTACAACAGAGACATGTTTGTGTAGTGTACAACAGAGACATGTTTGTGTAGTGTACAACAGAGACATGTTTGTGTAGTGTACAACAGAGACATGTTTGTGTAGTGTACAACAGAGACATGTTTGTGTAGTGTACAACAGAGACATGTTTGTGTAGTGTACAATAGAGACATGTTTGTGTAGCGTAGAACAGATTAATCCACATGTCAACATAGACGTGTTTGTGTAGAATAGAACAGATTCATCCACATGTCAACAGAGACGTGTTTGTGTAGACTAGAACAGAGACATGTGTGTATAGAGTAGAACAGATTCATTGACATGTCTCATCGTTGAAGTCCTACTTATAGGTGTAAGGAATGAACCCGGTACTCCGCCGTCATCGCAACGGAAGTTTAAGCTCAGTGGCATTAAGCCCCGTGGCCAGACTGCCAAGTGCCAAGTTTAGGAATATGAAATCTACGGTAGTGACTGAAAAACCAGGAAGACAACACAGGGGAAAAATAGCGGTTCACAGTAGAAAGCTGGCAATTATTATGTCCCCTGGGTCGAGCTTACAATTATCTTGTCTGCCTCGCAGTTTTTCTCTTTCTTCTGTCTGTTTCCAGTGTTCTTTTCCTTCTCATCCAGCTGTCTGTCTGTCTGTCTGTCTGTCTGTCTGTCTGTCTGTCTCCGTCCGTCCATATCTCCGACCATTACCCATGTCTGTTTATGTGTGTATGCTTGCATATCTGTCGGGTGGGCGAACGACATTATGTATGTGTATCTATATATATTCAAAAGCGCATATGTGCTTCTCAGCTGATGTGTCATATGTCCAAGTTTCACACTAGTATTTTGTCACCTTCTCTCGGAGCTCTGACTTCGGTTGTCCTCTCTGTTTCAATCTACGAGATTTTAAGTGCTTTGTGCTCTGTGTTTGTTGACAGTTTGGCAGATAAATAAACCTGTTCTCCACGCTGCTCTTGCGCTTTACCCTCACCACACCGCAAGGAACTATAGGCACTAGATGACAGCTGTGGCAGTTTTGGCAGATAAATAAACGTTGTTTTCCACGCTGTTCTTGCTCTGACTTCATTAGTTTCCGCATTCCCTAGTGTATTGTTTATAGTAACATTGCCAGGACATCGAGACCAGGTTGTAAACCCTCCCTGGGGCCTCATTTCCCCAAGTAAGTGCCCAAAGATGTCGTATTGATCGGCAATTTGCGTAAGCCTGGGTCCTATGGTCTCTGGTTGTCTTTGCACCTCCAGCTTGAATGTCCCGGTATCCTATCGATCATGGTCGCGTTCGGCGTTCCATTCTCTGTCTTCTTGCTTTCTGTTTAGCCGCGGTTCTTGTTGTCTGTTGGACCTGTTCATATTCCACCCCTGCTTGCGTTTTCATGTCACAGGTGTTGTGTGTGTGTGTGTGTTTTTTTTTAGACGGATAATACACAGTGTGTCTGTGTGTGTGTGTGTGTGTGTGTGTCCTTCTGCCTGCTTGCCACTCTGTTTGTCTCTTTCTGTCAGTCTGTCTATCTCTGTCTGTGTCTCTGTCTGTTTATCTATTTATCTATCGCTGTCTGCCTGTTTGTCGGTCTCTGTCTGTCAGCTTGTTTGTATATTTTCGAATAAGTCGGTTGTCCGTCCATCATTTCGTCTCTATATATTTAGATGCCGGTCTCCCTGGTCTAAGGATTAAACGACTTTCTCCCTAATCCCGTATACTCTAGTGAGTAACCTGACATGCGCAAGAATCGGTAGCGGTTCTCTCCGCGTCGGTAACTTACGGGGTATGTGAGCCGGTCGCTCTCTGTCTGCAATGGCAAACTACTTAGCGTAATCTTGCCAAGAAATCAACAATCAGCTGAAAGATGCTGATGTTGACAGCGATGTCCTGTAAAGAATATGCGAACAAATAAAAATATATTTAGATATTTACCGTTCTGTTTGACTAACTGTCTGTCTAACTGTATGTCTGTCTGTTTATCTGTCTATTTATAAACGTGTTCAGAAGTGCTCCCTGCTTATCTGCCTGTGAGGTCTCCTATATAATCTGAACAAGGTCACGTGATGCTCCTAGGGGCACAGTCTCAAGAACTACATTCGGTGAAGCGAAGGTCGTGACCTTGCCATTCATCATCTCACTTGAGCCGAGAAATACGTCACATTGTGACAAAGCTGGGGAGATAAAACACTGGGATTCAACCCGTGGTCTGGCTGCTGTCTGGCACTGACTTTTTACAAGAGATTGCCAACAAGATATTCAGCGATAAGCGGTTCTCTAAGATGTACCTCATTCTTGTGGGTAGACAGTACCCCGTGATCTGGAATATTGATAACCAGCCTGGTTTTATCAGAGGGAGAGGGAGGGGAATCAGTTCAGGGAGTAAGCCTCTTCTTCCTTGCTTTTTGTGTTAGAACTAATTTTGTGTCCGTGTGCAGCGAATATGTCACTATTATTGAATACAAGAAAGAGTGTTGAAATGCTATATAGAAACTGTTTTGGTGTATGGCAGTGATGCTTGCAATGTAAATGAATAAATTAGGAAGAACTTAGAAGGGACAGAGATGTGGTTCCTGAGACGAATGTTGCAAATTCCTTGGACTGCCAGCGTGATTAACAAGGGTTGCCTGAAAGAGGCCAATAAAACTAGAACATTATTATACAACAATAAGAAAGAGACAAACATCTTCTGTTGTCGTGTGATGAGAAGAGAGACATTGGCGAACATCGTGACAACTGGAAAGGTCTAGGGGAAGAGAGGCAGAGGACAACCAAGAGAAATGATGCTGGATGAGTTGAGAAGTAGCATGAAGGAATATTATCTGCATATTTGATCCAGAACACCAAAGACCGAGATCTATGGAGAGATGTGAACGCCTACACCAGCTGGCAGGGCATTTGATGATGATGTACAGCTTAGATGCTATATTTGCTCCTTACGGCACGGATGGGGGATAGTTGGTTTTTTGACAAACATCTGGAAGACTTGATTTCTGACTCTTAAGCACAATAAGGAATAAATACAAGAGGTTTCATAGTGACCTTGCACCGACATTTTTCACAGTCATCGTGCTCTGGATTCTTTATTGGCATCATGCGTTGGGGACTTTACATCACCATGCACTGGACCCATCATAGAAGCCATGCAGTGGACCCCTCGTATAGGTCATACAGTGGACCCCTCATAGAGGTCATGCACTGGACCCCTCATATAGGTCATGCAGTGGACCCTTCATAGAGGCCATGCAGTGGACCCCTCATAGAGGTCACGCAGTTTACCCCTCATATAGGTCATACAGTGGACCCTTCGTATAGGTCATGCACTGGACCCCTCATATAGACCATACAGTGGACCCCTCATAGAGACCATGCAGTGGACCCCTCATAGAGGTCAGACACTGGACCCCTCATATACGTCATACAGTGGACTCCTCGTATATGTCATACAGTGGACCCCTCATATAGGCCATAACAGTAAACCCCTCATATAGGCCATACAGTGGACCCCTCATATAGGCCATACAGTAAACCCCTCATATAATAAACCCCTCATAAACCCCTACACTGCTATATGCTTGTGAAACCTGGACTGTTTATCAGCGACACGCTAGGAAATTAAACCACTTCCACACAGTCTGTCTTAGGAAGTTACTGAAGATTAAATGGTAAGACAAGATCCCAGACACTGAAATCCTGGAAAGAGCGTCCATGCCCAGCATCCACTCTATAATACTAATGAAGAATCAGATTCGCTGGGCTGGTCACTTGACTCGCATGCCAGATCACAGGCTCCATAAACGAATGTTTTACGGCGAGTTGCGTTGTGGTAAACGCTCCCAAGGCGGCCAGAGGAAACGCTTTAAAGACATTCTGAAAATCTCACTGAATGCTTTTGGAATTCATCATGACACCTGGGAAACTGCAGCCAGAGACCGAAATTCGTGGCGTGCATCATTACGCAAGGGTGCAGTCACTTGTGAGGCAACCAGGACTGCAAGAACTGTGAAGAAAAGACAGAACAGAAAAACCACTGCAGAAAATCCTCCTCCAGAAACGTCAAGCATTCTTTGTCCACATTGTCAAAGAACATTTCGAGCCAAAATAGGCCTTATCAGCCATCTTAGAACTCACGGCTCCATACTTTCAACCCCACTGGATGAAATGAATGGTCATCATCATTCTTGATGGACAAACAACAACAACACATATAGGCCATACAGTGGACCCCTCATATAGGCCATACAGTGGACCCCTCATATAGGCCATACAGTAAACCCCTCATATAGGCCATACATTAAACCCCTCATATAGGCCATACAGTGGACCCCTCATATAGGCCATACAGTAAACCCCTCATATAGGCCATATAGTAAACCCTTCATATAGGCCATACAGTGGACCCCTCATATAGGCCATATACTGGACCCCTCATATAGGCCATAAAGTAAACCCCTCATATAGGCCATATACTGGACCCCTCATATAGGCCATATAGTAAACCCCTCATATAGGCCATATAGTAAACCCCTCATATAGGCCATAAAGTAAACCCCTCATATAGGCCATATACTGGACCCCTCATATAGGCCATAAAGTAAACCCCTCATATAGGCCATATACTGGACCCCTCATATAGGCCATATAGTAAACCCCTCATATAGGCCATATACTGGACCCCTCATATAGGCCATATACTGGACCCCTCATATAGGCCATATAGTAAACCCCTCATATAGGCCATACAGTAAACCCCTCATATAGGCCATATAGTAAACCCCTCATATAGGCCATATAGTAAAGCCCCTCATATAGGCCATACAGTGGACCCCTCATATAGGCCATACAGTGGACCCCTCATATAGGCCGTACAGTGGACCCCTCATATAGGCCGTACAGTGGACCCCTCATATATGCCATACAGTGGACCCCTCATATAGGCCATACAGTAAGCCCCTCATATAGGCCATACAGTAAACCCCTCATATAGGCCATATACTGTACCCCTCATATAGGCCATATACTGGACCCCTCATATAGGCCATACAGTGGACCCCTCATATAGGCCATATACTGGATCCCTCATATAGTCCATATACTGGACCCCTCATATAGGCCATATACTGGACCCCTCATATAGGCCATACAGTGGACCCCTCATGTAGGCCATATACTGGAACAATCATATAGGCCATACAGTAAACCCCTCATATAGGCCATATACTGTACCCCTCATATAGGCCATACAGTGGACCCCTCATATAGGCCATACAGTGGACCCCTTATATAGGTCATATACTGGACCCCTCATATAGGCCATACAGTAAACCTCTCATATAGGCCATACAGTAAACCCCTCATATAGGTCATACAGTAAACCTCTCATATAGGCCATACAGTAAACCCCTCATATAGGCCATACAGTAAACCCCTCATATAGGCCATACAGTAAACCTCTCATATAGGCCATACAGTAAACCCCTCATATAGGCCATACAGTAAACCTCTCATATAGGCCATACAGTAAACCCCTCATATAGGCCATACAGTGGACCCCTCATATAGGCTATATACTGTACCCCTCATAGAGACAATGGGATTTTGATGGGGTACGAAGATGCTTGCTTGCTTGTGTTCGTTGGCTTGAGCTCCAATGCGAAGTCCTGTATGTCGGATGAAGACATCCTGTTGTCCAACATCAGTGTGATGTCATACAGGACCTGAGGTTTGCATGAGTATCCGTTGTCCCATGTCTGGCTTATTGGTGTGCAGACTGGTGGTTCCTCGCCGTACAGGCAGACACTCTCTGACTTCGGAGGAATCGGCGATCCTATTGACCTTAGCCAGGACCCCAAAGGGACCTGTTGCCCAGGACGCTCGACGAGGACGCGTCAATAGGTCTTGGCCAGTATATAACCCGGCCCTGGTGCCTTGGAAACACCTCTGCGTCCCGGGTACGAAGATGAGAATTGTAATGAAGAAGGACTGACATCTTGCTTAGTGATTAGCGCTGGTAGCTTTATTGGATTATTATTATTATTATTATTATTATTATTATTTTTATTATTATTATTATTAATAAAAATAGTCCAGTGAAGGAATGAGCAAGTTAAATGGTTAGGGAATCTGAACAAGAGCGAAATCTGCAAACATAAGGAAAGAAGGGAGATAAGCGTTTGGTAATTTCAAGGGAGATACTCCGTAAAACCCCAAAAGTATTTTAGTAGTGGAACTTGAAGGGAAGTAACTAGTGGACACTTGAAGGGGATGCCACTCTGGAAACTTGAAGAGAGGCGCGCACTGAAAATAGAAAGGAAGACGCACAGTGGAATATAGAGGAAGACAAGCACTGAATACTTCAATGGAACTCGCACCTAATTGGGGAGATAACCAGCGGAAACTTTAAAAAGGGGCTAATATGAACAAACAAAATAATGGAAGTAGGGAATGAAAACCCAAGGGAGGATACACATTGAGATCTAGACTAAAGATAGTAGCTTAGAGATTCGGGAGTCTTGTAACACGTTAGTGATGACGGCTATTTGTTTGAGATTCCGGAGTCTTGTAACAAGTTAGTGATGACGGCGAGTTGTTGGAGATTCCGGAGTCTTGTAACAAGTTAGTGATGACGACGAGTTGTGGGGATTCTGGAGTCTTGTAACACGTTAGTGATGACGACGAGTTGTGGGGATTCTGGGGTCTTGTAACAAGTTAGTAATGACGGCGAGTTGTTGAGGTTTGGAAGTCTTGTAACAAGTTAGTGATGACGACGAGTTGTTGGGGATTCTGGAGTCTTGTAACATGTTAGTGATGACGACGAGTTGTTGGGGATTCTGGAGTCTTGTAACAAGTTAGTGATGACGACGAGTTGTTGGGGATTCTGGAGTCTTGTAACACGTTAGTGATGACGGCGAGTTGTGGGGATTCTGGGGTCTTGTAACAAGTTAGTAATGACGGCGAGTTGTTGAGGTTTGGAAGTCTTGTAACAAGTTAGTGATGACGACGAGTTGTTGGGGATTCTGGTGTCTTGTAACACGTTAGTGATGACGGCGAGTTGTGGGGATTCTGGGGTCTTGTAACAAGTTAGTAATGACGGCGAGTTGTTGAGGTTTGGAAGTCTTGTAACAAGTTAGTGATGACGACGAGTTGTTGGGGATTCTGGAGTCTTGTAACAAGTTAGTGATGACGACGAGTTTATGGGGATTCTGGAGTCTTGTAACAAGTTAGTGATGATGGCGAGTTGTTGAGGTTTGGAAGTCTTGTAACACGTTAGTGATTATGGCGAGTTGTTGGGGATTCTGAAGTCTTGTAACATGTTAGTGATGACGTCGAGTTTATGGGGATTCTGGAGTCTTGTAACATGTTAGTGATGACGGCGATTTGTTGGGGATTCGGGAGTCTTGTAACATGTTATTGTTGACGGCGAGTAGTTGGGGATTCTGGAGTCTTGTAACACTTTAGTGATGACGGCGAGTTGTTGGGGATTCTGGAGTCTTGTAACATGTTAGTGATGACGGCGAGTTGTTGGGGATTCTGGAGTCTCGTAACATGTTAGTGATGACGGCGAGTTGTTGGGGATTCATGAATCTTGTAACATGTTAGTGATGACGGCGAGTAGTTGGGGATTCTGGAGTCTTGTAACATGTTAATGATGACGGCAAATTGTTGGGGATTCATGAATCTTGTAACATGTTAGTGATGACGACGAGTTGTGGGGATTCTGGGGTCTTGTAACAAGTTAGTAATGACGGCGAGTTGTTGAGGTTTGGAAGTCTTGTAACAAGTTAGTGATGACGACGAGTTGTTGGGGATTCTGGAGTCTTGTAACATGTTAGTGATGACGACGAGTTGTTGGGGATTCTGGAGTCTTGTAACAAGTTAGTGATGACGACGAGTTGTTGGGGATTCTGGAGTCTTGTAACACGTTAGTGATGACGGCGAGTTGTGGGGATTCTGGGGTCTTGTAACAAGTTAGTAATGACGGCGAGTTGTTGAGGTTTGGAAGTCTTGTAACAAGTTAGTGATGACGACGAGTTGTTGGGGATTCTGGAGTCTTGTAACACGTTAGTGATGACGGCGAGTTGTGGGGATTCTGGGGTCTTGTAACAAGTTAGTAATGACGGCGAGTTGTTGAGGTTTGGAAGTCTTGTAACAAGTTAGTGATGATGGCGAGTTGTTGAGGTTTGGAAGTCTTGTAACACGTTAGTGATTATGGCGAGTTGTTGGGGATTCTGAAGTCTTGTAACATGTTAGTGATGACGTCGAGTTTATGGGGATTCTGGAGTCTTGTAACATGTTAGTGATGACGGCGATTTGTTGGGGATTCGGGAGTCTTGTAACATGTTATTGTTGACGGCGAGTAGTTGGGGATTCTGGAGTCTTGTAACACTTTAGTGATGACGGCAAGTTGTTGGGGATTCTGGAGTCTTGTAACATGTTAGTGATGACGGCGAGTTGTTGGGGATTCTGGAGTCTTGTAACATGTTAATGATGACGGCGAGTTGTTGGGGATTCTGGAGTCTTGTAACATGTTAGTGATGACGGCGAGTTGTTGGGGATTCATGAATCTTGTAACATGTTAGTGATGACGGCGAGTAGTTGGGGATTCTGGAGTCTTGTAACATGTTAATGATGACGGCAAATTGTTGGGGATTCATGAATCTTGTAACATGTTAGTGATGACGGCGAGTTGATAGAGATTCTGATGTCTTGTAACAAGTTAGTGATGACGGCGAGTTGTCGGGAATTCAGGAGTCTTGTAACACCTAAGTGATGACTGTGAGTTGATAGGGATTCAGAAGTCTTGTAGCATATTAGTGATGACGGCCAGTTGTCAGAGAATTAGGGGAGTCGTTATTTATTCACAGTCAAATCTGCCGCTTTATTATCACTTCAATATTATTTTATTTTATTTTATTTATATATTTGCTTGGTAGTTGAAGCCTCATTTGTTTCGAAATGAAACGCTGTTTTGTCTGTAATTTTATCAACTTGCCTGTCTGTTCATCTTGGTCATTGTTTTGATATAACTTAAGACATAGAAAGCCATTAAACATATTAAATGTTCCTAATCCTAGGACTGGCTTATACAAAACTCCTCAGCTCAGCTGTGGAACAATTTTCCACAGCAAATCAAAGACACCACCAATCCCTATTCGTACATTTGCAACCTGTTTGAACACTATCTTACTACAGACTATATGCGCCTTAATAATAATAATAATAATATATATAATAATAATAATAATAATAATAATAATAATAATAATAATAATTTCAAAGGACAACTTTAATAAACATTCTCCTAGTTGTGTTATGACACTTCTACCTTGGCTAATTGTAATTGCGATGGCAAACATTAGTTTTAGTTTGTCATGTATTATTGCACATTTTTCATGCGTTTATAATGCATATTGATTCTGTAGTTGTCCTTGTTGTCTAAGGTTAGCTTCATAAATGATGTATGAAAGACATAATGTATGAGAGCAGAGCGATAAGAAGGGCAGAATGGCAGACAGGTCTGCGCGCCCAATTCTTAACCCTTTAAAATTAAGTTGTCTGTCTGTCTGTCTGTCTGTCTGTCTGTCTCTGTATACCCGCCTATATTGTATAGCTAATAGCTAACTCCTCTTCCCCTCCCTCCCTCTCTCCCCTCCCTCCCTCTCTCCCCTCCCTCCCTCTCTCCTCTCTCTCTCTCTCTCTCTCTCTCTCTCTCTCTCTCTCTTTCTCTCTCTCTCTCTTTCTCTTCCACCGCCCCTTTCTTTCAGTTGCGCAAGCACAGAACCATACCAAACCATAAATACCCCCCCCCCCCCCCAATACCCAAGCAAACCCCGCCCCCAATGTTTACATCTTAGAATGGCCCCTACAGAAGGCGCCGCCGGTACATTGCCAGGCTGTGATGCCATTTGCCAGCCAAAACACACATGCCTGTTGGCCTGGCACTAACAGTTGAACATAAACAAAGTCTGGTTGAGATCGAAGACAACCTCAGGAATCCATGTGCTGTTTGTCTTCCCGCCATCCCTCCGGTTGTTGTGCTGTTGAGTCATTTCTTTTTCTGCTTCTGACTGCGTCTTTTCATCTCTTCTCAGACTGCTGTACGTCTGTCTGTCTGTCTGTCTGTCTGTCTGTCTGTCTGTCTGTCTGTCTCTCTGATATATTAGATTGTATGTGGTTGCGTATCCGAAAACAGATGTATACACATACCATGGTGACTGGTGATTGAGTGGACGGATGGACAGACTGGCAGAGATTAGATTTGATAGATGAATGGATGGGTGGAAAGTAGATGGATGAATGAAAAGACGGGGGGGGGGTATATATAAGTTCATATAATATATATTTAATGTTTATCTCTCAATCCCACCTGTCTGTGTATTATTTATGGCTGTGTATGTAATCATTCACATAAGGGAACTGCAATGAACAACAAGGGTGAATGCAAGCGGTAGTTGGAAAGGCATCTGGCTCGTTGCATCTCTCTCTCTCTCTCTCTCTCTCTCTCTCTCTCTCTCTCTCTCTCTCTCTTTCTTTCTCTCTGTGTATGTGTGTGTGTGCGCGCGCGCGTGCGTGTGTAAAACAATCGTATCCATATAGTTGACGAATAAAAGTGGTGATAAAAGACATCCCTGTCTTGCGCCTGATTGTACTTCGAGCCAGTGTGTCATGCCGACATTTGTGCTGCACATTCACTGTTTGAGACAGAGCCCATATGTTGTCCATTCGTCTGCCCAGTTAACCGTATTCATCGAGCACTCTCCACAGCTTATTCCCATTTACTCAGTCTAAGACTTTTTTTGATCTATGAAAGCCACACTTAGTTCATTGTTGTATTCTTTAGATGTTTCACTCATCGTCTCAATGAAAAAATGGCATCGGTGCTTCCCCTTCCTTTTCTAAAGCCAAATTGTGCACCACTTAGACATGCATCTTATTCTGTGTTCTAACATTTTCCCTACATGGTTAAGAAGAGATATGCCTCTCTTATGTATTACATTCTTAGTGGAGTTTTTGCATAGTTTGTTTACTATTTGGCTAAGGAGAGATATGCCTCTGTATTTATTACATTCTCAGTTGTTCTCTTGTTCTTCCACGAGGATGCAATCACAGCTCTTTCTAGTCTGTTGGTGCTCTCTTCTCTTGTCATGTTTGGGTAAACATGTTTGTTAACCATTGCATCCCTACCTCCTTAATGCGTTGGTAGCTTCAACTTGGATGCTAGCAATGCCTGTAAACTTTCTTCTTGTGATTTCTTATATATGACTCACCTACCATCTGACAGTAGACGGTACTACTTGCTTTCTGTTAGCGCCCAATGTTGGGCGACACTCACCAAACCCGACACCTCACATTGTGCCAACGACTTCGGGCGGAGGAGTGCAATTGGGAGCGTACAAGCTTTATCCTGGTTCGAGGAAATGCAACCTAAGACTAAATGTCGGCAGGGCAGACCAGGCCCTAAGCCTTGGTCGGCAACTGGTCTGGAATGGAAGCTCCGAAAGGTGGACAGTGAGAGCATTGCTTTACTGATCCAGCATATTTGTCACCTTGCCTTGTTCCGGATGTATTGGTGTTACTTTGCCTCTGGAGTAAACTAGGCAGACCGAGAGATGTATATTGGGCAACTCATGGTCTCTGAAATTCAGCCCAGGCTGTGTTCTTTGTAGGGCAGTGGTTCTCAACCGGTGGGTAATCCCCCCCCCCCCGAGGAAATTTTATGGTTTCCGGGAGGGGGGGGGGGGATTAAGATTATTTCGAGATCGCATTAATACAAGAACCAGTTACTTGATAATGTTTTCCCCTCTAAACTTTACGGTTCTGAACTTCTCGCCCTAATGAAATTCGTTGTATAACGTAAGTAGACCCGCAAATCACGTTTTATGTAGATGGCGAGACTTGTTCTAGTATGTGTTATTAAATTTAGCTTCCATTTTTATGTATACTATGTAAGAGTGGGAGGATTTACAGGGAGGAAATTCGAAAGGGGGCGGGAGGAATGACGTTCTGAACATATGGTAAAGGGGGAATGGGCCAAAAAAGTTTGAGAACCACTGATGTAGAGGTAAAACTCCACCCCAGGTCTTACCACCATGGGTTTTAGTTATTATGCGTTTTGTGAAGCACAATGTAATAAACTATCTTCTATCAAGACAGCAAGGTACTAGTGAAACTTCCTTGTCGTAGCAAACAAGCTCTTGTGTCTTAAAATGTTGCCTCCGGTGTGCAATAAGCTCCAGTCTACACGAACACGGAATATTCACACTAGAAAAGCGGCGAAGATTGCAGCTCCCGTTTGTCGAACATAAAATCGTTTATAACAACGTTATTGAAGCACTGGTAGGAAGTCTGCGTGTTTCAAGCTACATTTATGGCATTCCAGTGTCAGGGGTTCTTAAATGAGTGGTGTCCAGGTCTTTCTTTATACGTTTATTGAAACTACATGTCCACTGTTCGTCGTGTTTATATATCTGTAGCGGGCGCGTTATCGTAGCTGATGGATTAAAAAAAAAAAGTTACTTGCGTATCCTTTACGGGACGCCGCAGTCAACACCATCATATGTTGATGTTGTGATCTCTTAGCAAGTTTACGTTCGGTGGTTTGCCATTGTTTTCTGAAACACATGAACCCATACCATTTCGTAAAAAACCAACACAAGGCGATCTGCTGCCAAATCGCCTGCAGCTGTGTTTCCAAAGCGGGTATGCGAGATTACGAACTGCGTCCGTAATCCCTTCGCCACGGAGCGGGCTAGCTGATGGAGAGTTGCTCTATTAATGTCATTAAGCGCGGTTGGGTGAGGATTCGACTCTTGCGTTCGTTCGTCGTTGCGTTCGTCGTCTCTGGAAGTGAGGGAAAGACTGGCTATCTGTTCCTTCGTGACTTCGGACGTACAAAATGTGATTGCCTTATCACAGCACAGACGCATTGTGGGAACCGGCTTCGGGGCAAATGAATGAAATGTGTCGGCTGTAACTATACGCAACGATTGATTGGCTGTCTTAGTATCATAAACAGGAAGTAGGCAGACATGCAATGTATATGTAAGGCACACATAAACACGCATACACGATGTAAAAAGATAATGTGAAATAGGAAGTTTAACAAACGAACTACACTAACATACACGTATACTTCGTGTACTTCTTCTTCTTCTTCTTCTTCTTCTTCTTCTTCTTCTTCTTCTTCTTCTTCTTCTTCTTCTTCTTCTTCTTCTTCTTCTTCTTCTTCTTCTTCTGCTGCATTCATCCGGACTGTTTTTCCCCCCCAGACTTAATTGCGGTGTATCCCGTTATGTAACCCTTGGGCCAAACCCTTAGGCCAACACATCCGACTTTAGCAGGCGTTATTTAATCAGATTAGCATTCCCGGGGGACTCTGTGTGGTGCCGTCCACTTCCCAGCTGGTCAAGTTAGAACAGTCGAAGACTTCATCGTCAGCCCTCAGGGGAAGGCAAGGGGCAGTCTATGAGAATTTACCGCCATACAAGGAGGCTTCCATAATTGCACAGCCGATACATAGCGCTCTGGTACTGGGCTCACCCAAGGAATGGCTACGTCCTGCACATGGCTGCTTTAATTCCTCTCTTCCATATTTTGGGCATTTCGTTCTCCACTGGCTGCTTCCCACGCAAACAAGGAACGGTCAGTCTGCAGACGACATCCACTCAGCAAGCATTCGCTTCGGACTTCCACGTCGTGGATTCGCTAGCCAAACGTTCCTGTTCGTGTTAATGAGACGTTTTTTCCAGACGACATCCACTCAGCAAGCTTTCACTTCAGACTGCCACGTAGTGGATTCGCTTGCCAAGCGTTCCATTTCGTGTTAAATAGACGACATCCACTCAGCAAGCTTTCGCTTCGGACATCCATGTAATGGTTTCGCTAGTCAAGCGTTCACTTTCGCGTTAATGAGACATTTTTTCCACCTTTGACTATGCTCACTGCCATGTAGCGTCGGAGGCAAGGGACAGTGATTTAGAATAAGATACGGAAATTGCGGCAAGCAGAACAAGAAGAGTTAACCAAGAAGCGGCATAATACGCAAGTTGCTAGATGACGTCACGGCGTACTGCGTCACTAAAGTTAGTTAGGTTTTGGGATGATCATGGAGCCGGTCGGATAAATAGCAACACTGAAATATGAACGCAAATATCCAGCAGAAAGACATGGCGAACATGCCATCTAGTACTCTAGGACGATCAGGAAAAAGGGGCATAGTCTGCATTACGTAGAACGATCGGAAGATGAAGATTTAACACAGAGAAAGTGAGGAAAGCATACTGCCTCAGAACTTGCCGGTCGTTTGTCAAATAGAGGTCATGGCGTCAGCACACACATAGCTCGGCGTAAGTAACACTGTTAGAATCATGGGCGTAATGTTGTTTGCAGAACGATGGACCGTATGAAATTCACTCGTCATTGATGAAAGCAGAAGGATGGAATCGGACTCTACATTTAACATTAAATATTTACAAATGATTATTAATTATCTTTCGCCGGCCCTCCCATTAACATGGGAACGGTGACGCTGTTATATTGTACGGACGATTGCCACCAATAAAGATATATTTGACGAGAAACGCCAGCGTTAATGAACTCATTTCGTTAACATTTATTCTGGCTCCTGTTGATCTGCAATGCTGTTTTACTAGACGACGGGCATAATATTAGAGGGAACAGCATAGCACTCACTCAACGAGTTTAAATACAGACTTGCATTGTAACCATTCCCTGCGACTGGGGCGCTTTTCCACCTTTAGTAACGTTCACGAGGAAGGCTGCATGTGCTGCCGTCTCAGAATCTTACCACCACGCAGCAGAGAGCGAGTAACGGTCTGGCCCTCTTATCTGGGGATCCCTCATATCCCTCAGCTGAGAGCCGTAGAACAAGTGTTTGGACCAAGCATGTAGCAGGCTCAGCATCTCACCTCCATTTAGCAGTGGGCGAGTATCGCCCGTCCCCCACATCCGAAGGATATTGACTTAAAGGCGTTCAGCCATATCCCTTAGTGGAGAGCCGTAGAATAAATGTCTGGACCACCAATGTAGTGGCATCGTGCGCATGATTCGGACTTTTGAGTTCAATGGATTTGCTTTTCCCTAGCCTTTGACTGTTTTCAGTCTACCTGCAAGTCAGCAGGTGTGTGTCTCTCTTGGTCTGGTTCCTATCCCTTGGCCTAGGAGAAACTACCAATAGCTGTGCTAACGTCGGCATAGCTCTTGGGTCATTGGAACGCGCAAGCTCCTCTGCCACGGCAAGGTGGAGACGCGTCAAAGGGGACATTCTCGTGTACTAAAACGAACGTTTCAATCTACTTACAACGGAAAACAAGAACAGTTAGCTTGCAAAAAGACGTATTCGAAAACAGAAATGTATGGATGTCTTCTTCTGGCATCTAGGTTGCACACTCATGTAGCGCTTCGCTCGAGGACTTCTGTTTATTTACGAGCCCTGAGCGTTGAGTCGCGGTTACTGTCAGATTGTGTTGTTTGCTTTCTTCTCTTGCCTCGGGATCCCACATATACATCGATGTAAACACACTTGGAAGACCTCAGTGGTTCCCTCACAGCTAGTTCATTGTGGAAGTTAGCGCACCATGCAGCGCGAACGAGTATATGCTTCATCATCGTCGTTATAGTAAAGTCTCTCTGTCCTGGGCTGGTCGTGAAGCTTTCAGATCTGTCCATTCTAAAGGCATCTGTCTTGTTCCGCTCTCTTTAATTCTGTGTAAGTCAGATCTAGTTTAATTTCTTCATTTAGCTACAGTTAAACATATTTTTTGTTGATATCTTGCCATGAAATTACAGCTAAACATTTTGTTTTCTTGTCTGTCTTCTTCCATGAGAACCACAACATCTAGTCTCAGAATAAAGGTGAAGGCAGTCACGGCGGCGTTCTACTGGCTGGAAGACAAACAGCACACGCATGTCCTGATGGTAACGGACTCACAAAGTGTGATGACAAAGGTAAAAAAAGGCATGCTTCGGGCATAGCGGCGGCCTTCCATTCAACAATTAAATATATAGTTCGTCCATTGGATATTCCCCGAGGACATGCTGGGATGGTGGGAAACGAGCGGTTGGACAGATTGGCTGGGTTTGCACCCCTTGTTTGGGTATTTCTGCATAAATAGGTAGATGTGGGCGTGGCCGTTTGTAATCGCGTGTTTAATGCAGAAGAATGGGTAGATCATCAAGCCTTGGAGAGAATGGCGCTGTGGGGAGTGACCACAGGATCTCGCCGACACTCACAAATCTGAGAAAAGACTAGACAGACAAATAAGCGGACTGCTGCTCGTATCATTAGTACTGGGACTCTTCGCTGGCCGTTGCAGATGAAGACGGAGCACGTATAGGAATGCCCCAAGTGCTGGGATGTCAGTTCTTAACTCACTTAACTTTTCTTTCATGAATTACATCTGAACATCTTATCTTTTAGTTGTCGCTTGCCAGACTGTACATTTGGAACGAGTGTTTTCGTGTTGTGTCTCTTGCCACGGCCGTATCTATTATTTTCTTCTCCGCGTCTAGCCAAACTTTACAGCTGGACATCATGTTTTCTGTTTTGCTTTTTGACATGACAGTACAGTCTGACGTAATTTTGTTTTTCAACATCTTGCCATGACAGCACAATCTGATATGATATGTTCTTACCACCCTCTTGCCATGACGGTACAGTCTGACTTAATGTTTTCTTGTCACCACGGTACGGTCTGACATCATGTTTTCTTGTCACCACGGTACAGTCTGACTTCATGTTTTCTTGTCACCACGGTACAGTCTGACTTCATGTTTTCTTGTCACCAAGGTACAGTCTGGCTTCATGTTGTCTTGTCACCACGGTACAGTCTGACTTCATGTTTCTTATTATTAGGGTACAGTCTGACTTCGTGTTTTCTTATTAGGGTACAGTCTGACTTCATGTTTTCTTATTATTAGGGTACAGTCTGACTTCACATTTTCTTGTTATTAGGGTACAGTCTGACATCATGTTTTCTTGTTATGAGGGTACAGTCTGACTTCACGTTTTCTTGTTATTAGGGTACAGTCTGACATCATGTTTTCTTGTCACCATGGTACAATCTGACTTCAAGTTTTCTTGTTATTAGGGTACAGTCTGACATCATGTTTTCTTGTCACCATGGTACAGTCTGACATCATGTTTTCTTGTCACCTCGGTACAGTCTGACATCATGTTTTCTTGTCACCACGGTACAGTCTGACATGTTTTCTTGTTATGAGGGTACAGTCTGACATCATGTTTTCTTGTTATGAGGGTAAAATCTGACATCATGTTTTCTTGTTACGAGGGTACAGTCTGACATCATGTTTTCTTGTTATGAGGGTACAGTCTGACATCATGTTTTCTTGTTATGAGGGTACAGTCTGACATCATGTTTTCTTGTTATGAGGGTACAGTCTGACATCATGTTTTCTTGTTAAGAGGGTACAGTCTGACATCATGTTTTCTTGTTATGAGGGTACAGTCTGACATCATGCTTTCTTGTTATGAGGGTACAGTCTGACATCATGTTTTCTTGTTATGAGGGTACAGTCTGACATCATGTTTTCTTGTTAAGAGGGTACAGTCTGACATCATGTTTTCTTGTTATGAGGGTACAGTCTGACATCATGTTTTCTTGTTATGAGGGTACAGTCTGACATCATGTTTTCTTGTTATGAGGGTACAGTCTGACATCATGTTTTCTTGTTATGAGAGTACAGTCTGACATCATGTTTTTTTGTCATGAGGGTACAGTCTGACATCATGTTTTCTTGTTATGAGGGTACAGTCTGACATCATGTTTTCTTGTTATGAGGGTAAAATCTGACATAATGTTTTCTTGTTATGAGGGTACAGTCTGACATAATGTTTTCTTGTTATGAGGGTACAGTCTGACATCATGTTTTCTTGTTATGAGGGTACAGTCTGACATCATGTTTTCTTGTTATGAGGGTACAGTCCGACATCATGTTTTCTTGTCATGAGGGTACAGTCTGACATCATGTTTTCTTGTTCTGAGGGTACAGTCTGACATCATGTTTTCTTGTTATGAGGGTAAAATCTGACATAATGTTTTCTTGTTATGAGGGTACAGTCTGACATCATGTTTTCTTGTTATGAGGGTACAGTCTGACATCATGTTTTCTTGTCATGAGGGTACAGTCTGACATCATGTTTTCTTGTCATGAAGGTACATATATAATTCTTGTTTGCTGTTTTGTTTCTTGCTCTAGCTGTATAGTCTGACATACTGATTTTCATTCTCCGTTCCTTAATAAGCTATCTTTGAAAAAATCCATATGTAATTACACAAATAATTATTTTTTTTTAAAAATAATCTGATAGATGCTATATTACCAATGGCAACAACGCACAGTTGTAGAAACATAAAGGTGTAAAATCACACCATGAGAGATGCAGCTGGAGAAAGAAGAAGAGATGGGCAGGCGAATGAGAAGCGAGGAAAAATCGTAGGGGTAACAACCATTACCGACATTATAGAACACCAATGGTTTACGTGGTTCGGATATTTAGCTAGAATGGGGAAAAAAGATCATCCAGCGGCTAGAACTGTGAAGATCGGGATACAAGGCGAGAAACGACATAGGAAGAGATGGCTAGATGGAGTTAACAGAGTCATTGAAGAAATCAAATAATGACATCAGCAAAAGCAACAAGACAAGCGGAAAAACAAAAGTCCATCCACATCTTCTCTGCGACGCTTTACGGCAAAAACAGTAGGACAGAAGAAGAAGAAGAAGAAGAAGAAGAAGAAGAAGAAGAAGAAGAACGAATAATAATATTAATTAATAAATCATAGAACGTCGACAAATAATTTAAAAAAAAATATATATACACACAGAGAGAGAGAGAGAGAGAGAGAGAGAGAGAGAGAGAGAGAGAGAGAGAGAGAGAGAGAGAGAGAGAGAATTAATTAGCTGGACACAGAATAGCTGGACACAGAATCTTACGAAAAGACATACACTCAGAGCACACTAGAAAGACAGCTAGTTAGATCCACAGGTTAAATCAGACACACCGACAGACATACCACGTCGGACCAGCTGATGTAAACATGGCATAGGGACCAGGAAAACAAACGACAGGGCGGACTGCTATTGTCTGTTGGCAGGAACTCACCTACATTGTCAGTTCTCACCTACATTGTCAGTTCTCACCTACATTGTCAGTTCTCACCTACATTGGTAAACTTGCAGCGTGCGCTGTTGGTGGTTGCGCGGGTGCCTGGCTATCACCGTGAGCACTCGCAAGTCGCCCGGGATCAGCTCTTAGTCAGACCAGGAAGGGATCTGAAGCTGAGACAAATATAGCTCCTATTTCTCGTAAGCGCTGTAGCTGGGTGCAATAATTGACAACTTGTGTTCGTACGTTCAATTCCCGAGCGAGTTATGAGGACTTCAGACGTGTGTTCCTTCTTGAGTGCACTTATTATTATTACTAGTATTAGTGGTAGTAGTGGTGGTGATAGCAGTAGTAGTAGTAGTAGTAGTAGTAGTAGTAGTAGTAGTAGTAGTAGTAGTAGTAGTAGTAGTAGTAGTAGTAGCCCGGTGGCCAGACGAATACCTGCCGGCCCGATAATTTTGAGTTTCATTCAGTGCCGTGGTGAATTTTGTAAACTGGACTGCATTTTCGGTTGCCATTGCAGTGGTATTGTGAAGTGTGTAGTGTCAACAATGCATGATTTTTAAAAAAATCATATCATCATGTGCCATGCCGATAAGCATAGGCGGTCATATTTCGCCATCTCACGCTAGTCGTGGATCAGCTCAGTTTTCTTGTCTCGACCGTACCATGTGGCCGAGCCATCCAGGTATTTACTTCTCTGCCTTCCCCTTGTTCTCTTCCCCACGATCTTGTCAGTTGTCACCAAGTTCTCCAATTTATTTCTTCCCATAACGTGGCCAAACAATTGTAACTGTCCACGTCTAATTTCTCTAATCAGTTTACGGTTTTCATTTGTTTCTTGTAGGACTTGATGCTGGACACATAGATTATATATCAGACAGGCATATTGAATTATGCATGTACAACAACAACAACAACAACAACAACAACAACTACTACTACTACTACTACTACTACTACTACTACTACTACTGAGTTGAGTTAAGTTGAGTTGAGTTAAGAACCGACATCACTACACTCAGGACATTCCCATACGTGCTCCGTCCCCTAGTTCAACAGCCAGCGAAGAGTCATAATACTAATCGTTCACACCGCTATCTGATTAAAGGTTCACCTGGTCTTCTCTCTCAGTTTTGATATTCTTCCAGAACCCCTGCCGATCCCCCGCAATCTCATTCTTACCACATATGGGTTCTCAGTCTGCTCCTCCGCCTTCTCCACCTGGTCCCACAAGCGCACAACCACCTCCCCCTTGTCCATAGGCAAACTATCACCAAGAGGTGCATTCCCTGCTAGGCTATCAGCCTGTTCATTCCCCCGTACCCCCGCATGGTCAGGGCAAAATATCCATACAATTCTCACAATCTGTGACCTCTGAAGCGACAAGAGCCATTCCACACGAAACATTCCTTTCTCCACCTTGCTAAGCATACTCTTTGAATCTATTACTTCTACTACTACTACTACTACTACTACTACTACTACTACTACTACTACTACTACTACTACTACTACTCATCCAGTGCCTTACCGGCTGGTGTGGGTGATCATGCTCTTCCACAAATTGCGTTCACCGGCGACGTGGATCTGTTCGTGTATTGACTCCCTTCCGTGCCATGACACAAGACTGTCAAGAATTTTCTACTACTACTACACAACCACCTCCCCCTTGTCCATAGGCAAACTATCACCAAGAGGTGCATTCCCTGCTAGGCTATCAGCCTGTTCATTCCCCCGTACCCCCGCATGGTCAGGGCAAAATATCCATACAATTCTCACAATCTGTGACCTCTAAAGCGACAAGAGCCATTCCACACGAAACATTCCTTTCTCCACCTTGCTAAGCATACTCTTTGAATCTATTACTTCTACTACTACTACTACTACTACTACTACTACTACTACTACTACTACTACTACTACTACTACTACTACTACTACTACTCATCCAGTGCCTTACCGGCTGGTGTGGGTGATCATGCTCTTCCACAAATTGCGTTCACCGGCGACGTGGATCTGTTCGTGTATTGACTCCCTTCCGTGCCATGACACGAATTTTCTCACACTGTCTTCTTCTGTCACTATTTCCACAAATCTTTCCGGTTATTACAACATGCTCCAGTTTTTATCTTCTTATAATGTGGTTAAAAATTATGCCCTCTTCTGTCTGACGTTTGTGATAATTTGTCTGTGCGACTTAGCTTCCCTCAAGATGTTCAGATTGCTCACTTTGGCTGTTCAATCAATTTTAAGCATGCTTTTATAAAACCATATCTCCAAGGCTTGTATATATATTAGATATAGAAAGCAGACATCCTAGTTCAGTTTGTTTCCTCCCTCCTCTGTTTCCTCCCTCCTCTGTATCCGTTACCCGACTATGTGCCTTTTGTTTGTGTCCGCGACGAGAATCGATGAGTGGTGTTGGAGATAAGGACATTCCAACCATGCCACAGGAAATTCCAGCCTGGCCACCCTACAGCAGATGTGTTTGACGCAAGTGTCATTTGTTCACACGTTTCATTCTCCGTTCTGTTGTTGTTTGTCTGGTAGTTATACATGGCCCCAGGGGATAGTGAAATACAGCTTCTTCTTCTTCTTCTTCTTCTTCTTCTTCTTCTTCTTCTTCTTCTTCTTCTTCTTCTCCCTCCTCCCCCTTCTTCTTTGTCTTCCCTTTATCCCAAATAGGAGTAAACATCCAACTCATGCCAAGCCGTTGTATCTTTTGTTTTCTCCTGCAGCTCATTCCTTGTCCTCCTCAAGTTATAAGTATATCTCTAGTTCCTACTGCGTGTTTTTAGGACTCCTTCTTTTTCATTTGCCATGTGGGTTCCATTGAGATCCCTTGACGCTTTGGAATATCTCCGGTGTTATCAATCCATCTGCATCTAAGTCTTCCTCTGTCTTGACACCAGGCATTTCACATACCATGTTTTTCGTTTAGTTTAGTTTAGTTAGTTTAATTTCACATATCATATGATACATGAACCTTTCGATGATATTCTAGTCATCTTGGGCCGGTATTAAAACACACACGAACACAAACCACACATTTACCACATCAGAATTTCGTCATGTTTGTTTATGCGTGAACACTTCCGGTGATCTAATGACTTTATGTCTGCTGTCACTGAAAGCGTGGAAACCCTACACCGTTGATGTAGTATTGCGACCGAAGATGTGAAATCTTCAATGCATAAGTAATGGGACAGTCTAGGATCGTTCGTAATTAATTACATTAGGCTGTGTACATATTAGGTCTACGGGCGGGAGATCAGTTGAGGGTGTTGTCTGGGTCATGACTTAGTCGTTGCAGATTGAATATGCATGTCTGCGAGTTCGTATCTATTGGGGAGTCCTTTTGAGGCCACTAAGACGGCTCATTAAAAGTCATATGTATTGTTTGGCTCTCATAGTAGTCGAAAATACACGTAGAGACTAGAGGAACACTCAACATCTCATTTAATCTCATCTTCTTCCTCTTGTAACTTGCGGTGTCGAGGTCAGGCATAAATAGCGGGAGAGTGCCCGTTTATGAGTTTCATGTATCAAGATTCCCATGGGCTCTTGTTATTCCCTTTGTCCATCGTTTGCAGCGTCGGCCGTTCTTCTGGTTCCATTTGGTCTGTACACCATTGCTTGTTGTGGTATACTGTCAGTTGGTAGTCTAGTTATATGGCCGAACCATTTCACTTTAGTTCTGATTTCATCATTTCTCATTTTCTCTCTTCTTTATACATTGAGTTTTCTTCTCAGGAATTTCATTTCCGTTGTTTTCTTTTCTCTTTTTCTCTTTTTCTGTCATTGTTCAGGTTTGGCATTGGTAGGATAGAGTTGGTAGGAAGATTGTGTTGTAGAGTGATATCTTAGTAACTATTGATATGTGTTTGTTCTTTAATATTGATGCCATTTTTCCAATGAGTTGCTTTGCCTTATTTAATCTATTTTCGATCTCGTCTTCTGATTTGCCATTTGATGATATTATACTTCTTACGTATTTGAATCTTTTTTACTTGTTTCATTGAGTGTTCTTCTAGATAAAGCTTTGTTGTTTTATTTTCTTTGGTTGTAGTCATTAATTCTGTTTACTTATGTGATGATATTATACTTCCTAAATTCTTGAAGATCTGTACTTGTTTCAGAGAGTGTACTTCTAGATTAATCTTTGTTGTCTTTTCCTTCTTTGTTTATAGTCATTACCTCTGTTTTACTAATGCTAATTTTATGCTGTGTTCCTGAAACACCCCGTTAAGACTATTCGTGTGGACTTTTAATTCTAGTCAACAGAAACATTGAAAGCTATAGTTACCCAGCGGGACTCGAACCTACCATCTCCGAATGCCGACAGCGCCTCGCTGCCACATGTTAGCTTTCGAGACGTGATACTGGAATTGCGCATTGCATCCCCCATCCCCGAAAACTAATGTCAAGAAAGATATGGCATACATCTGTTATTAGTAATGTTACAAGCACGCACATTTCTTTGCTCTACCACTAAGATTCTCAAACTGGTACTGGCAGATCTTTGTGGGCAGGTGTCTGCACTTACACATGCGCGTACGTCCACACACGCACACGCACACACACACACACGCACACACACACACACACACACACACACACAAAACTCTAGCACGGTGGTCATGGGTTCGATCCACGTCAGAGCGGTTTTCAAAGTTTTCAGATTGGTCGGACCAACCCTAAAATGAGTACCAGAGCACGACTTGAGAAGTCAAGACGACCACTGGGAGTCTGGCTACGTCACCTGCCAAGTGCCAATGGGTCTAGATAACATCTGGGTCTAGCACCATTTGTCCAGTGGGTCCTAAAGCGTGAGAAAGGGTCCTTTATTTACTTACATATATACATTAGCCTTCAGTTGCTGTGTTCCTTTTATGCGTATAAATGAGACTACAGCTGAACTATATACTCCAATATTAGCTGGCATAACGAGTTTCACATGTAGTGCAGTTGGATACAGATGCTTATGTGAGTTCTCCTTGAGTCGAGTCCAGTGTGTGTTTCAGTGTAGATTCATTGTAACTTGCACCAGCGACCTACCAACTTGACTGTGTGGAGATCCAGTAGGCCTGCTTCTGACATATTTGATACTTAGCGAGAACAAATTGATCGTGTTCAGTAACCATCATTCATCATCGCACTGCGAAACTATTCATGGGTCATCGGATCGCCTCCTTCGGAGTACACTATGAAGCTGTGAGCTCTGTGCACGAACGCTGTAGTATCGGGAAGAATCCCAATGTGTGTAACCAAGATCAACAAATACTATAAACTTCATTTTGGTTTCATGAATATCTGCATATCGGTCCCTCTCGTATATAGTGCTTGGTAAAATCCACACACCGAGACACTGACATGTATTCCGTGAAATGTGAGAGCGAGTATTCAGCCATCAGGGCCCCTCGTAAAAATGACCCAAAAACGCCACAGCTTTCATGACTTCTACCACAGGTAAGATTGACTTCTTCTTCTTTGGTGTTCTGTATTGAGAATCTCATAAGCATGATGTCATAAACATCAAAATCGGTGCCATGTTAATGCACCATACCTCTAATTTTAGCACTATTTGTCACCACATGTGTTGATCTCTTTCCATGCCATGACATAAAGCCGTCCAGAATAGTCTTTTCCTGCCGTCCTTGATCTGTTTTCTCATTGATCTTACACTTATTACAACATGCTCCTTCGTGAAACTTGGCATTTATTACATGTTCCTCTATCATTTTCCCGCTTAATCTTAACCATTTACTTTGTGTTCCTTTATTACATATTCCTTTATCTACTTCCCCATCACATCTTGCAATTTACTACATTAATTACCCTTATCTAGTTTCCTATGAAAATTTATTACTTGTTGCAATTCGTTCTTTTATGTTCCCATGAATATTGCCACTTATTACAATATGTTTTTCTATCTAGTTTACTATGACATCCTATCATTTATCGCAATATGTTTTTCTGTGTTCCCGTGAATCTTGTCATTTATTACAATATATCCTTCTATCTAAATTCCTATAAAATCTTATCATTTGTTACAGCACATTATTTTATCTTTGTGAATCTTATCACTTATTAAAATATGTTCATGCAACTTTTTTCCCTTCTTTTTTTCCAAGTAGGACTTGATGCTGGACACATAGATTATATATCAGACAGGCATATTGAATTATGCATGTACAACAACAACAACAACAACAACAACAACAACTACTACTACTACTACTACTACTACTACTACTACTACTACTACTGAGTTGAGTTAAGTTGAGTTGAGTTAAGAACCGACATCACTACACTCAGGACATTCCCATACGTGCTCCGTCCCCTAGTTCAACAGCCAGCGAAGAGTCATAATACTAATCGTTCACACCGCTATCTGATTAAAGGTTCACCTGGTCTTCTCTCTCAGTTTTGATATTCTTCCAGAACCCCTGCCGATCCCCCGCAATCTCATTCTTACCACATATGGGTTCTCAGTCTGCTCCTCCGCCTTCTCCACCTGGTCCCACAAGCGCACAACCACCTCCCCCTTGTCCATAGGCAAACTATCACCAAGAGGTGCATTCCCTGCTAGGCTATCAGCCTGTTCATTCCCCCGTACCCCGCATGGTCAGGGCAAAATATCCATACAATTCTCACAATCTGTGACCTCTGAAGCGACAAGAGCCATTCCACACGAAACATTCCTTTCTCCACCTTGCTAAGCATACTCTTTGAATCTATTACTTCTACTACTACTACTACTACTACTACTACTACTACTACTACTACTACTACTACTACTACTACTACTACTACTCATCCAGTGCCTTACCGGCTGGTGTGGGTGATCATGCTCTTCCACAAATTGCGTTCACCGGCGACGTGGATCTGTTCGTGTATTGACTCCCTTCCGTGCCATGACACAAGACTGTCAAGAATTTTCTACTACTACTACACAACCACCTCCCCCTTGTCCATAGGCAAACTATCACCAAGAGGTGCATTCCCTGCTAGGCTATCAGCCTGTTCATTCCCCCGTACCCCCGCATGGTCAGGGCAAAATATCCATACAATTCTCACAATCTGTGACCTCTAAAGCGACAAGAGCCATTCCACACGAAACATTCCTTTCTCCACCTTGCTAAGCATACTCTTTGAATCTATTACTTCTACTACTACTACTACTACTACTACTACTACTACTACTACTACTACTACTACTACTACTACTACTACTACTACTACTACTACTCATCCAGTGCCTTACCGGCTGGTGTGGGTGATCATGCTCTTCCACAAATTGCGTTCACCGGCGACGTGGATCTGTTCGTGTATTGACTCCCTTCCGTGCCATGACACGAATTTTCTCACACTGTCTTCTTCTGTCACTATTTCCACAAATCTTTCCGGTTATTACAACATGCTCCAGTTTTTATCTTCTTATAATGTGGTTAAAAATTATGCCCTCTTCTGTCTGACGTTTGTGATAATTTGTCTGTGCGACTTAGCTTCCCTCAAGATGTTCAGATTGCTCACTTTGGCTGTTCAATCAATTTTAAGCATGCTTTTATAAAACCATATCTCCAAGGCTTGTATATATATTAGATATAGAAAGCAGACATCCTAGTTCAGTTTGTTTCCTCCCTCCTCTGTTTCCTCCCTCCTCTGTATCCGTTACCCGACTATGTGCCTTTTGTTTGTGTCCGCGACGAGAATCGATGAGTGGTGTTGGAGATAAGGACATTCCAACCATGCCACAGGAAATTCCAGCCTGGCCACCCTACAGCAGATGTGTTTGACGCAAGTGTCATTTGTTCACACGTTTCATTCTCCGTTCTGTTGTTGTTTGTCTGGTAGTTATACATGGCCCCAGGGGATAGTGAAATACAGCTTCTTCTTCTTCTTCTTCTTCTTCTTCTTCTTCTTCTTCTTCTTCTTCTTCTCCCTCCTCCCCCTTCTTCTTTGTCTTCCCTTTATCCCAAATAGGAGTAAACATCCAACTCATGCCAAGCCGTTGTATCTTTTGTTTTCTCCTGCAGCTCATTCCTTGTCCTCCTCAAGTTATAAGTATATCTCTAGTTCCTACTGCGTGTTTTTAGGACTCCTTCTTTTTCATTTGCCATGTGGGTTCCATTGAGATCCCTTGACGCTTTGGAATATCTCCGGTGTTATCAATCCATCTGCATCTAAGTCTTCCTCTGTCTTGACACCAGGCATTTCACATACCATGTTTTTCGTTTAGTTTAGTTTAGTTAGTTTAATTTCACATATCATATGATACATGAACCTTTCGATGATATTCTAGTCATCTTGGGCCGGTATTAAAACACACACGAACACAAACCACACATTTACCACACCAGAATTTCGTCATGTTTGTTTATGCGTGAACACTTCCGGTGATCTAATGACTTTATGTCTGCTGTCACTGAAAGCGTGGAAACCCTACACCGTTGATGTAGTATTGCGACCGAAGATGTGAAATCTTCAATGCATAAGTAATGGGACAGTCTAGGATCGTTCGTAATTAATTACATTAGGCTGTGTACATATTAGGTCTACGGGCGGGAGATCAGTTGAGGGTGTTGTCTGGGTCATGACTTAGTCGTTGCAGATTGAATATGCATGTCTGCGAGTTCGTATCTATTGGGGAGTCCTTTTGAGGCCACTAAGACGGCTCATTAAAAGTCATATGTATTGTTTGGCTCTCATAGTAGTCGAAAATACACGTAGAGACTAGAGGAACACTCAACATCTCATTTAATCTCATCTTCTTCCTCTTGTAACTTGCGGTGTCGAGGTCAGGCATAAATAGCGAGAGAGTGCCCGTTTATGAGTTTCATGTATCAAGATTCCCATGGGCTCTTGTTATTCCCTTTGTCCATCGTTTGCAGCGTCGGCCGTTCTTCTGGTTCCATTTGGTCTGTACACCATTGCTTGTTGTGGTATACTGTCAGTTGGTAGTCTAGTTATATGGCCGAACCATTTCACTTTAGTTCTGATTTCATCATTTCTCATTTTCTCTCTTCTTTATACATTGAGTTTTCTTCTCAGGAATTTCATTTCCGTTGTTTTCTTTTCTCTTTTTCTCTTTTTCTGTCATTGTTCAGGTTTGGCATTGGTAGGATAGAGTTGGTAGGAAGATTGTGTTGTAGAGTGATATCTTAGTAACTATTGATATGTGTTTGTTCTTTAATATTGATGCCATTTTTCCAATGAGTTGCTTTGCCTTATTTAATCTATTTTCGATCTCGTCTTCTGATTTGCCATTTGATGATATTATACTTCTTACGTATTTGAATCTTTTTTACTTGTTTCATTGAGTGTTCTTCTAGATAAAGCTTTGTTGTTTTATTTTCTTTGGTTGTAGTCATTAATTCTGTTTTACTTATGTGATGATATTATACTTCCTAAATTCTTGAAGATCTGTACTTGTTTCAGAGAGTGTACTTCTAGATTAATCTTTGTTGTCTTTTCCTTCTTTGTTTATAGTCATTACCTCTGTTTTACTAATGCTAATTTTATGCTGTGTTCCTGAAACACCCCGTTAAGACTATTCGTGTGGACTTTTAATTCTAGTCAACAGAAACATTGAAAGCTATAGTTACCCAGCGGGACTCGAACCTACCATCTCCGAATGCCGACAGCGCCTCGCTGCCACATGTTAGCTTTCGAGACGTGATACTGGAATTGCGCATTGCATCCCCCATCCCCGAAAACTAATGTCAAGAAAGATATGGCATACATCTGTTATTAGTAATGTTACAAGCACGCACATTTCTTTGCTCTACCACTGAGATTCTCAAACTGGTACTGGCAGATCTTTGTGGGCAGGTGTCTGCACTTACACATGCGCGTACGTCCACACACGCACACGCACACACACACACACGCACACACACACACACACACACACACACACAAAACTCTAGCACGGTGGTCATGGGTTCGATCCACGTCAGAGCGGTTTTCAAAGTTTTCAGATTGGTCGGACCAACCCTAAAATGAGTACCAGAGCACGACTTGAGAAGTCAAGACGACCACTGGGGAGTCTGGCTACGTCACCTGCCAAGTGCCAATGGGTCTAGATAACATCTGGGTCTAGCACCATTTGTCCAGTGGGTCCTAAAGCGTGAGAAAGGGTCCTTTATTTACTTACATATATACATTAGCCTTCAGTTGCTGTGTTCCTTTTATGCGTATAAATGAGACTACAGCTGAATTATATACTCCAATATTAGCTGGCATAACGAGTTTCACATGTAGTGCAGTTGGATACAGATGCTTATGTGAGTTCTCCTTGAGTCGAGTCCAGTGTGTGTTTCAGTGTAGATTCATTGTAACTTGCACCAGCGACCTACCAACTTGACTGTGTGGAGATCCAGTAGGCCTGCTTCTGACATATTTGATACTTAGCGAGAACAAATTGATCGTGTTCAGTAACCATCATTCATCATCGCACTGCGAAACTATTCATGGGTCATCGGATCGCCTCCTTCGGAGTACACTATGAAGCTGTGAGCTCTGTGCACGAACGCTGTAGTATCGGGAAGAATCCCAATGTGTGTAACCAAGATCAACAAATACTATAAACTTCATTTTGGTTTCATGAATATCTGCATATCGGTCCCTCTCGTATATAGTGCTTGGTAAAATCCACACACCGAGACACTGACATGTATTCCGTGAAATGTGAGAGCGAGTATTCAGCCATCAGGGCCCCTCGTAAAAATGACCCAAAACGCCACAGCTTTCATGACTTCTACCACAGGTAAGATTGACTTCTTCTTCTTTGGTGTTCTGTATTGAGAATCTCATCAGCATGATGTCATAAACATCAAAATCGGTGCCATGTTAATGCACCATACCTCTAATTTTAGCACTATTTGTCACCACATGTGTTGATCTCTTTCCATGCCATGACATAAAGCCGTCCAGAATAGTCTTTTCCTGCCGTCCTTGATCTGTTTTCTCATTGATCTTACACTTATTACAACATGCTCCTTCGTGAAACTTGGCATTTATTACATGTTCCTCTATCATTTTCCCGCTTAATCTTAACCATTTACTTTGTGTTCCTTTATTACATATTCCTTTATCTACTTCCCCATCACATCTTGCAATTTACTACATTAATTACCCTTATCTAGTTTCCTATGAAAATTTATTACTTGTTGCAATTCGTTCTTTTATGTTCCCATGAATATTGCCACTTATTACAATATGTTTTTCTATCTAGTTTACTATGACATCCTATCATTTATCGCAATATGTTTTTCTGTGTTCCCGTGAATCTTGTCATTTATTACAATATATTCTTCTATCTAAATTCCTATAAAATCTTATCATTTGTTACAGCACATTATTTTATCTTTGTGAATCTTATCACTTATTAAAATATGTTCATGCAACTTTTTTCCCTTCTTTTTTTCCATTATGAATCGAATAATCTAATATCTATTATCACATGAATCGTACCAATCATTAAAAAATATTCTTCTCTCTATTTTCTCCATCTGTCTTACCATTTTTTACAAATGTTGCCATATCTTATTTTCACACGAATCTTGGCATTAGCTGCCATATAATCGTGTTTCTTTTCTCAAGATGAGTCATTGAATTCTAGGCACATTTTGGTTGAACGTGTTTTATGCAAAATTGCGAAATTTCTGTTGAACTGTTAAAGAAGAATGGTTGTTCAAAACATCTTCAGTGTGTCTTCATTATATTTATGTACAATGGACTTCCGTCTTACCCCTTTTACTTCTGTGGATTTCTGTAATGTGAAACTAAACACGCTTTTTTAAGTAGTATTGTGTAGAGTCGATTAAATAGAGTTCGAAGCACATTAAGTTTCCGTAATGGATTGGACATGTTTTGGCGCTTCTTAACTGTTTTTGTGCTAAACAGAAAGTAGGTTTGGACCAAACATGGTACACAATCAAATGAACAAGTATTATCATGTAAATGTTCATCCACTGAGCACTGAAATTGCTAAAGATGCCACGAAACAAAGCAAATAATACGATGACCCTTGTATGGCGATATATCGTCCTTCTATCCAAATAGAAGGCCACACTGAATCAGTTAAATCAACCCATTTGTTTTATTTGGGTAGAACCAATTGTTAGGTAGTTCTCCCCTCCCTTACCCCCCCCCCCCCTCCCCCTCTCGGTGCAAAGGATTTGATTGATCGCCGATAGAACCCTTGGCTAGAAAAGACGAGCATGAAGTCAGTAGAGTACACAGGTACAGACTGATGAGATGGAGGGATTCATCTGTTCAACCGGACAAGTAGCAATCTTCAGACTCCACACGGGACACACTAGAGTTACTGAGCCTTTGACGCGCCTTGAGGCGGGTTGGCTATATGGTGCTAGACCCATGTTATTATAGACCACGCGGAACTGGGTGGGTGTCGCATGTCTTGTGTAGATCGTTGCGATGAACCCCATGTTGATCTTCTAGGTAATTTCACGTTCAGTAGTTTAACTTTGCATCCATACTTCAACAGCTGAATATTGAAGAAGGTTGGTAATTAAAGACGATAAAACAAAGAAAATTGAAATATTTTGGTCACTTGAAACGTCATGAAAGTTTGGAGAGTACAATCATGAAGGGGTATATGCTGTGGAAGAGAGGAAGAGGAAGACCAAAGAGAAGAATGATGCAGGATGTGGTAGATAATCTCCAGATTTCCTTAGACAAATGTTGCGAATTCCTTGGACTGCCAAAGTAACTAACGACGAATGCCTTAAAGAGGCTGGCGAAACTAGAACATTATACACAACAATAAGAGAGAGACAGACAGCTTTTTTTTTGGTCATGTGATGAGAAGAGAGGCGCTGGAGAACATTGTGACAACTGGAAAGATCGAGGGGAAGAGAGGCAGACCACGAGAAATGATGCTGGATGGATTGCGACGGTGGCATGGGGGAACATCAACGGCAGAGTTGATACAGAAAACCAAAGATTGTGACAACTGGATATCGAGGGGAAGAGATGCAGACCACGAGAAATGATGCTGGATGGATTGCGACGGTGGCATGGAGGAATATCAACGGCAGAGTTGATCCAGAAAACCAAAGACAAAAGATCTGTGGAGAGTCATGAACGCCTACGCCAGTCGACACGGCACTTGATGATGATGATACGGTCACTGCGGCAAAAGGTCAATCTGGAAACGGGACGGTTTTTCAGCGGCGGATTCTTTCACTATATGTTTCCAACCACAGATTGATCTGGTCGCCACAATGTTGGAGAGAGTGCCGGTCGTCCTCTTAAAGTAAGAATTATGGGGAAATGGAAAGAAAGAAAGAAGTAGAAAATAAAGAATGGCGGAGGGCGGAAAGGAAGAAAAGAAAGAAGAAGGGAGAAGATGAATGGGGGAAAGAATGAAGGGAAGAAGGAAAGAAACATGGAAGGAGGGAGACAAGAAGAAAAAAAGCAAAGAAGATCACATCAGCTTGGACTTTGAAGGCTGGTCCAATCGACTATCAGTTACTTTGGCGCGTAAGAAGTGGCCAGCGGAAAGACTTCTTCAGAAAGCAATGGTAAACTACTGGGCGTACACTTAACTAGAAACTAATGTACACTTACAATAAACTAACATACACTTACAAGAAACTAACGTACACTTACAATAAACTAACGTACACTTACAATAAACTAACGTACACTTACAATAAACTAACGTACACTTACAATAAACTAACGTACACTTACAAGAAACTAATGTACACTTACAATAAACTAACGTACACTTACAAGAAACTAACGTACACTTACAAGATACTAACGTCCACCTACAAAAAAAAACAACAAACTAACGTACACTTAACAGGAAACTAACGCACACTTACAAGAAACTAACGTACACTTACAATAAACTAACGTACACTTACAATAAACTAACGTACACTTACAATAAACTAACGTACACTTACAATAAACTAACTTACACTTACAATAAACTAACGTACACTTACAAGAAACTAACGTACACTTACAAGAAACTAACGACCACCTAAACAAAACTAACGACCACCTACAAACAACTAGCGTACACTTACAAGAAACTAACGTACACTTACAAGAAACTAACATACACTTACAAGAAACTAACGTACACTTACAAGAAACTAACGTATACTTACCAGAAAGTAACATACACTTACCAGAAACTAATGTACACTTACCAGAAACTAAGGTACTTACATGAAATTAACGTACACTTACCAGAAACTAATGTACACTTACAAGAAACTAACGTAACTTACAGGAAACTAACGTAGACTTACAAGAAAGTAATAATGCGAACTTAAACGTTACAGAACAATGTTTAGAGTGCCATGGATCCATAAGAAGAAGAAAGAATAGCGATAGTTTACCAGATGTGAACTGCGGAGAAAGCTGACTCATAAAACAGTTTCATGTCTCCGACAATAAAATACTTTGGCTACATCACACGCCACAGTTGTTTGGAAAGAACAGCAGTGGGAGGCATGTGTTTGTGAAAGACCAGGGAAAATTACTCCTGACATAGGGCAATCAATAACAGACGACTTCAGGTGTACAGTAGCGGCGCGCGTTAGCCAAGTTGATAGGATAATTAATAACAGATCATCTCAGGTGTGCAGCAGAAATAAGAAAGAGAATAGAAGTAACACACAGAAGCCACAAATAATATGTTGCATGATTTATTGCCTGGCATATTTCGCTGCATCTCGTCGGGTGCCAACTGCAGTGTTATATATAATAGGAAATGAATACATGAATAATACTTAGGCTGATTAGGCTGAAACAAATTAAAACACATAGTCACAGGTATTGATTTAAGCGTTTTAATGGTTTAAAGTATTATTCGTTTATTAACTTAATGTATAGTATGTACCTGACAAGATGCAGCGAAATATGCCAGGCTATACATATTGCAACATATTGTTCGCAGCTTCTATGTTTAAATATACAAAGGGGATTTTAAATAAATAGGAATCGCCAAAGTAACATTGAACACGACGAAACAGGTTCTTAAATCTACACTGCTAAGTTACAAATTACAGTTTAACGTGATCAAAAGTTAACTCTTCATTACTGTGTGATGCAGACAGTAAATAATTGATGTGAAGCTGAATTGAAATTTTGCTTAGATATTGTGATATAGTAATGTTATGTTATATTACATTATGTCGAACGACGTCAATGCACATTGGGCATTCCAATGGAGTCTGTGAGGTTATCGCGTGTGTGACTTCCTGCTCCACACCCCATGCCAGTGTTGATGTAGTTATCTTGAACGCACCGCTATCCCACTTTGGTTGTTCTCCCCATCTTTTGTGCTGTGTAAGGAACATCACAATCAGGATTGAGCGGCAGCACACGAGACAGAAGCCTGAGGACAGACATGACCGAAGACATGTCTTCATGGAACAGTCCGCGAGTTGTGATGATGTCTTCTGGACGCGAATGTTCTTCGACCAGTTTCTCTCTTTCTCTTTCCATACCTATATATGTATAGCCTGGCATGGTCGAGACAGAAACACGGAGCTGATCCACGACTCTGGTGGTGATCGAGTGAGATGGCAGAACATGACCGCCCACGCTTACCGGCATGGCATATATATATATATATATATATATATATATATATATATATATATATATATATATATATATATATATATATATATATATAGAGAGAGAGAGAGAGAGAGAGAGAGAGAGAGTTAACGTTCCAGCGCCCGATGGGAGGCGCTGGACAGTGTCATTCCATGTGAGATTGTACAACGCCTTTGACGTCGTCCATCTGTTTTGTTCTCGGGCGTTCTCTTGCTCTCGTATCAGATCTTCTTTGATGTCGCGCCAGTGCTGGTAGTTGATAGTGTTGCATTCTAACGAGGTGGCCGAACCATTTGATCTTCTGTCTTTCAATATACGTGACACAACACAAGGTGTTGATCCCACTGTCTGTCTGATAAAAGTATTTTGTACTCGGTCTCGGATAGTGAAGTTGGCAGCTCTCTTCATTTATCTAATCTCGCAGGTGTTGATTTTTCCTGTTTCTTCTTCTTTTCGTTCATCCGGAGTGTTTTTTTTCCAGATGTGATTGCGGTGTGTCTGTTATGCGCCCTTGGGCCGACACCCGTAGGCCAACACATCCGGCTACAGCGTGCTTTTTTGACCAGGTAGCATTCCTGGGAGACTTTCACTTTTGTGGTGCCATCTACAACTCAGCTGGCCAAGGTTGAACAATCGAAGACAACGGTCATCCCTCAAAGGAAGGCAGGGACAGTCCATAGCATTTTCCGCCATCCAAGGTTGCTTCCATAGTTGCAGGGCCGACACATAGCGCCCTGATTCTGGGCTCACCGAGGGAATCGTCAGTCCTGCTCATGGCTGCTTTAAATCCTCACTTCAATATGTTGGTCATTTCGTTTGCCCCGGGCCATTCCCGCACAAACCAGACAAGTTTGCAGACGGTATCCACTCAGCGAGTTTTCGGACATGTGCTTGTCGTTGCGCCCGTCAGAGCTGTTCCAGGCACGACAGACATTCGGAAAACTACCTAGTCAGAGCTGTTCCGAACAAGAGCGGCATTCGGAAACTAGGTAGTCAGAGCTGTTCCTAGCACGAGAGACATTCGGACGAGACATTTCACTCGGACGGAATTGCGTAGTGTCAATTTTTAGTTTGCCACCCGTAGGACGACACTTCCGACTTCCGGCGGGCATTTTTTAATGAGGTTAGCCTTCCTCTGGTTTCGAGGCATGTTAGACTGTTGTGATGTCGCCAACATCTCAGCGGGTCAAGATAGTACGATCAGCGACATCGCGGTCGGCCCTCAAGGGAAGGCAGGGGTAGACCATGGGCATTCCCTCGCTATCCAAGGAGGCTTCCATAATTGCAGAGCCGGCACATATTGCTCTGAGACTGGGCTCCCGAGGAGTTGCCACGTCCTGCTCATGACTGCTTTAGTTCCTCACTTCCATGTGTTGGGAAACTCGCTTGCCACTGATCGCTCAAGCACACACCAGGAGCGGTCAGACTGCGAGCGACATCCACTCGGTAAGCTTTTGCTTTTGACTTCGGACCACGCAATAGATTCGCTCGCCGTGCGTTCCATTTCGCGTCATTGAGACGTTCTTCCACTTTTGTCTACACTCTTTATGAGTTAGATATAGACAGTTTTCGTAACCATTTCCTTCGACTGGGGCAATTTTCTGACTTTTTGTACTCGCTCACAAGGTCAGCACCTTACCTTCGTGCAGCAGTGAACGAGAAACGGCCTGGCCCTCTCATCCGGGGATCTCTCATATCCCCCAGCTGAGAGCCTTCGAACTTGTATCAGACCTGAGCATGTAGCTTGTTCAGTATCACGCATCTATTTTTCGAAAGGTGGGTATCGGCCCGGCTCTCAGATCCGAGGGCTTATGGCTTAGAGGCGTCCAGCCATAGCCCTCGATAGGGAAGCCTTAAGTGTTTTGTCCGGACCAAGAGCTTCTGCCTTCGTGCACCTGATTTAAATTTTTGACTGCTGTCCCCTCAGTCTACCTGCAGAGCAGCAGGTTGTGTCTCTTAGTCTGGTCCCTATCCCATGAGCTGTCCGATATGTGGTTTTTCATCCATCGGCAAGCACATGGGGTCGACGGGACACGCAAGGCCCCCCCCCCCCCACCACGGCAAGGTGGAGACACATCGGGGGAGGATTTTTCCTGTTTGATTTGGATAGTGTGCAAGTTTGCCGTTGGAGTGACGTGTTCAACAACCTTAATGCAGCTTGTAGGGTTGCATAAGCAATCCTGATATGTGGAAGTGAATCATAGACAGTTGACAGATGGGTGAGAAATTATGTAGAAGCAGCAGATGTGTGGTTTCGTGGAACAATGATGAAACAATCGTGGCAGACAACACGTGTAATAAAGATATCGCAAAAAAAAAAAAAAAAAGTTAACTTGCATCAGGGGGAGACAGTATATATTCATGGGGGTGGGGGGTCAAGATAGAAGATCCTGGACAGTCTGGCATCATGACATGCAGGAACGTTGGTACCAGCAATGATGACCAGTACACGAGTGTCACGAGCTCGCCATGAGTTAACCAGATAATAATACCGATGTTTGCTTGGCGTATATTTTCTAGGCCACAACAGTCGTACTAACAGAGTAAACACAGCTGCACGGGATACATCAGGTCAGCCCATATACACATTTGGTGGTGAGTGAGGAGGAAGTGAGTGCGCTGAATCATATATCACTTTGACAAGTCATAAACATATCAGAGGGAAAACGGAAGTACTTAGCACGGAAGTAACAGTACATATGTCAATTCTGGGTTTCCGGAACATCGAGAAGATTGACGGGGTTATTGGCAACTGTTGTTGGGGGTATACAGGAACTCGCTGGCTTGTTTTAGGAATCTAAACCAGTGATGACAGATCTAACATGGAGGGAGCCAGAGGGGGGATGGATCCCTGACAGGGGATGATCTGCCAAGGTGCCACCTGTGTGGGGGCATAAAGGATAACGTCACGTGGCCAACTTTGGTAGTTTGCCATATAAACCCGAGTTGGGACCAACTAGGGGGACTTGAAAATGCTCTAGTCGGAGTGCCAGGGCACTGCAGTGCTTAGTGGAAATAATATCTACCGTGTGTTAATTAGTGACTTAATTTTACACGTGCCTATAATGGCAGATGTAGATATGATTGATAGGACTGCAGTAGTGCCATTTAAGGTATAACCTATTATAATATTAGTTCTAATTAATATAGACTGTGGCCTTGTTAAACTATAGTGTGATGATTAGCACTGTTAGTGGAAACTAGTTAGAGTAGAATAGTGATATTAACTCTGCTAGTTAAGAATAGATTAGTGAAGTGTTGATAAGCTTTACTAGTTGAGAATTGAGTAATGAGGGATAATTGGGATCTTCCCGTAGGTGTCCCTGGTGGGCGGGGTTCCGCATTCTGTTTGCTGATTTTTTCTTTGTCATAGCCTGATTCGGCTCTAGGTGGGTAGCTAATCTGCTCTGTGACTAAGTCTAGTTAGCTAAAGATCATTAAGCAAGGTGATAGGCTTACACTCAGCCGAAAGGATCAGTGACTAGTACTATCACCAGATGTGTTGTTTCTATCCTAGGTTCCCTACCAGATCCAAGGAAACTCAACAAGTTTTTGGGAAAAGAATCACATCCCATTCGGAAGAACACCAGTTCAACAATCAATAAAGTTGCATACAGAACGTAACTAAAGCTAGAAGGAAGTTGATTCACCAAAGAGAGTGATGCGTACTGATGCACCACACAGCATCAGACAGTAGTAACTAAATGAGAACAGTCTAATAGTTACCTAGTGTTATATAATCTCGTGTAATAGAACACAAGACATTATACGTGAGGCTAGATAGACACGAGTGAGGATCAATCACATTAACAATTAACATTAATGACGGTGTACACACTACAAAGGACTTGTGCAGTTTTTTTTAAGGAACGATAGGAACGGACATTGTGTAGGGTGCAACCGGTCCATGATTAACTGTTAATACCACCGGTGTCTATTTCGGATGATCATGAAATTGGATTACCAGAGGTCTACAGAGGCAAAGCAGTATCCGGCAAGATGGTTTCGGCACGGGGTGAGATGTACATGTTCTGACGTAACGTGCTGTGGTCTATCCTTGCTGGGATCAGCTGACTGGGTTGTGGTCTGAGAGTCCGATTCTACACACTTTATAGAACACGTCACACATTTTCTTCACATACACGTCTCATATACGTTACACTTTTCTTTTAATAAATTAATCTTTATTAATTTCTAGAGGCTAGAGTTGTTGAGTATGTTGCGTTGGGGAAGTATGAGAAGGGGGCATAGTACGACAGTGAGAGAGTGATAGGAAAAGGTGTCCATAGGCTGATGGAGTGTGTTGGACGGAAGCTGGTGGATTCTCCAGAATATTGAGAGGAAAAAAATATTATAATGTGGGTGTCGGCTCTCTTCACTCCAGGGACGACACTGTAAAGGAGGACACGATAACGAGACAGGAGGTTGTGGACAGACGTGATCACCAAATGTTAGTTTCTGGTTTGATGGTTATATCAAACGTCACAGTTGAATAAAAAAGAACAGTAATGAAAGGTATGGTTTGTGAAAGATGCGGCAAAAAAATAGTCCTACAGTAGTGGGCGTGTTATCGAAGTTGAGAGCGGACTGCGCTGAAAATGTCATGAGCACTGTCGGATGCCGGTTCTACATCTGGGCTCCCCACCTGCGAAAGTGAGAGAAAGATTGGCCGGCTGTTCCTCCGTACATTAGATCTAAACATTGTGCTGGAGCTATCACTTCACAGACTTGTGGTATGCTTCTGGATAAATATGTTGTTGTTGTTGTTGTTGTGGTGGTGGTGTTGTTGTTGTTGTTGTTGTTGTTGTGGTGGTGGTGGTGGTGGTGGTGGTGGTGTTGTTGTGTTGTTGTTGTTGTTGTTGTTCATGTGTGCAGCACTTGGTCACGGCCTCATCAGATGTCACTGGGAATTCCCTTGCTCGCTTTCCATCCATCCATCATGTGCCATGCCTGTAAGCGTGAGCGGTCATGACTCGCATTTCACTCGATCACCAGAGTCGTGGATCAGCTCAGTGTTCCTGTCTCAACCATGCCATGTGGTCAAGCCACCCAAGTGTTTACTTCTCTGTTTTCCCCTTGATCTTGCCAGTTGTCATAAAGTTCTCCAATCCATTTCTTCCTCATAAATTGTCCAAAAAATTTTGACTGTTTACGTCTAATTTCTCTAATCAGTTTACGATTTTCATTTGTTTCCTGTAGCACTTGATCATTGGTTTTTCTGTCTGCCCATGGTATTCTTTGCATTCTCCTCACAAACCACATTTCCACATCCATCAGATGTTTTTCGGTTTGACTGCTCGTTGTTCAAGCTTCACATCCATACAAAAGTATAGGTTCTATGTAGCACCTCATCGCTCTTTTTCTCGTTTCATTTGACATCTTTTTATTGGTCTGAATGGTTTTCATCTTGCTAAAGGCTACTTTCGCCATGGCGATTCTTGTTCTAATCTCTTCAGATGTTATGACTGTTCCGAGATGATTGTACCGATTCACTTGTTGAAGAATATTCCCATTTACTTTTATATTAGATTGTGGTATTTCGTTCTTCCTGGTGACTACCATAACCTATTTGTTTACAATTTTATTCTAACCCCAGTTGCTCACTGTGTACACCAACCGCTTCTACTAATTGTTGCAGATCCTGCTCATTGCCTGCAATCAATACTGTATCATCTGCATATCTTATGTTATTGATGTTTCGTCCTCCGATGATGATTCCATTTATATCTTCTACATTTCTATAAATATTTTCACTGTATAGGAAAAAAAGATCTGGAGACAGTACATATCCCCGTCTTACACCTCTCTTAATAGGCTGATATTGATCCACTTCATTATCAATCCTTATGGCAGCTTGTTGTTTCCAATATATGCTTTTTATCAGTCTAATATATTTCCCATCAATTTATAGATCTACAAGCATCTCTACCATATTGATATTCTTAGTCTGTTGAAGGCCTTTGTGTAGTCAATAAAGCAAAGATGTATAAGGGGCGTTCATTTGAAATCAGTTCGTGCAGCAACGCGCGTAATTCCCTACGTTGAACATGATCATGTCATAGTCATGTGATAAGTACTGACCAATGAATAAAAGAGCACGTGCTTATCGTCCCATGATGCATAGGTTCTGTTTCTGACCGTTGAGAAAATGGCCGGGTTGATCCAAAATCCCTCCAAAGAAGCTCAAAGAGCGGCGATTCAGTTTCTTTCATTTGAAGGATGTCGACCAGTGGACATTCATCGAAGAATGCAGGCAGCGTACGGTAACAAATGTGTGTCGAAGACAACAGTGACAGACTGGGCACGAATGTTTCGGAAAGGACGTCAGTTCACGACAGATCTTCGACGGCCGGGTCAAGCGCATATTGTTGCAACAGAAAAAGACCATCGCCAAAATTGATGCAGCAGTACAGATGAACCGTTGTCGAAGCATACGTTCGCTAGCGAAAGAATTTGATGTGTCAATTGGGACAATTCAAAAGGTCGTTCGTAAGAAACTGCAATATCGGAAGGTGTGTTCACAGTGGGTACCACGGATGTTGACCGACCACCAAAAAGAGGACGCATGGGATGGTGTTTGAACCACTTGCTACGTTACAGAGTGGTGTCTGATGAATTTCTCTTCCGCATAGTGACAGGCGATGAATCATGGTGTCACCACTTTGAGCCGAGCAGCAAAAGAGAGAGCATGCAATGGAAGCATGCTGGATCACCAAAAGCCAAAAAATTCAAGTTACAGGTTTCCGCTGGTAAGGTTATGCTGAGCGCATTTTTTTACCATGAAGGGCTATTGTTGACCGACTTTAAAGAACCTGGTGTCAACATCAACTCTACTCACTACTTGCAAACATTAGACAAGCTGCAAAGAGCCATCAAGAATAAACAACCCGGCATGCTTTCTCGCGGTGTGATTTTGTTGCACGATAATGCTGGTTCGCATGTCGCAAAGATTGTGCAGGAAGCATTAGCAAGGATGAAGTGGGAAATTCTGTAAAATCCAGCCTATAGTCCAGATTTGTCATCATGTGATTTTAATTTGTTCGGACCTTTAAAAAAAAACGCTCTCAAGGGGCAACGATTTCACACAGATGCAGACGTAATGAACGCGTTAAACACTTGGTTCAGTGAGCAACCACAAATCCTTTTTTTCGGACGGCATTCGCCGCCTACCTAAGCAATGGGATGCTTGCCTGAATGCATACGGCGACTTCTTCTGACCAACCCATGGTTCATAATTCATTCAAAATAATGCTTTGTTTAATTCTACCACACCTGTTGATGTTTCTTTCATGCTTTTGTAATAAAGCTATTGGAACGGGTTTCAAATGAACGCCCCTAATATATCTTTGTTTACTTCTATAGAAAGTTCAATCACTGATCGCAGCATATACACTAGCATTTACTGTACCCTCCCCTTCTACACACCCACATTTTTCTCCTATTTCAGGTTGTATTTCTCGCTTTACAACATCAAGAAAGTTTAGAGAATTATTTCGTATCCGTTTTACAATTCTATAAGAAGAAGTAGAGCTGAATACGCAGTCGTTATAGGGCTGTGAATACCCAACTTCTGTAACAACAACAACAACAACAACAACAACAACAGTCAAATAGTCATCGTAACGTACGTGAAAACTTCTGTATCGGAAGCTTCGAGAACTATCCGGCCAAAAACACTGCCAAAATGAACACCAAAATGAACGGTGTGAGCTGCGAGGATGTGAGTAGCGATTATTCCGGGACAGTATTCCAGCGCGGAAATAGCGGCAGAGGGTTAGGGGATTGAGAACCGGCATGAACGTCTAAGTGGCTGTTGGGGAAGAAAGTGTTCGGGAGAGTGACTTTTTCAGCTCCTGGTTAGTTGTTGGTGTTTGTTTTTCACCGAGAGACGGCTGTGGAATTGGGTTGGTGCCAATATTGTATATCTCAGTATTAAAGGGGATTCCAGTATTAGACGACCCAATCCTAGAAACTCTACCATTAAATGTCCAAATTGTTAAATACCCAAATGTTACACATATAAATATTAAAGTTAATAAGGTTAGAAGTTCCAATATTAGTGATCGAAATATTAGACCTAGTAGAGATGTTGTAGGCTCCACTACTTAATGTATTGATAGAATAATAAATGTTTGGGAAAACATATGGATGATTGGGTGGACAGGCTGTTTGATGGATGGATGGATGTATGGATGGATAGGCTGTTTGATGGATAGATTTATAACACATTTTGCAATTAATCACACATAAATAATATTGTGACTGCGCTTAGCGACTGTAATTGTGCTGGCTGTAAACGGACTCTGTATGAGGACATAAAATATACAGTTAGTGTGTGAAAACTGGGAGATTAGAAGAACGTAATATACCAGCCGGTGTGTCCTCACAGTCAAGTGCACAGGCTAGGATTTTCATTCAACTTTCACCTCCAACTGATCTGTACCTTACCAGGTTTTCAAACTACGCACCCCTAATGTCTGAATCTGCGCCCCTAACCACGCACGCACCTCTCCTCGTCCTCCCGGATTTGTCAGTAGTTAAATGACCAACGGGATCTTGTGCAGACATATTGATTTGTGTTGTCCAGAAATCGTTGCTAATGAGAAACCAAGATATTGATGGATGTGGATAAGAAAACAAAACGACACCAAGATGTTTATTCTTGTTATCTGATCCAGATTAAAGTGTCTAGAGTGGCAGACGCTGAATGGTTGGCTGGAATATCTGTGGAAGACTGAGTTATAACTATTAGGACGATGTGTTGTTGTTCACGTAGAACTCTTCTTCCTACATCTTTACCTGGGCGCTGTGGCGAACGGCTTACGGGCGCAATTCGAAATCACGCATACCACGTTCGAAACACAGCTGCTGGCGATTTGACAGCAGACCGCTTTGCGTGATTTTTCATACAGTGGTATGAGTGCCAGTTGTTCAGAAAGCAGTGGCAAACTACTGAACGTAAATTTCTCGAGAAACCACAAACAGCTAAAAAAATGTTGGGGTTGACTGCGACGTGCTGTAAAAGAATATGCAACTAACAAACACCTTTAGATATCAGCCTGAATATATTTAAAGAAAGCAGCAGTCGACTTGAACTGTTGACTCATAGAGTGTGTCTTCAAATGAAGCGGGTATAGGCCAGACTGATTTGCTCTGTTCTGCAAAATGTAGACACTTTTGCGGCAAATGTTCAGCTGTTGCTTTATCAGTTTTACAATTACATTCATCAGCGTCTGCTATCTTTAGCTTGTTGAACAAGTGGCGGTTCAGCCTGCTATGTCCTGTGACGGAATCTAAAAGACTGCTGCTTGTTCACTTCGGTTGAGTTTGTAGCGGTGCTGGCATACAATGGGGATAATCCAGCTGGTTGTCTCCCTGATGTGGTGGCTGGCACTATCCCACTGATGCTGGCATAGAGTGAACTAGGCAGCATTGCAATCACGCTGTTGCTTTACTTGGCTCATCCCTTCTTCGTCATCATCATCATCATCATCATCATCGTCATCATCAGGGGTGGCCAACCTTTTCAGCAGGCGGGCCAAATTTCGGAAATAATATTTCCTGCCGGGCAAGCACCTAATTTTTTTTTAATTGTTGTTATTAAGTAAAGTAAATAAGCAAGCGTGCTACAACTTCGACCACATAGTCGCTTCCCGGTAGGTGAGATCGTGCTCAAACGCTTGCCTGGTGTAATGTAAACCAAAAAAAATATATCTTGTTAATTAATTTACCTTTCCCTTGTAGATGAGTATTATTATTAACGTCATTTAGGTGGCTAATTTAGTTAGTTAGTTAGTTAGTCGCAGTTCCAACTTCACGGCAACGGGTCGTCCCCATTATGCTCCGTTCCTGTGCCAGTGAATATCATACAAAACGCTCCCCACTATTATATCGACCAGAAATGCAAAGTCGCAAACCCATTCTTTGTCTTCAAACTCTGGGATACTTTTCGACTTTCTTTGCAAAGAATGATTGTATTTCGAGTTGCAAATCAAACAATCTTTTCAACAATTTGGCACGGGTCAGCCATCTTACTTCTGCATAAAATGTAACGTCATGATAATCTGAGTCCAAAGAATAGAAATTCTTGGAACTAACGGTGACTCAACCCGTTCGACTTCATGAAGATCACTATTTTGAAGACTACTTTCACGACATGGTCCATTTTGAGGGGCTTCGAAAATAAATTCTCCTGATGATTAATGCAATGAAAATTTAGCATTGTAGTGTTACCTACTTTGGAGGCTTAATTTTCAATCAATTTTACTAAACCTTCGGGTTTCCCAACCATTGCTGGGGCACCATCCGTTGTTAAGCCCGATAAGTTGTTAAGTTGTAACAAAAAGCAATTCAATGTCGATGTAACTACTTCTAACAAATCTCGTAACTTAGTAGTGTCCATAGGTGGATACAGCGCCGCTAATTCTTCTGTCTTTTTAAAATGGATGTCAACTATTATGCTATTATCAGACAGACTGTGGGATCAACACCTTGTGCCACATTTATTGAAAGACAGAAGATCAAGCGGTTTGGCCATGTTGTTAGAATGCAACACCAGCAACTACCATCACTGGCCTTACATCAAAGATCATCTGCGACGAGACCAAGAGAACGTCCAAGAAGAAAATGGATTAACCACATCAAAGACATTGTACAGCCACACGGAATGACACTATCCAGTGCCGCCCACCGGGCTCTGGAACGCAAATTATTCCTCCCCACGACGTTTGATTGCAGAAGTGGAAGAAGATAATGATGATCAACACCCACGATAAAAATTGCTAGTTGTGCAGTATCTGCCATATCTGTGCTTTCATCCACTGCTAGAGCATAAAATATAAACTCGGATGCTCGACTTTTCAAATTATCTTCAATATATTTTCCAATGTCGTCCACACGCCTAGTAATAGCCTGACGAGACAGACTTATTTTTTGAGAAATTCTTCTTCTTTTCTGGACACAGAGTTTCAACGACGCTCTCCAAACATCCCTTAATCATTTCACCATCTGAATATTGCTTCGTTTTTTTTTTAATTTTAAATAACACATAACTAGCTTTTACATAGCATGTTGACTCTGAACCGGCTCTAGTAATTATCCTTTGTTGTGCAGAAATGTTTTTTTGTAAAGTCATTTACTTGGTCTTGTCGAAATTGCCCTTTGTACTTATAAACCGTATTTGCATGTTTAATCTCGTAGTGCCGTTTGATGTTATTCTCTTTCAACACAGAAACAGGTTCGTTGGATATCAAGCATATGAGCTTTGTTTTAATTTCCACGAAAAAATAGTATATAGTCCACCTGTCTTGAATGCTTCTTAATTCTTCCGTGATTCTTCTCTTCTTTGGTCCAACGTCTTTACTAGCTGACGCCATGGTTACGTAATACCTCAAATGCACATAATGAATATTCACACAACAAAAACCCACATCAAAATAATATTAATAATCTATATTAATCATACCTTTCTCGCTGATGTTCTCAGCCAATATCCAACCAATATTATTTCTTCCTTCAACAACATCCACTCAGAGAATTATCAGGAACAGAGAGTTTATATCTAATACCACAAGGTCTTTTTACAAACTAAACCACCAAGGTTCCTACAGTCTATGGTCCATAATATTCCCTTTACAAATGTTCATGTTTAAGTCACTGGAGTAGAACTAGCCAGGTTAATAAGTTCCCAAGGTGTACATATTCATTCTGCTAAATGTTCCGGATTTGGGAGTATCCAGTGAAACATTCCTTAAGCTGTGAAATATACCTGATAATAAATTTCCTCAGAAGTTATGAACATCCACAGGGCAGATTAACTTCAGGAGTTATAAATGGCCATAGTTCTGATAAAGTTCAGATACTTTATAAATATCCACAGGGCTGGTAAACTTCAAGAGTTATAAATATCCAAAGGGCATATAATCTTCAGGAGTTATACACATCCATAGGGCAGATAAACTTCAAGAGTCATAAATATCATAATGATACCAGTCAAGGATGGAAATTATCCATACGTGATAAACGACGGGCAGTAATAAGTTTTAGGAGGTGAAAAATATCCACGATAATGCCGTTCAGGTATTCAAAATGTCCTCATAGATAAAGTTCAGGTTTTAAAAATGTCCAGGTGGAAACAATCCATGTGTTGTAAATGTCCATCTGGATAACTGCCAGGTTTCGACAATGTTCATAACCCTTCTCCTGAATTTAACAACTAGCCATGAAGGGAGGACTCAGCCGGTGCATTTACTTGAGTAGTAGGTACATTGGTGTTGGCCAGGCCATCCTCATATATACATTGATCATTCACTCAATGGGCTTCTGTATTGCTGAGGTTGTCGTAAGCTTGGAGAGCAAATAATATTAAGGAAATTCCGCTCTTACAGCAATATAAAGGCGAATCCTTTTCATCATATGCCGATGAATCAGCCACTCCAAATGAGAACTAGAGCATTTGTACTATGCTTCAGGTTCGGCCAAGGCACAGTTCACCATCCTGGAGTCCAAAGAACCCCACTGTAAGCTTGACGTAAAATACAGCTGGTCGCTAGAAAAGCATTTCTCAGATTCCTTACAGTTCTCAATGTTAAAACCTTAAAAACTTCTCAATTCAATCCACACACTCGATTTCTTTTCATGTACCTATCCTAGGCGCACTTTTAGCACGAAAAATGACAGCTTGATGGGGATGGTGTATCGGAAAGGGCCGGGCTGGAGAAAGAGGTGTGGGGGGGGGGGGGGGGGGGCAGTAGTGTTGCTATCTCCCGTCTTCTTGTCACCAACCAGATGGTCGTGTGGACGCAGTTTCCAACTCCTGTCAACTTCAAACGAAACGTACCGGCGGCTTAAGGTTGTGGTTAGAAAATTGGGCTTGGCCTCGAATTAATATTGTGACCTCTGAATACACAGTTTAATAGGGAATCCAAGTGTCGTTGATAGGCAGACAATATTTGAAATATGTCACAACGACTCATGATGTAATGTTCTTTTGGTGATATGTACAATAAAGTTAACATTTATGTTCATTTGACCTAGCTCTGCGGGCCACAATATGACTCCCGGCGGGCCACATGTCGCCCGCGGGCCTCGTGTTGGCCACCCCTGGTCATCATCATCAAGTGCCCTGCCAGATGGCTAGGCGTTCATAGCTCTCCACAGATCTCGGTCTTTGGTGTTCTGGATCAACTCTGCTGATGATCTTCCTCCATGCTACCGTCTCAATCCATCCAGCATCATTTCTCTTGGTCTGCCTCTGCCTCTCTTCCTTTCGATCTTTCCAGTCGTCACGATGTTCTCCAACGCCTCTCTTCTCATCACACGGCCAAAGAAAGCTGTTAGTCTCTTTCTTATTGTTGTATATAAAGTTCTAGTTTCATTAGCTGTTTCAGAGGCAGGCTCATCCCTTAGCAAAGTAAAAAGATATAGGACCCTTTTATGCAGCATGAAGTATAGTGGGTATATGGCACTACTCTCATATATGTATAGACTACTCACACTCGATGAGTGGTTTGGTTACTATCAAGTCGCCTGTACTTCGTAGAACATTTCCGGGTACCTATTCTACTTATTTGAAGTTTGTGTTAACCTTAGATTCCACATAATCTGACTAACATTTTTTTTTTAAAAACACACATTAAAACCCTTGCCTTATTGAGAATTTGAACACACGGCCCTCACATTTGCCAGTTGTCACTAAGTCGGCCAGTATATGTCACCTCTTGACGTGCCTACACATCACATTTGCCAGTTGTCACAAGTTGCCTAGTTTATGTCACCTCGTGACGTACCTACAAATCAGATTACATGAACCACATGTTTTGGGCTTAAGAGTTAACACTCAGAGATGATCCACAGCCAGCTAATCAACCAACCAACCAGCCAGCCAGCGAACCAACCAGCCAGCCAGCGAACCAACCAGCCAGCCAGCGAACCAACCAGCCAGCCAGCGAACCAACCAGCCAGCCAGCGAACCAACCAGCCAGCTAGCCAGCCAGCAAGCCAACGAACTCTCCAACCAGCTAACCAGTCAGCCAACCAACCAGCAAGCCAACCAGCCTACCAGCAAGCCAACCAACCAACCTCACTTATTTGAACAATGCAGTCTTTTAATAAATGCACACATATCAGGACATATTATCTGTAAAACAACGTAAAGTCATTACTAGCGGCGTGGGTGCCATGAGTTGTTGAGATGAGGCAAGAACCGACATCACAGCACTCGGGAAATTCCCATACGGTGCTCCGTCCTCATCACCAAAGCCAGCGAAGAGTCCCATTACTAATGGTACCAGTTGTAGTCTGATTATGTTTCCGTCTAACATTTCCTTAGAGTATTGATTATCGTCCAGATCTTCTTGTCACTCACTGTCGCTTCATTCTCTCTACGGTATGACGATTTATTTCTTTATTCCCGTCTCCCTCGGGCTCCGAAGGTTGTGGGTTCGATTCCGGGCTACGGAGCTACGGAGTTCGTGCTTTGTGCGACGCTCTCCGCGCTGCGGAAAGATACATAGCCATATGGGATAAAAACCCGGTGCAGTGAAGTCGATCTTGTCGACTTTTAAGTGACATTTGTATTGCTCTATCCGCGTTATACACATTAGTCCAAGACTCCCTGACCACATCTACCTTATCATGCACCCAACGGTGCAGACCCAGCCAATCCGACCGCCTGCTCGTTTCCCACCACACCAGCATGTCCTTGGGAAAATATCCAACAGATATTTAATTTATTATTTTAATTGAAGCATGCCACTCTATACGAAGTATGTCTGTCTTAACCTTTCTCAGCATGCTCTGTGAACTCGTTACAATCACGACATGTGTGCTGTTTGTCCCCCAGCCAGTGGAGCACTGCGGCGACTGTCTCCATCTCCATTCTAGGACTAGATGTCGTGGTATCATATGCCACACTCTCCTGCACTAAACACTCCGTTAGCATTCGCTTTAAACCCCGGGCACTGTTTTTTGCCCTTTAGCACAGAACCATCCGTGTAGGTGATTACATCAACTGAGCGTGAATTTCATGAATTAAATTGTGCACCTTCCATTCAGCACAGCCTGTCGGCCACTCTCTGCACTCTCTGCCCAATGTTATTATGACCCTGCACATGTCTGACTTTTCCTTCGGACTCACTCCTCTCCTTTCCCAATGTTCTCGAGTATGCACACTTCTTTGATTGTATCCTCTGCCCTAGCCATCCATGACCCCCCCCCCCCTCTCCCCTTATCAGCAGGTTGCCCTTAACTGTGTCCAAGGCTTCAAGCAGAGGGTGCTTCTTGCTTGCAGCCCCTCCAAGAAATGAGCCTGTCCGCAATTATTGGTAAGGCTGGGATGTATCGCGTACACATTGCCGGCATGTCCCTTGTGCATCCTGTGACCACCCGCATAGCTTCTTCTGTGTGCGCTCTAGCTTCACACGTCCTAACAAGTCCTAACACTTCACATACCATCTATTTCTATGTGCACTTAGATCTAAAAAGGTGATGGTCCTAACACTTCACATACCATATATTTCTCTGTGCACTCAGGTCTACATGATGGTCCTAACACTTCACATGCCATCTATTTCTCTGTGCACTTAGATCTAAAAAGGTGATGGTCCTAACACTTCACATACCATCTATTTCTTTGTGCACTCAGGTCTACATGATGGTCCTAACACTTCATATGCCATCTATTTCTCTGTGCACTTAGATCTAAAAAGGTGATGGTCCTAACACTTCACTTGTCATCTATTTCTCTGTGCACTTAGATCTAAAAAGGCGATGTCCTAAAATTCACATACCATCTATTTCTCTGTGCACTCTACAAAAGGTGTTGACCCTAACACTACACATACCCACAACAGCTTGCTTGCTACTAGACAGTAAGTTCTGTTCCTTTATCGTGTCTTTTGATAGGTTCACGAGCATAGATACAAGCATGCTGTGTTTTTTGAAAGCTGCGAGTACTTAAAGCGCACATTGTGTGACATTTCTACAGCATTAGTTTCCTTGGCATGTTAAGACAAATTACACACGGTGTACTAAATGATACAGGTGTCAGGCTAGGGCATCTTAAAGAGTGAATGAGTCATTGGGACATCTGAAAGTATTTTGTAAAGTAGCCCACGTGTTTTATTATTTAAACAATGTTTTCCAGTAGTGAATTTGAATGAGGAAGACACAAACAATAGATTGCACGATTTATTGTCTTGACATATTTCGCTGCTTTTGTTTATGTTGTGTGATGTATGCAGTATGTGCCTGACGAGCTGCAGTGAAATATGCCAGTCGTGCAAACTATTGTTTCATTATTGTGTTTTTGGTTATCTCGATAATTGTTTTCTGATTGTCTAGCTAAGTGATATTCGGTTGTCTTGTTAATTGCCGTCTCGTTGCCTCATTAGTTACTATCCGACTGTCGTGTCAGTTACTGTCTGGCTGCCATGTTTATTCCTGTTTTGTTTGCTGTCTGATTGCTTCGTCAGTTACTGTCTGATTAACTAATGTTTCGTGATTCATAGATGCTATCTCATTAACTAATGTTTCGTGATTCATAGATGCTATCTGATTAACTAATGTTTCGTGATTCATAGATGCTATCTGATTAACTAGTGTTTCGTGCTTCATAGATGCTATCTGATTAACTAATGTTTCGTGCTTCATAGATGCTATCTGATTAACTAGTGTTTCGTGCTTCATAGATGCTATCTGATTAACTAGTGTTTCGTGCTTCATAGATGCTATCTGATTATAATGTTTATTGATGCCTGATCGTCTCGTTAATTGCTGTCTGATTGCCTCGTCAACTGCTGTTCGATTGCCTCGTTTACCTCGTTATTTGCTTTCTGAATGCCTCTCTCGTTATGCCAGTCAGGTCTTAGTCAGATATGACTGAGCTACCGTATAACAGTAGACGGTACTACCTGGTTTCTGTTAGCGCCGAACGTTGGGCGGCACTTACCAAACCCGACACCCCACATTGTGCCAACGGCTTCGGGCGGAAGAGCACAATTGGGAGGGTACAAGCCTTACCCTGGTGCGAGGAAATGCAAGCTAAAGACAAAATTGTCATGGCAGGGCTGACCAGGCCCTAAGCCTTGGTTGGCGACTGGTCTAGGATCGAAGCTCCGACAGGCGGACAGTTAGAGCAATGCTTTGCTGATCCGGCAGCTTCTGCAGCTTGTCTTGTTCCAGATGTAGGGGTGTTACCTTTCCTCTGGAGTGAACTAGGCAGGCCGAGAGAGGGATCATGCTGCATGGGCAACACATGATCTCTATATTTTAGCCCAGGCTTTGTGCTATGGAGAGGCAATAACTCCATCCCTGGTCTTAACTGGTCTCGGAATCAAAGCGAGAGGCAACTGTTACGGGTTATAAGTCCTTGTCAGTTGGCGTAGACATGGGGCGCCACGCGTTGCCTCTGACGGTGGGAGACACCTATAGGTGTCACTGATCAGCTACCGCCCGCCTCAAGCTGGGCAGCCCCCAGCCAATTGGGTGCTGATCCGCCACAGCCTGCCTGCTTCAATGGGTGCTTGGGGCTAGGACAAAATCTGAATCGCAGGCTGTAAAACCAATGCACCAGGTACAAACAAAAATAAAAATAGAAACCTCAAGCTACGGCTTGCAACCTGGAACGTGAGAACCATGTGTCCAGGATTTTCCACTGACTTGACCAATATTGACGATGTGAGAAAAACGGCTGTGATTGATGCCGAACTCAATCGTCTTAACATTGATATTGCTGGCCTGCAGGAGACTCGCCTCGCTGAGGAAGGGTCACTCAGGGAAAACAACTACACCTTTTTCTGGAAGGGTAGAGGGCAGGCAGAAAAAAGGCAACACGGTGTGGGCTTTGCAGTGAAGAATTCGCTACTGGGAATGATTGAAATTCCAGCAGGAGGAAATGAAAGACTATTATCCCTGCGCTTGGCAACCTCTTGTGGGTTTGCCACCATTATTACTGCATATGCACCGACACTCGATTCCTCTGATGATGTGAAGGATTTGTTCTATGAGGAGTTAGACTCCGTGATCAAGGCAGTTCCAAAATCTGACTACATTTATATGCTCGGTGATTTCAATGCTCGTGTGGGCAAGGACTCGAGTTCATGGCCAGTGTCCCTTGGAAAATACAACATCGGTCGCATGAATGAAAATGGGCAAAGGCTGCTGGAGCATTGCACCAGTAATGACCTATGTATTACAAACTCTTTTTTTAAAACAAAAGAGATGCATAAGGTCACATGGAAACATCCAAGATCCGGCCATTGGCACCAGCTGGACTTCATCATCACACGGAGACAACATCTGAACCATATATCATTGACTCGTAGTTACCACAGTGCTGACTGTGATACAGATCATTCTTTGGTTGTTGCAAGAGTTAGACTGAGACCAAAGAGAATCTACACAGCTAAACACAAATCTAGCCCCAGGATTAATATTATTAACACTCATGATCCTGAAAAGTGCTTTCAGTTTCAACAGCAACTTGAAGACGCTTTCACTGATACACCAGAAAATTGTACAGTAAATGAAAAGTGGGGTCAAATTAAGGAAACTCTTTATAAAACTGCCGTAGGGGTTTACGGCACTGTGGATCATAAGAGGCAGGACTGGTTTGCGGCCAACAGCGAGACTCTGCAGCCCTTGATTGATAAGAAGAAGAAAGCTCTCTTAAGAAACAAGGAAAGACCAACGCGTAACACTCTGAGTGAGCTAAGGCAAGCTAGGAAGGATGTGCAAAAGGCTGCCAGGCAGTGTGCAAATGATTATTGGATCAAGTTATGTGAGTCCATTCAAATCGCAAGTGATAAGGGAGACATAAGAAGCATGTATGAAGGAATAAAGAAAGCCTGTGGTCCAGTGATCAAAAGAAGTGCACCGCTGAAAACCTTGACTGGAGAAGTCATCACTGATAAGAAACAGCAGATGGACAGATGGGTAGAGCACTATGTGGAGCTTTACTCAAGTGAGACCAAACTAGCGGATGATGCCCTAAATGCCATAGAGGCTCTACCAACTCTTGACCACCTGGACACACTTCCCACCATAACAGAAGTTAAGTGTGCTATAAATGAACTTGCATCTGGCAAGGCTCCAGGTAAGGATGGGATTCCAATAGAGGTTATCAGGAGTGGGCAAGAAACACTCACTCTACAGATCCACCAGCTAATAGAGCTATGCTGGCGTGAAGGACAAGTCCCACAGGATTTCAAAGATTCAAACATCATAACGCTGTACAAGAACAAGGGTGATCGGAGCGACTGTAACAACTATAGGGGTATCTCACTTCTGTGTATTGTTGGAAAAGTATTTGCCAGAATTGTTCTGCGCAGACTTCAAGTCCTAGGAGATCAAGTCTACCCCGAATCACAGTGTGGCTTTCGACAGAACCGGTCTACCACTGATATGATATTCTCATTGCGACAAATGCAAGAAAAATGCCGTGAACAGAATCAACCACTGTTTATTGCCTTCATCGACCTCACAAAGGCATTTGATTTGGTCAGTCGTGAGGGTCTGTTCAAGGCACTAAAGAAGATTGGCTGCCCACCAACTCTTCTGTCCATTGTGGAATCGTTCCACACAGGCATGAAGGGTATAATCAAGTTTGATGGTGCAACTTCTGAAGAATTTGAAATCAAGAGTGGAGTTAAGCAATCTTGTGTACTAGCTCCCACCCTCTTTGGAATATACTTTTCACTTCTACTGAAATATGCCTTTCGTGATCAGGATGGTGGTATATACATTCACTCACGCTCAGATGGCAGCCTCTACAATGCTCAGAGATTGAAGGCTAAGACCAAAATTAGGAGGGTACTGATCAGAGAGTTGCTTTTTGCAGATGATGCTGCAGTTACGACCCACTCTGAGGAAGAATTGCAATGTCTACTATCTGCATTCTCCAATGCTTGTTCTGAATTTGGTTTAACAATTAGCAAAAAGAAGACACAGATTATGTCACAAGGTGCACATGGGGTACCATCAATCTTTATTGACGACGCCGAACTAGAGATAGTAGACCATTTTACATATCTAGGATCAGTGGTAAATAGCAAATTATCCCTAGATCAGGAAATCAACATCCGGATTGGTAAGGCAGCAACAACAATGAACAGGTTAAGAAAAAGAGTCTGGGAGAACAGGAAGCTTACTGCCAAAACAAAAGTCCTTGTCTATCAAGCCTGTGTCCTTAGTACTCTTCTCTATGGCAGTGAAACCTGGACAACTTACTCACACCAAGAGAACAATTTAAACAGCTTTCATATGCGGTGTCTGCGAAGAATTCTTGGTATTAAGTGGCAAGACAAAATCACAAATACTGAAGTATTGGAAAGATCAGGTTGTGTGACAGTTTATTCCATGCTCAGTCTTCGTAGACTTAGATGGATAGGACATCTTAGGAGGATGGATGATGGTAGAATACCAAAGGATATATTTTTTGGTGAATTACAGATGGGTAAGAGATCTCAGGGTCGGCCTCTACTACGATACAAAGATGTGTGTAAGCGGGACATGATTGATACAGGCATTGATAATGCACATTGGGAGCAAGTCGCCGCTGAACGTGTTGCGTGGAGGGCAAATATCAGAAATGGAATAAAGTCAAAGGAGAAAATTATTGCAGAAAAGTCACACACCAAGCGTTTGAGACGTAAGATGGTGCATGATGGTGGAAATGACCACGTGTTTACATGCACCCACTGTGAACGGACATTTACAGCGCAAATTGGCCTTATCAGTCACACTCGCTACCGCCATAGTTAAAAGTTATTATGCCTTTTTAGAGCACAAACTATCGTCTGTCAAGACGGCAAGGTGCCAATGACAATGAATGCCTCTCGTTAGTTGCTATCTGATTATCATGTTTATTTCTATCTGATTTATTCATTAATTGCAATATTATTGCCTCATTTCCCTTTTCAGAGTGGTGTTTTTTCAGTGCTTCACAATGTCATATGAAGAGTAGACATCCATATAAGTGATGAAATCTCATAATGAATGTGCTTGGCAGATTTGTACTGCAGAATTGTTATTATTGATTGTTTTATTAATGATTGAACTTAAAGATTATTATTATTAACGAGTTAATAAAAATCATTTTAATTATTATTATTATTATTGAGCCTAATTGCCGGCTCCCTGGCCGAGGGGTTAGCAGCTTTCTCTGTAATCCCGAATACTCTTGTGGTTGACGTGAGTGCACGAGAATTGGAAGCGGTTCAAGTCGCACCAGTGACTTATGAGAGTATGGAGCCGGTCGCTCAGAAAGTCGTGGCGTGCTGATGAGCGTAATCTAGCCTAGGAATCAACATACAGGTGAAAGATGCTGATGTTGACCGCAATATCCTGAAACAGGATGGAAACGCGGAAAAAAATTATTGCCTCATTAATTGCTGTATGGTTGTCTCATTAATTGCTGTCTGGTTACCTCGTCAGTTGCTGTCTGATTGCCTCATTAATTGCTGTCTGGTTGCCTCGTTAGTTGCTATCTGATTATCATGTTTATTTCTATCTGATTGCCTCATTAATTGCTGTCTGGTTGTCTCATTAATTTCTGATTACCTCGTCACTTGCTGTCTGATTGCTTCGTTAGTTGCTATTTGATCGTCATGTCTATTGCCGTCTGATTGCCTCATTAAATGATGCCCGAGCTGTCGTATCCCAGCTGTGTGATGTCCTGATTGCTGGGCGTCTCTTGTTGGTTACTGTTGCATAGCCTAGTTTCCTGTCTGGTGTTCTTGATTCCTGCAATCAGCTAGCCCCTTCCGACTTCCGGTTCATTAGTTGGTAAGCCTGGCTGGATTTTCTTGTATGCCACGTCCTGTTCCGTGTTCTAACCTCTTCTCTTTGTCTCTGTCTCTGTGTGTGTATCTCTCTCTCTCTCTCTCTCTCTCTCTCTCTCTCTCTCTCTCTCTCTCTCTCTCTCTGTCTTTTTTCTGTCTCTGTCTGTCTTTCTGTCTGTCTGTCACACTGCCTGCCTGTCTGTATCTGCTTGTCTGTTAGTCTGTATATATGTTTATGTTTGTATGTGTGTCTCTGTCTGTGTCTGTTTGCCTTAATTTACTTCTAATTTGTTGTTTTTAAAGGTTGCCATTGGCATAAAGCATTTCTACTTCTTCAGATTAAAAACAAAATGCCATACTCTCTCTCTCTCTCTCTCTCTCTCTCTCTCTCTCTCTCTCTCTCTCTCTCTCTCTCTCTCTCTCTCTCTCTCTCTCTCTCTCTCTCTCTCCTCCGTTCATTCTCTTAATTCCTCCCACTGTGTGTGTGTGTGTAAGCGTGTGTGTGTAACCGTCCCCGGCGCTCACTTCCTGCCCGCATCCCCGTCTCCCGGTTAAATTGCCCAAATTGATATATTGATGGGGTCGGACCCTTGTCCCGTATCGATATTCCTGATGTACAAAATGTAATTTTCACCTCCCCTTTCCTGCCTGCCACCCGACCCCAAGCCTCCTCCTGCTCGCCACTGGACCGACGGTCGGCCGGGGAAGCCTCTGGCTACAGGGAGGTAATCGGGTCTCCTGGCTTCGGCCTTTCATTACTTCGTAATGTAATACAGCACTAGTAGTTAGTAGATGTGAACACTGAAGGAGGGGGAGGGAGGGGGGCAAAGAGCCAGAGAGAAGGGAGGAGAGGGAGAGTGTGTGTCGGAGGGTTAGATGGGTAAAAAGAGAGAGGGGGAGGGAGGAAGAGATGAGGGTTAGAGAGCGAGAGAAAGTGGGCGTAGAGAGAGGGGGAGGGAGAGAGAGAGTAGAAAGAGCGAGTGAGAGGGGAGGAGAGAGAGAGAGAGAGAGGTGGGAGGTTGGAATGAGGGAGGTTAGGTTGCTGTTTCCGCGTCAGAGTGACAAATCCCATAGACAGCTGAGAATCTCTAGACAGATGAGAATCCCATAGACGGCTAAAAATCCCCAAAACGGCAAGAACGCCAACCAGTGCCCACGTCCTACTGTGGCTCAGTTCACAAAGACAGTGGATCAACCACATCAAGACAAAGCCATGGCCATTATTTGATCACACTATGAGACGAGAGAGACTGTAGAAGGTTGCAACAACCGGAGAGAACGAGGGTGTAGGAGACAGGGGTCGACGATGGGGCTGAATGCGTTGAATTAGTTGCCCAGGAGACGATTAGCCGTCGAACTCTTCAAGAACACAAAACAGATGTTTGTGGAGGAGCTTCATCGCCCGCCGAGGTCATTGTGGGCCAGGAGTTTATCGTGCTCGCGCTTTAACTTCCTGTCCGCTGATGGCGGGGTAGTGTGTTTATTCCGCACACCAGCCAGTTGGACTTGAGCGTTGATTTATCATCCAGAAGGCAACGGCAAACCACTGAATGTAAAGTTTCCCTAGGAAACCAACCTAGGGTTGATGACAAGGTTGATCGCAAGATTGACCGAAAGGTGGATGGCAAGGTTGATCGCATGATTGACTGCAAGGTTGATGGCAAGATTGATCGCAAAGTTGATCGCAAGATTGACTGCAAGGTTGACAGCAAAATTGGTCACAAGGTTGATTGCAAGTTTAACCGCAAGGTTGATTGCAGGGACATGCAACATTTTATTTTGGGCCGGTGCGTTAGTGTAGTTTATAAGGGGGCTACGCTGATAATTAATGGCTGTCGGACGAGGGTTCCACGCCTGCCTTCGTCGTCCGGCAATAGAGGGAAAGACCTATCCCTTCCTATATTTAAGCCCACAAACTGTGTTGGCCGCAGAACATCAAAGACCCATAGCGGGTTCTGCTTCCGGACATGTTTGATGTTATTTTCTAGTGACTGCCTATTGACATCGACGATGAACTGAATTTTCGTGGCGGACTTTTGTGTTGGCATTCTGACAACGGCATTATGCATATGATACCTGTGCAGGCTGTTGGTTTGTCGAGACTCCTGCCTGTTCCACTTTTCACATGGGACGGTTGGGAACATTTTGTGTGATATTCACTGGCACAGGAACGGAGCATAATGGGGCGACCCTTAGCCGTGAAGTTGGAGCCGCGACTAACTGATCTTATCTGATCGCCTGCGACGCTTATCAGGGCACATGATGATGAGCCTTACCATTTCCTTTCCTCCTCACCCTAACCCATAAACTCAGAGCCGGGTAGACTAGCTACTTTGCTACGGCTGTCCCATGTTTAACGTATGTTGATTTTGTCTAATCTATTCAGGTACCTGGTCCACAACACCTATGCTCATCTACAAGGAGCCCCAACCAGGATGGAGGATCCCTCAGGAGGAGGTGACGAGTTTCGATCACACAATCACGCCGAGCGCATGATGAAACGGCTGGAAACCTACGCCAGCAAGCGGCAGTTGTGCGACGTGGTGTTGCTGGCAGAGGAGCGGCGGATCCCGGCCCACCGCCTGGTCTTGAGCGCCGCCTCCGACTACTTTGCGGCGATGTTCACCAACAACGTCAGAGAGGCCAGCATGGATGAGATCCAGATCAAGGACGTGGATGCCGAGGCATTGGCCAGCCTGGTGCAGTACGCGTATACAGGTAAGGAGATGTAGTACAGCAAGAAAGTCGGCAGTGTTTGTGCTTTCGTTGTGTACCTTTGTTGGATCTGTGCAGAGACACGAACGCCTACGCCAGCTGGCAGGGCACTTCATGATGATATCCTTCATTGGGGCATAGGCCCTCTGCCAAACCCCGCCAAGCTGTCCTATCTGTTGCTATCTCCCTCAGCTCTCTCCATGTCCTCCCCATATTATTTATCTCTGCAGTTGAGTTGCTAAGAACCGACGTCACTGCACTCAGGACATTCACATATGCACTCCATCTCATCGTTCAACAGCCAGCGAAGAGTCACGCTACTAATCGTTCCCACCGCTATCTAATCTGTTGTCCTGGTTTTCCCTCTCAGTTTTGAGATTCTACCAGAACCCCTACCAATCCCCCGCAATCTCATACTTTCGACATACGGGTTCTCAGCCTGTTCTTCCAACTTCTCCACCTCGTCCCACCACCTCATCCTTGTCCATAGGTAATCGACCACCAATAGGTGCATTCCCTGCCAGCCTATCAGCCTGTTCATTCCTCCGCACTCCCCATGGCGGGGGGGGGGGGGGGAGAGAGAGAGAGATCCATACAGTTCTCACAATCTGTGACCTCTGAAGCGAGGTGAGCCATTCCACACGAAACATTTTTTTTCATCTCTGTAATTCTCTTCTCCGTATGTTTTTGGGTCTTCCGCTATTACGTCTGTGGACTCCAGACAAGATAGTGTCTAGTTATATGGTCCTAGGGTTTTCTCAATGTGTTTCCTGTGCAGCGCCTTCTTTTTCTTACTTCTTAATTCAGTGACATTCGTCTATATTTCTCCATGAGCTCTACATTGATGATCCTGTCATGCCATTTTATTCTCACTATTCTACTCAGCCACCAACTAGTGAGTGTTTGTAGCTTATGTGTAATTCTGTTATTTGTTCTCTGTGTTTCTGACCCATACATTAGTGTGCCGATTTAACATTGGAGTTAAACATGTTAGCATTGAAGCAAAGTTTAACGTGCAGTTTGTAATCCCGCTTACCGCGTTAAAACACAGCTGCCGGCAATTTGGAAGCAGGCCGCCTTGCTTGTGGTTTGCATACAGTGGTATTAGTGGCCGTCGTTCAGAAAGCAATGGCAAACTACTGAACGCAATCTTGCTCAGGAATCACAAGCGGTCAAAAAATGCTGGAGTTGACTGCAACATTCTGTAAAGGATATGCAACTAACTTTATTTAACATTCATCGACCTCTAAAAATGTCCTAGTCCTATGAAAGTCTAGTTTTTCCCTTCTCATAGTGTGACCAAACATGTTGACTACAGCTTCCATTTTTCAGTAGATGAATACATTAGTTTTCCTTTCTTCATAGCCAAGACAGAAATCCATGGAAATCCTGGCCATAAGACAGTTTTATGGGGAGTTATGATGTCTGGGGCTAGTTGACAATCTAAATATTGGCTTTGGCATTTTTACAAGAATCGTTGGTGTCTGACATCACACGCGTTGTCTGTCCGGAAATTAGATACAGTAGATACTTAGTCTTCTCGGAGGAGCGAGACAAACAGAAGGATCTGTGTGCAAGCTGGCTCGGTAAAAACACATCCCATCAGCAGATAGAAAATTGCAAGTTGTAGGCCTTGAAACAACTGCCCAGGCAAGATTGTTGGGAAAGGTAGCAGACCAACTGGTATATAGAGCCCGCTACCTAAATGTAATCCGTGTGGAGGACTGACACCTGGCACAAATGCATACCGACATCCGACACACTGGCCTCCGGGGTGCATCATTAGATGTAATAGCAGGAGGAGGGGAAGAAGAAGGAGAGAGAGAGAGAGAGAAGGGAGAGGAAGGAAGCGGATGAACTTTATTTTCTAAAAGATCTGAATTGAACAGACAGGCCTTATTCACGTTATGAAGAGGAAGAACATTTTTGAAGATACACATTTCAATTACTGTACAGTCGTGATATTTTGTTTTCCTTCACTCCCTTTGAACTCAAGTACACATGCCGCTACTGCTGGTGCACTGGGCTGATTGAATGAATGATTGAATGAATGAATGAATGAATGAATGAATGAATGAATGAACAAAAACCGTGTTTTTGGACTCATCGCATATCTCATCTTGTTCTTCTTGTACCTTGCGGTGTCGAGGTGAAGTATAAACAGCGGGAGAGTGCCCGTTTATTGGCTTCATGTATCGAGATTCCCGTGAACTCGTGATTCTCCTTGTCCTTCGTTTACGCTGTTCGGCCTCCCCTTCTGCTACCATTTGGTCTGTACATCATTGCTTGTTGTGGTATACTGTTAGTTGGTAACCTAATTTCACGGTCAAACCATTTAACTTGCTGCCTTCTGATAAAACCTAGCGCTGCCATAACCCCTACTGTAGTCCTGATGTTGGGCATTTTATAATAATGATGCCCGGCAACTTGCCGACACGATCTTACAGCCACAATGAGGTCCCGGCAGTTCTAGAAAAACACCGAGAAAACGGATAGGCAACTTCAAGCGTCATTATGCTGCACATCCCTGGTAGGACGTTGCTCACAGCACGGCCCACCGGAAGGATCTCCATTCCTTCGCCAGTTCCCCTGCCTAATCATGCCCACGCCTAGTGCTGTCCACAATGCCCTGTGTCCATCTTGGTGCTGGCCGACCCCTTCCTGTTGGTTCCGTCACTGTTCTTTCCAAAGCACTGTGGCCTTTAATGTGACCAAGGGAGAGGTCAGCTTGTCCGAATGGATAAGATCGCTCGTTCTTAAACATCCAGTGTGCTGATGCCGAGGTAGGGAGTTCAACTCCTATACCGGTCAGTTGGCCGTAGGACCGTGCGGTGGATTTTCTCAATATATTTTTTTTTTTCGAAATGCCACCCCTTCATGATTTTTAATTATTGAATGATTCAAATTGTATTTTGATTTCGCTACTTATGCCGCCCCCTTACGGTGCCACCTCTCTGTATCATAGCACGCACGGCCCTGGTGGGACTAAAATGTTGACTTCTCGTTCTTGACTTGGGGACGTCAGTTACAAGCACCTCTGAAGTCGGGGTGGGTTCACCTCAAGGCGAAGGACACTGATAATATGGAAAGTTAATCCACACGTAAAATTCAGTTCAGTGCTACTAGAAGTAGCGTGTATGGATTACGCTCAGAATGTAAGTTTCCGTGACATAATGCTGTCGATGAGTACATTTCTTCCATGTTAACATCTTGTAAGAAATGATGTTATCGGACAGACAGTGGGATCAACACCTTGCGCCACATATATTGGAAAGGCAGAAGATCAAATGGTTTGGCCATCGCGTTAGAATGCAACACCATCAACTACCAGCACTGGCACTACGTCAAAGAAGATCTGCTGTAAGAACAAGAGGACGCCCGGGCAGAAAATAGATTGATGACATCAAAGACATGACGACATCAAACACATTGCACAGTCACACCATATGACACTATTCAGTGCCAAATATCGAGCTCTAGAGCGTCAATTATTCCTCTCCACGATCCTCTTGACGGGGAACAAGTGGAAGGTAATGACGATGGATGCATTACATTGCGTTGTGAAACAACATTACTGTATGAGCCCAAAGATATCACATTTACTCTACAAGACTGCATCACTTTACCATATAAAAAAAGGTTAAAAGGCGAGACGAACGACTTCATTGGACGGGTTTTATCCCATACAGCTCCGTTTCCTTTCATAGGCCTGTCGGCCTGACGAAAGCTTCGTACGGAGTACGAACTCCGTAGCTCCAGCGACGACGTGTGAACCTAACGACGTTGGCCAAAATCGAACCCACAACCTTCGGAGCGCGAGGCTTTACCATATAAGAAATTGAAATAAAAGAGAGCTGCTCCGGTGGAGTATTCAGCAACCAGTTTCCTCCTGTCTGCCTCTTTGCCTGGTTCTCTCCTGCCCTCGTCTTTGTAACAAAGTTACCTCGCCTTGGAGTCTTATCTTAACTTCTTTTTGATTCCGCGCAAATCTGGGTCAACTGTGAGGTATTAAGAGAGAAGCAAACTTAATAGAAGTCAGACTCTTATTAAGGATGTCACGTGATCGGGTCTCGTAATGGACGAAACCAGTCGATCGGGAGCTTATCTCTGTCAGACATTTGTTTGCATGTGCTGTCCTAGACGTTCTGTATAAGACTTTTCATATGATGCGTTCTGTTTTAGACGTTCTGTCTTTGACTTTCTGATGTTTTATCTTTGACGTGATGTCCTAGACGTTATATCTTTGTCTTTATATCCTTTGACTCCTAGATATTATATCTTTGACTTTATATCCTAGACATTATTATCTCCTTGACTTTATATCCTAGACGTTATATCTTTGACTTTATATCTTAGATGTTATATCTTTGACTTTATACCCTAGGGCAGTGGTTCCCAAACTTTTCATGCAGAGGGCCATATCTACTATTTTCGGCAGTTAAGCGGGCCACAGCGTTATAAAATTATCTAAGTCATGCAATATCATTCTTACCTTTTTTAACTTTCGTCAACAAACTTCTAATACTTTAAAGGAAGTCAGTATCAGTAATACACTGCGGCCATTTTTTTTTTGTCGGGGGGGGGGGGGGGGGGGGGGGGGTGGTTAAAATCAAAAGTTCATTTAACAATACATTTTAAATCAGTTTCGAATATCACTATTCATGAATTCATTTACAATTGTAGCTGTTCTTCATAACCAGTTACTTAAGTTCAGATACCAGTTTATCAATGTCTGAGCACAAATCTGTCGTGCCCAAAGTCATAAGCGCAGCTAGGTTACTGTCGGTGAGTCTGGAACGTTGCTTGTTTTTTGTTTTGTTTTTCGCATCTGTAAGTCGTGCCAAAACGACAAATGTATATCTCTGGGCGAATGAAAGCAAGTGTTCAAATTGTTCGACAGGCAATAGTCGCCAGAATGAAATCATATGATCAGTTGAAGGTGAAGCAGGCAGCTCCAGAAATTTACATCTCAGTGCAGAATTGCATTTCAAATCAATTTCCCCGTGCTGAAGATTTTGCTGTAATTGACAGAGCTTGAAATCAGGAAATACGAACGGATTTATGAAGAGGGCAACATTATCCTTCACTGTTGTGAACTCTTGAAATCTCGACTGAAAGATATCCAGAAGACTTTCAACTTTTACTTTGTACTGTAACAAGTCACATTTCTTTTCCACCACAAGCTTCTTCAGAGTTGGAAACGCCTCTTAAGTCCCTTCATTCAGCTGTCCGATAAACAGTCGTAGTCTCATTCTAAATTAAGAAATGTCATCGCACAAATTTGTGAATAGTTTGTCTTTTTTCCCTGGATCCTCGCATTTAAAGAGTTATATTGAATAATGAGGCATCGCGTGCCACTTTCTGACATCTGGCGGGCCACAAGTGGCCCGCGGGCCGTGGTTTGGGAACCTCTGCCCTAGGCCTAGGCGTTATATCTTTGACTTCATGCCCTGACGTTATTATCTTAGACTCTGTGACTTAGACGTTGTATCATTGACTCTGTTCTAGACCTTGTGTCTTTGACTATGTGTCTTAGACGTTCTATTCTGCACATTGTCTCCTTGATGCCCTGTCTCTGAATCTGTGATTGCTACTTTCTGTCTAAGACGTTCTAATGTTGTCCATGATTTTATTTTCTTGACGTTGGTCTCGTACTTTTAGTCGTAGACGTCTTAATCTGTATTTCTTAACGTTCTATCCTGGATGTTCGGTCCTAGAGGTTCTGTAATAGACGTTCAAGCAAACGATATTAATCAGCAGGTATTGATTGGTAATCACATAAGTAAAGGAGAACAGATGACATATTAGACAACATAAGCATTAAAAACTAAAGCCACGTCGTATTTCGAACCTATATACACTGTATATATAAGAACTGCAAGAGAAGAAGAAACTGCAAAGGTGTGTTTACGGTGGGTACCACGGGTGTTAACCGACCACCAAAAAGAGGAACGCATGAGATGGTGTTTGAACCACTTGCTGCGTTACAGAGTGGAGGGTGATGTATTACTCTTCCGCATAGTGGCAGGCGATGAATCATGGTGTCACCACTTTGAGCCGAGCAGCAAAAGAGAGAGAGCATGTAATGGAAGCATGCTGGATCACCAAAAGCCAAAAAATTCAAGTTACAGGTTTCCACTGGTAAGATTATGCTGTGCGCATTTTTTTTTACCACGAAGGGCTTTTGTTGGCCGACTTTAAAGAACCTGGTGTGAACATCAACTCTACCCATTACTTACAAACACTAGACAAGCTGCAAAAAGCCATCAAGAATAAACGACCCGGCATGCTTTCTCGCAGTGTGATTTTATAGCACGATAATGTTTGTCCGCATGTCGCAAAGAAGCATTAGCAAGAAAGAAGTGGAAAATTCTGCAACATCCAGCCTATAGTCCTGATTTGTCACCATGTGATTTTCATTTGTTCGGACCTCCCAAAAAAAAAAAATCTCTCAAGGGGAAACGATTTCACAGAGATGCAGACGTAAAGACGCGGTAAACACTTGGTTCAGCGAGCAACCACAATCTTTTTTTTTTTTGCGGACGGCATTCGTCGCCTACCTAAGCAATGGGATGCTTGCCTGAATGCCTACGGCGACTTCTTCTGACCAAACCATGGTGCACAATTCATTCAAAATGAATGCTTTGTTTAATTCTACCACACCTGTTATTGTTTCTTTCATGCTTTTGTAATAAAGCTATTGGAACGGGTTTCAAATGAACACCCCTAATATATATATATATATATATATATATATATATATATATATATATATATATATATATATATATATATATATATAGAGAGAGAGAGAGAGAGAGAGAGGGAGACCTATCTTGCAAACAAGATATATCATGGAAATGTTGCTAACATTGATTGTGTCCCTACGACTGTAGCTCAAAGTGTTCTTTTGTTGCGCAGACAATAAAAGCCGTTAAAAGAGATCTTGTGAGTTGAGTCTCCAAGCACACGTAGTTTATGTGACTTCAAGTAGACATGGGTTAATGAAATATTGAATTCCTGTCAGAATTCGTCTCCCTGATTTGAGCAGCAGGTCGATGGATGTCGAATCCTTGAGGCTAATCCGTGTGTCAGTTGTTAAGTGCTTGATATTCATGTGAGTTTGGGATGTTGTGTTTAGTATGGTAGGGATGGTGTGTTCAGTATGAGTCTTTCTGTCGGGCTTGCTAAATGGTAATGATGGTGGTGGTGGTGGTGATGATGATGGTGATGAAGATGATAGTGGTGGTGGTAGTGATGGTGTTTGTGATTCTGATGATGGTGGTGATCGTGATTATGATGGTGGTTGTGATGATCATGGTGGTTGTGATGATGATGGTAGTGATGATGATGATGATGGTTGCGATGATGGTGGTGGTTATGGGGATGATGGTGGTGGTTATGGGGATGATGGTGGTGGTGGCTGTTTATGATGATGGTTGTCGTGGATGGGATGGTGGTTATTGTGCTGATGATGATGGTTGTTGTGGTAGTGCTGATGATGATGGTTGTTGTGGTAGTGTTGGTGATTGTAATGATCGTGGTGGTGGTGGTTGTTGCGATGATCATGGTGGTGGTTGTTGCGATGATGATGGTGATGGTTGTGATGATGATGGTGATGGTTGTGATGATGGCGATGGTTGTGATGATGATGGTGATGGTTGTGATGATGATGGTGATGGTTGTGATGATGGCGATGGTTGTTGTTATAATAATGGTTGTTATGATCATGATCATGATGACATGTCAGTACTCTCTTTCTGTATTCAATGATAGTGACTTATTACATAAGACACATTTAATTTTCTGAAGAATAAAGAATTGAATTTGTCGATCACATCTCAGCATAGAGAAGGAAGATCTTAGAAATAAAGTAGTACACCCCACAGACCAGCTTGGTCAACAAAGAAAATATCATAAATGACGATAAATAAGGTGACTATCTCACACCACAGAAGAAGTAAAATACCAGCGGGCGTCCAGCCATCAATGAGCCGACCTACAAAGGGCTAGAAATGCCTGGTAATGAGCCTGACATGCTTGATTATTGGCCTGACATGCCTGATTATTGGCCTACATCCCACTATATGTCAGACGGACATAAAAAGAAAGAAGACCTCCCATCCCATCGTTGGGAAAGAAAAATAAAGAAATATCTAGCATTATTAAACCACCCTTCACATCCCAGCCCAGAGAAGGAAGAACAAGGAAATAAACGTACCTAACTACCTCCCACAGCCCAGCCTAGAGGAGGAAGATCACACAAATAAACTAACCTCACATCCAGGCGTCGAGAAAGAAAGTAGAAACGAACAAAGAAAAACACAGCAAGACATGTTTTTTCTGATGCTCTTATCTTTTCATTTATCTTGAATCCCCATTTCTGTCTGGTTACATTTTATCTGGAGTGTGGGCTGCTATCTCCCTGCACGTTGTCGCCTGCTTCCTGGTTGTTATGTCCCTTATCTGATTCTCCTTCTTGACATGGGCGCTGTGTGTTTCGCGGTGTTATCTTTTGTTCCTTGCGAGCAATTTAGCCCCTCTTACATCTGGTACCGGAAACCTGCTGTTGTCAGCAGTCTAGCAACAACCCATAGTTTCCAGCAGCCTAGCAACAAACTATAGCTTCCAGCAGCCTAGCAACAAACTATAGCTTCCAGCAGTCTAGCAACAAACTATAGTTTTCTGCAGTCTAGCCACAAACTATAGCTTCCAGCAGTCTAGCAACAAACTATAGCTTCCAGCAGTCTAGCAACAAACTATAGCTTCCATCAGTCTAGCAACAAACTGTAGTTTCCCGCAGTCTAGCCAGAAACTATACCTTCCAGCAGCCTAGCAACAAACTATAGCTTCCATCAGTCTAGCAACAAGCTATAGTTTTCTGCAGTCTAGCCACAAACTATAGCTTCCAACAGTCTAGCAACAAACTATAGCTTCCAGCAGTCTAATAACAAACTATAGATTCCCACAGTCAAGTGTCACGAGCGCCCTGAGTTAACCCAGATAATAATACCGACGTGTGCGTGGCGTATATTTTCTGGGCCACAACAGTCGTACTAACAGAGTAAACACAGCTGTACAGGTTACATCGTGTCAGCCCATATACACATTTGGTGGTGAGTGAGTAGGAATGGATACACAGAGTTGGCAGTTCATTAACAAGTAGAATCACATATATTGTCAGCTTAGGATATGGAATGGTTCCGTTTGTCATCTATACGGCCGGACATCAGACGGAAATGGCTGCTGGGATTGTCACCACGGAACAGAAAATTGACAAGTTTGTCAACATTTGAATGCAGATGGAAGCCGTGAGATCACAGGGGCAGATGTAAAACGGAAGTACCTAGTACGGAAAACAGTGCATCTGTCAATTCTTGGTTTCCGGCACATCAAGATGATTGGCAGCTTGGTATCGAAACTCTTTGTTGAGAGTTTACAGAAACTAGCTGGCTTGTTTTGAGAATCTAGGCAATTACTGACAACTTTGACAGGATTTAAGCCAGGAAAATAGTTCTTGACAGGGGATGATTTGCCATTGTGCCACCTGTGTGGACAGGAAGGATAACGTCACGTGGCCAACTTGGGTAGTTTGCCATATAAACTCGAGTTGAGAGCAACTAGGGTGGACTTGAATAATGCTCTAGTCAGAGTGCCAGGGCACTGCAGTGCTTAGTGGAAATAATATCTACCGTATGTTAATTAGTGACTTAATTTTACACGTGCCTATAATGGCAGATGTAGATATGATTGATAGGACTGCAGTAGTGCCATTTAAGGTATAACCTATTATAATATATTCGTTATAATTACTTTAGGCAGTAGCCTTGTTAAACTATAGTGTGATGATTAGCACTGTTAGTGGAAACTAGCTAGAGTAGTGAAGTGATACTTGGCTCTGTTAGCTAAAATAGATTAGTGAAGTGTTGATAAGCTTTACTAGTTGAGAATTGAGCAATGAGGGATAATTGGGATCTTCCCGTAGGTGTCCCTGGTGGGCGGGGTTCTGCATTCTGTTTGCTGATATTTTTTCTTTTTCATAGCCTGATTCGACTCTAGGTGGGTAGCTAATCTGCTCTGTGACTAAGTCTAGTTAGCTAAAGATCATTAAGCAAGGTGATAGGCTTACACTCAGCCGAAGGGATCAGTGACTAGTACTATCACCAGATGTGTTGTTTCTATCCTAGGTTCCCCACCAGATCCAAGGAAACTCTACAAGTTTTGGGAAAGAATTAAAAAACCCATTCTGAAGAACACCAGTACAAGAGTCAATAAAGTTGCATACAGAAACGTAACTTACGCTAGAAGGAAATTGATTCATCAAAGAGAGTGATGCATACTGATGCACCACACAGCATCAGACAGTAGTAACGAACCGAGAACCGGCTAAGAGTACCTAGTGTTAGTACAGTAACAATTAACATTAGTAATTAGCACTTATGGACTGAATGGTTCGATGTGCAACGATGATGATCTGTCGACTAACTAACTAACTAACTAACTGCGTACACACTACAAAAGACTTGTGCAGTTTGTTTAGGAACATTAGGAACGGACATTGTGTAGAGTGCAACCGGTCCATGATTAACTGTTTATACCACCGGTGTCTATTTCGGATGTTCATGAAATTGGATTACCAGAGGTCTACAGAGGCAAAGCATTATCCGGCAAGATGGTTCCGGCAACGGGTGAGACGTACTTGTTCTGACGTAACGTGCTGTGGTCTATCTTTGCTGTGATCAGCTGACTGAGTTGATGTCTGAGAGACAGAGTCTACACACTTTATAGAACACGTCACACATTTTCTTCGCATACACGTCTCATACACGTTACACTTTTATTTTAATAAATTAATCGTTATTAATTTCTAGAAGCAAGAGTTGTTGAGTATGTTGCGTTGGGGAAGTATGAGAAGGGGGCATAGTACGACAGTGTGAGAGTGATAGGAAAAGGTGTCCATAGGCTGATGGAGTGTGTTGGACGGAAGCTGGTGGATTCTCCAGAATATTGAGGGGGGAAAAAAATAATATTATAATGTGGGTGTCGGATCTCCTCACTCCAGGGACGACACTTTAAAGGAGGACACGACATTATTGGGGGCTCGTAAACGTGATCTTTGGACAGCGGGATCTCTCGTAAACGGGATCTTTGGACAGCGGGATCTCTTGTAAACGGAATCCTTGGACAGCGGGATCTCCCGTAAACGGAATCCTTGGACAGCGAGATCTCCTGCAAGCAGGAACCTTTGACAGTGGGATCTTCTGACAACGGGGTCTTTTGACACGGGATCCTTAGTTATAAGAGGGAGATATCATTTTGGAGAATCCAGCTAGAGTGAATGTGGATAGGGGTTAGGACTAATATCTTACCTGTTCACACTTCACACGTCTGCATAGGTCTGTAGTCCTGATTCTACTCTTGTCACTGAGTGAATGTACTGTGTGTGGTAATATCTAGATTTATAGTACTTGTTCATATATCGGTATAGTAATTTGCAGTTATATTGTACTAGACCTGCTAGCTTACCTCTCTGTATAATGGCCACCCCTAAACTTAGCACGTTAGAATTAAACGCAAGGGGGGAAGAAATGGGATTGGCTGGGTCTTCTCTAACGGATTACATACAGGAAGTAGAGAGAGAGTATCGTCAAGCGGAACGGGAAGATCGAAAGGCCGAGCTGGAATTGAGAAGGATGGAATTGGAAGCTGAGCAAGCAGCTAAGAAATTGGAAGCTGAGCAAGCAGCTAGGAAATTTGAAGCTGAGCAAGCAGCTAGGAAATTAGAAGCTGAACAAGAAGCCCAGAAAAGGGAGCACGAGTACCGGATGAGGGAACTCGAGTTGAAGAGTCAATCTAATGGAGAAACTGAGGGAGCAGTTGGAGGTTCCTCCATCCCAGGATCAACACCAGTAGGTGGACATGGGTACCATGCTATGAAGTTTCCTTTAGCGGTCTACGAGGAGGACAAAGAGAAGATTGATCAATACCTTCAATGCTTCGAGGCTATGTCAGTTGCTATGGGTCTGGAGCGTAACAAATGGAATCTTAAGCTATCCCAGGGATTACGCGGGACGGGATACGAGGTTTATACTCGCCTGCCACCAGGACATGAGAACAATTATGACGAGTTAAAGACGGCTCTGCTGAAACGATTCGAGGTTACGTCACATACCTACCGGACAAAATTTCGAGCAGCGAAACGAGAACCCGGAGAGTTGTTTGCCGCCTACAGTTTGCGTCTTAAATCTTATCTCCATAAGTGGATGGATTTAGCTGGGTTCGCACATGACTATGAGAGTCTGGAAGAGCTCATGGTGGTCGACCAGCTGAAGAAGCAAATGTCTAAACCTCTCAGGACGTTCCTGGGAGAACAAGGAGCGGAACGTATTGACCTCGTGACTAAATTAGCAGAACGGTTCGTCGAGGTACATGGGGAGGCAGGGGAAACCTTTTCCACCAACACCAAAAGTCAAGAGAAACATGACAAGAAGAAAGCCAAAAACTCAGGAACAAAAAAGTGGGAACCTTATGTGCAAAAATCAGAGGATAGTTCAGAGAAGAAGAAGGAGGGAAGCAAGAGCACTTCAAGCTCTACACCTAAACGACCGTGGTCGGAGAAGTGGTGTTCAATTTGTAAGTCACCCTCTCACAATACGAGGGACTGCAAATCGAAGGCTAAGAACCCTCACTTTGCAGCATGTCAAGTGACTTCCAAGGAAGTTGTCACGGAATATGCCAAGGTCAAAAAGGAAGCTCGCCACCAGGAGAGCTCACTCAAGTCCGACAATAGAAAATCTAGGACAGGGAAATGGTGCAACCAATGCAAGTCAAACACGCACAATGCTATTGACTGCAGGGGAAAGTCAGGAGACACTCAATTCGTCGTGTGCTCAGGGAAACCTAAGGTGGAGCCCACCGAACAGGTCGAGGCCGAGGAAGAGACTCCAGACCAGGAAAAACCACCTGTAGTGGAATTGGTAGAGGTTAACGGTCGTCAAGTGGAGTGTTTATATGACACAGGACTGGACGGGGAGGCCGTGATTTCTGTGGATCTGGTACATCCAGAACAATTCACAGGTGAAACATTGGACATACAGCCTGCACAGAAGAGTGCTGTAGTCATGAAGTTGCCCATTGCTAATGTGGAGATTCGGTCAAGGTACGTCACCGGCACCATCAAGGCCGCTGTATTGACCGATCCTATTTTTCCTGTCATCCTAGGTTGCCGGTATGTCTTTCTGGGAATGCCCAGGGAGCCAATCCATATGGGAGCAATGCAGACTCGCTCTCAGACGAAAACGGAAGAGGCAGACACAATTGTGACTAACCCAATGCCGGGGGAGCTACGAACTGCCCAGAGTGAGGATGATACTTTACGTCCTTGCTACAAAAAGCTGCAGAAAAGTGCTGATCCACCAGGACGGGGGCAGTACTACATGAAGAATAGGATACTCTACAGGAGAGCAGGAAGGGGAGACAACCTATACGGTCAGTTGGTCGTCCCGAAAGCTCACCGGTCCCAGATTCTTCATATGGGGCATACCATCTCCTTTAGCGGACACATGGGTATTGCCGCCACCATGCAGCGGATTTCCTGCCACTACTATTGGCCGGGAATGACAGATGATGTGCGTCGGTATGTGAAGTCATGCCCTGAGTGCCAGAGGGTGGCACCGAAACACTGGACAGCACCGGTGATGTTGGGTGAGATGCCCATCATGAACTCTCCTTTCGAGAGGGTAGCCATCGATATCGTGGGTCCACTTCCCAGGACTAGGAAGAGGAACATGTATATACTCACAATGGTGGATTGCTGTACAATGTGGGGTGAAGCTATACCGTTGACCACGATTGACTCGAAAAGAGTGGCGGACGCACTGATGGAGGCCTTTACCAGATTAGGCTTTCCGGATCAAATTCTGACGGACAATGGATCTCAGTTTTGTGGAAAACTCATGGAGGAGGTATTTAGGGTGTTTCACTCTAACCACATACATACCAGCCCTTACCACCCTCAAGCCAATGGACAAGTGGAGCGTTTCAACGGCACGTTGATGACAATGTTCAGGAAACTAGCGCAGGAAAAACCTGATAGGTGGGATGAATATATCCCAGCAGCACTCTTTGCCTATCGGGAAGTTCCTCATGGCTCAACAGGACTACCACCCGCTACGTTGCTGTTTGGTCGTCCAATCAAAGGACCGTTGGAAGCCATGTTGAGGAGTTGGACTGAAGAGGGGACGTCAGAAGAAGTGATCTCATCCTATCAATACGTGGAGGAACTGAAAGAAAAACTCCACAAGGGATGGACTCTGGCTAATCAAAACTTGAAAAAGGCCAGGAAAAGACATGCGGCTTACTACAACCGTAGGTCTAAAGAAAGATCTCTAGAGGTGGGAGATAAAGTCTTGTTGCTACTCCCAACGGGAAATAACAAACTGGAGATAGGTTGGCAAGGACCATTTCCCGTGGAAAGGGTGATATCCAGAACCAACTATCAAATCCGGATCCGGGGAAAGTCGAAGATTTTCCATATCAATCTCTTGCGGAAATACGAAGAGAGACCCGGAGACAAGGCAGCTCACCTCATGGCAATGGCAGTTGCAGTGGAGACAGAAGTGGGAACCAGCGAGGGCAGGGAATATCCCCTAGTACACCAGGAAACTTATAGGGATGTACAAGTGAACCCTGATCTGACCTCCCAGGAGAGGGAAAGGATAACCCAGGTTCTCAAGTCTCATAAGGAGGTACTGACGGATAAACCAGGACGAACGAGGTTGGTGGAGTTCGAGATGACTTTGACCACACAGGAGCCTGTTCGCCAAAAGGTTTACCCAGTGCCATTCTCTAAAGAAAAGGCCCTGGAGGAAGAAATAAAAAAACTGCTGGAGGATGACGTGATTGCACCATCCACATCCCCATACAATGCGGGGGTAGTTTTGTTACGCAAACCAAGTGGAGAACACAGGTTGTGTATAGATTACCGACTTCTGAACAGTCATACACAGTTTCAGGTGGAACCTTTGCCGAATCCAACTCAGTTATTCGCTAGGCTCCATAAGGCTCGGTACTTTTCAAAGGTGGATCTGAGTCGGGGGTACTATCAGATACCAGTCAAACCGGAGATTCGACCACTGTTAGCTTTCAGTACACCCAGTGGACACTACGAATTCAAGGTCATGCCCTTTGGACTCAGCAATGCACCTAGTGTGTTTACACGCATGATGAGGACTTTACTAGATCCGTTACAGGATCCGTCCATCATCTCATTCATGGATGATATTCTGATTTCCAGTGACAGCTTGGATGACCACTTACAATCCTTGGAGAGAGTGTTTAATAGACTCAAGGAAGCAGGGCTTACTGCTCGTCCAACCAAGTGCATGATTGGTTACCAGACTCTGGAATTTCTAGGTCACACCATCACTCCAGGACACATTGTCCCAGAAGAGAAGAACCTGGAGAAAATCAGAAATGCACCAAGGCCAAAAACGAAGAAGGATGTGCGATCTTTTCTCTCGTTGTGTGGGTTCTACCACAAATTTATCCCACATTTCACGGAACTGGGAGCTCCGTTGACGGAAACCTTGAAAAAGGGATTACCGGATCAAATCATTTGGACACCAGAATGTGAGAATGCCTATAGTCAGTTAAAGGAGGCCTTGGTCAGCAAACCTGTATTACAGCTCCCTGACCTTTCCAAACCATTTGTGTTGAGAACGGATGCGAGTGCGATTGGAATTGGAGCCGCTTTGTTACAGGAAGGAAAAGACGATGCTTCGGTTTTGAAACCTGTGGCATACGCAAGTAAGAAACTTCTACAGGCGGAGAGGAATTATTCAACCGTCGAGAGAGAATGCTTGTCCCTCGTATGGGCAGTGCAAAAATTTCAGCCATATTTGTATGGAGTTAAGTTTCGGGTCCAGTCGGATCATCAGCCCCTGATGTTCCTGGCTACTTCTCAGAAGCTCAACGCACGTTTGATGCGGTGGTCGTTGTTACTTCAACCGTATAATTTCACAGTAGAGTACATTCCTGGGAAGGAGAATGTTGGAGCGGATTTCTTGTCAAGACACCCAGCTCCTGAAGAAAAGGAATGAATCATCTGGATTTAACTCATGGTGGAGAAGAGTGAGATGGACTACTCTCTTAAGAGGGGGCCTATGTCACGAGCGCCCTGAGTTAACCCAGATAATAATACCGACGTGTGTGTGGCGTATATTTTCTGGGCCACAACAGTCGTACTAACAGAGTAAACACAGCTGTACAGGTTACATCGTGTCAGCCCATATACACATTTGGTGGTGAGTGAGTAGGAATGGATACACAGAGTTGGCAGTTCATTAACAAGTAGAATCACATATATTGTCAGCTTAGGATATGGAATGGTTCCGTTTGTCATCTATACGGCCGGACATCAGACGGAAATGGCTGCTGGGATTGTCACCACGGAACAGAAGATTGACAAGTTTGTCAACATTTGAATGCAGATGGAAGCCGTGAGATCACAGGGGCAGATGTAAAACGGAAGTACCTAGTACGGAAAACAGTGCATCTGTCAATTCTTGGTTTCCGGCACATCAAGATGATTGGCAGCTTGGTATCGAAACTCTTTGTTGAGAGTTTACAGAAACTAGCTGGCTTGTTTTGAGAATCTAGGCAATTACTGACAACTTTGACAGGATTTAAGCCAGGAAAATAGTTCTTGACAGGGGATGATTTGCCACTGTGCCACCTGTGTGGGGGAGGAAGGATAACGTCACGTGGCCAACTTGGGTAGTTTGCCATATAAACTCGAGTTGAGAGCAACTAGGGTGGACTTGAATAATGCTCTAGTCAGAGTGCCAGGGCACTGCAGTGCTTAGTGGAAATAATATCTACCGTGTGTTAATTAGTGACTTAATTTTACACGTGCCTATAATGGCAGATGTAGATATGATTGATAGGACTGCAGTAGTGCCATTTAAGGTATAACCTATTATAATATATTCGTTATAATTACTTTAGGCAGTAGCCTTGTTAAACTATAGTGTGATGATTAGCACTGTTAGTGGAAACTAGCTAGAGTAGTGAAGTGATACTTGGCTCTGTTAGCTAAAATAGATTAGTGAAGTGTTGATAAGCTTTACTAGTTGAGAATTGAGCAATGAGGGATAATTGGGATCTTCCCGTAGGTGTCCCTGGTGGGCGGGGTTCCGCATTCTGTTTGCTGATATTTTTTCTTTGTCATAGCCTGATTCGACTCTAGGTGGGTAGCTAATCTGCTCTGTAACTAAGTCTAGTTAGCTAAAGATCATTAAGCAAGGTGATAGGCTTACACTCAGCCGAAGGGATCAGTGACTAGTACTATCACCAGATGTGTTGTTTCTATCCTAGGTTCCCCTACCAGATCCAAGGAAACTCTACAAGTTTTGGGAAAGAATTAAAAAACCCATTCTGAAGAACACCAGTTACAAGAGTCAATAAAGTTGCATACAGAAACGTAACTTACGCTAGAAGGAAATTGATTCATCAAAGAGAGTGATGCATACTGATGCACCACACAGCATCAGACAGTAGTAACGAACCGAGAACCGGCTAAGAGTACCTAGTGTTAGTACAGTAACAATTAACATTAGTAATTAGCACTTATGGACTGAATGGTTCGATGTGCAACGAGGATGATCTGTCGACTAACTAACTAACTAACTAACTGCGTACACACTACAAAAGACTTGTGCAGTTTGTTTAGGAACATTAGGAACGGACATTGTGTAGAGTGCAACCGGTCCATGATTAACTGTTTATACCACCGGTGTCTATTTCGGATGTTCATGAAATTGGATTACCAGAGGTCTACAGAGGCAAAGCATTATCCGGCAAGATGGTTCCGGCAACGGGTGAGACGTACTTGTTCTGACGTAACGTGCTGTGGTCTATCTTTGCTGTGATCAGCTGACTGAGTTGATGTCTGAGAGACAGAGTCTACACACTTTATAGAACACGTCACACATTTTCTTCGCATACACGTCTCATACACGTTACACTTTTATTTTAATAAATTAATCGTTATTAATTTCTAGAAGCAAGAGTTGTTGAGTATGTTGCGTTGGGGAAGTATGAGAAGGGGGCATAGTACGACAGTGTGAGAGTGATAGGAAAAGGTGTCCATAGGCTGATGGAGTGTGTTGGACGGAAGCTGGTGGATTCTCCAGAATATTGAGGGGGAAAAAAAATAATATTATAATGTGGGTGTCGGATCTCCTCACTCCAGGGACGACACTTTAAAGGAGGACACGACATCAAGCAACAAACTATAGCTTTCCACAGTCTAGCCACAAACTATAGCTTTCCAAAGTCTAGCAACAAACTATAGCTTCCGACAGTCAAGCAGCAAGTTGTAACTTCCAGCAGTCTAGCCACAAACTATAGCTTCTCACAGACTAGCCACAAACTATAGCTTTCCACAGTCTAGCAACAAACTATAGCTTCCTATAGTCTAGTCACAAGCAATAGCTTCCCAGTCTAGCAACAAACTATAGCTTCCAAGCAGTCTAGCAACAAACTATTGCTTCTAAGTCCAGCAACAAACTACACATTCCAGCAGTCTAGCCACAAACTATAGCTTTCCACAGTCTAGCAACAAACTATAGCTTCCTATAGTCTAGCCACAAGCAATAGCTTCCCAGTCTAGCAACAAACTATAGCTTCCAAGCAGTCTAGCAACAAACCGACTTCCCAGTCTTGCAACAAACTATAGCTTCCCACAGTCTAGCAACAAACTATAGCTTCCAACAGTCTAGCAACAAACTATAGCTTCCAGCATCTAGCAACAAGCTAAAGCACAGCAGTCTAGCCACAAACTATAGATTTTGATTTAAGGGTGTATGGGGTGGTACAAGCTTCATAAATAATAAACGTCAACTTTATGGCATTATGTGGTGAGTGACCATCTCTGTTCTTCACCCTTTCCTTGACGTTGGGACGTAAATTACAAGTACCTCAGAAGTCGGAGTGGGTTCACCTGATGGCAAGGAACATTGTAATAGGGAAAGCTAATGCACACACACATAAATCAGTCCAGTGCACTAAAAATAGTAGCACGTGTATGGACTAAGCTTGAGTTCAAAGCGAGTGAACGTTAAAAAACATGGACAAGTATCTCTCTCAGAAATGAGATCAATGGGGCGCCCATAACCTGGTAGTCATTGCTTTCAGTAAATGTGGCACAAGGTGTTGACCCCACTGTCAGTCTCCCACTGTCAGCCTAACATAATTTCTTACTCGTCTCCGATAGTTAAGTTTGCAGCTCTTCTCAAGCACCTCATCTCCCATGTGTTTATTTTGAAATGGAAACAAATAGGTATTTTAAACTCCTGCGAGAAAAAATGTACATTTTTTCTCGCAGGAGTTTAAAATACCTATTTGTTTCCATTTCATATTGTTATATCCTGCTGCAGCCGCTGCTTTTTCTGTTTATTTTGAGTAAACGTCATTTGGATAAAATCAAAGTTTGACATCGGTAGTATACTGTTAATGTTAATATGCTCTTTATTATCTGTCATTTTGGGGACGTAGATAATGATAATAAAAATAATGAAAGAAAATAATTAAAATGCTTGTCGAATATTAATGACATAGGGGTGGCTATACGTCTTTACCCTGACTATGAAGTTTGACATCGGTAGTATACTGTTAATGTTAATATGCTCTTTATTATCTGTCATTTTGGGGACGTAGATAATGATAATAAAAATAATGAAAGAAAATAATTAAAATGCTTGTCGAATATTAATGACATAGGGGTGGCTATACGTCTTTACCCTGACTATGAAGGAAATATCACAGAGAACAGAAATTGTGTTTAGTGTTTCATCCTTTTTACACAATATACATGGGTATGTCATGTAAAGATCGGTTTTATTCAACATAATCCCCATCAACCTGTGCCAGCGCGAAACAAGTGCATGTATTCCTTGCCCGTACCAGATTTTGTCTTGATCATGTAGCCATTTCTTCGCTGCATGAATGACTCCTTCATCATCTTCAAACCTTGTCCCACGGAGTGCATCCTTAAGTGAACCAGATAGATGAAAATCAAAGGCTGCCAAATCGGGACTGCAGAGTGAATTGGGTAGTACAGTTCAACCCAATTTGGTGATTGCTTCCCGTGTTGCGCAGACTTGTGTGAGGACGCACATTGTCTCAGTTCACACAGTCTGTGCACATATGAGAATCTGTCACTGTACCTAGTTTTAAATGTTCCTGTTTCTTCGTCCTTGTCAGGATCAAGACTTATGATAACTTTGTATGTATGTCGCAGATGTGTTTGGGTATGTTGGCTGTATATGTGTGTTCTAGACCTCTCTTTTTGTTGGCTTTAAATTCATGTCCCAAGCATGTCTTTATATGTTGATTTTTTATTTATATCCCAGACACAGGACTGTGTTGCCTTTATGTTTATGTCTGCTCTGTATGTTGACTTTATATTTATGTCCCAGATATGTCTTTATATGTTAACTTTATATTTACATCCCAAATGTATCTTTATATCAATAAATCAATCAATCATGCGCCATGCCAGAAAGCATGGGCGGTCATGACTCGCCATTTCACTTGATCACCAGAGTCGTGGATCAGCTCAGTGTTCTTGTCTCATCCATGCCATGTGGCCAAGCCATCCAGGTATTTTCCTCTCAGTCTTCCACTTGATCTGTCCCCTTCAATCTTGCCAGTTGTCACTAAGTTCTCCAATCCATTTCTTCTCATAACATGTCCAAAAAATGTTGACTGTCTACGTCTAATTTCTCTAATCAGTTTACGATGTTCATTTGTCTCCTGTAGGACTTGGTCATTGGTTTTTCTGTCTACCATGGTATTCTTTGCATTTTCCTCAGAAACCACATTTCTGCAGCCATCAGATGTTTTTCAGCTTGACTGCTCGTCCAAGTTTCACATCCATACAAAAGAACAGGCTCTATGTATCCCCTCAACACTCTTTTTCTCGTTTCAATTGACATCTTTTTATTGGTCAGAATGTTTTTCATCTTGCTAAAGACTACTTTCGCCATGGCGATTTTGTTCTAATCTCTTCAAGGCATCTCACATCAGATGTTATGACTGTTCCAAGATAATTGTACCGATTCACTTGTTGAAGAATATTCCCATTTACTTGTATATTACATTGTGGTATTTCGTTCTTCCTAGTGACGACCATAATCTGTGTCTTTTTACAATTTAATTCTAACCCCAGTTGTTCACTGTGTACAACAACCGCATCTACTAATTGTTGCAGATCCTGCTCATTGTCTGCAATCAATACTGTATCATCTGCATATCTAATGTTATTGATGTTTCGTCCTCCTATACTTCCATTTATATCTTCTACATTTCTGAAAATATTTTCACTGTACAGGGAAAAAAGATCTGGAGACATTAAACATCCCTGCCTAACACCTCTCATATCAATCCTTATGGCAGCTTGTTGTTTCCAATATATGTTTTTTATAAGTCTAATGTCTTTCCCATCAATTTGCATATCCACCATGTTGACATGTCTAAATCTATCGAAAGCCTTTGTGTAGTCAATAAAGCAAAGATGTATATCCTTGTTTACTTCTATAGCACGTTCAATAACTGATTGCAGCATATGCACAGCATTTACTGTACCCTTTTCTTCTACAAACCCACATTGTTCTTCCCCTATTTCAGGTTGTATTTTCTTCCTTACTCTTTGCATGATAATTCGTAGCATACTATTTGTGATGTGACTCATTATACTAATTGTTCTATGTTGATTACATTCCTAGGCTCCTGATTTCTTTGTGATTGCAATAAATACAGTTACATAATTCAGAAGGTATCTCTCCGGTATCATAAAATGTGTTCAGCAGTCTGGTGACTTGATCTATTCCATATTCTTCTAAAGCTTTAATCATTTCTGTTGTGATGTTATCTGCTGTCTTTATATCTTGACTTTATATTCATGTCCCAAACATTTCTTTATATGTTGTCATTTTATTTATGTCCCAAAACATATGACTTTATAAGTTGCCTTTATAATTTATGTCCTAGACATATGGGTTTGTGTGTTGACTTTATATTTATGTCCTAGACACAAGGGTTTGTATGTTGACTTATATTTATGTTCTAGACATATGGGTTTGTGTGTTGACTTTATATTTATGTTCTAGACATATGGGTTTGTGTGTTGACTTTATATTTATGTCCTAGACATATGGGTTTGTGTGTTGACTTTATATTTATGTCCTAGACACAAGGGTTTGTGTGTTGACTTTATATTTATGTTCTAGACATATGGGTTTGTGTGTTGACTTTATATTTATGTTCTAGACATATGGGTTTGTGTGTTGACTTTATATTTATGTTCTAGACATATGGGTTTGTGTGTTGACTTTATATTTATGTTCTAGACATATGGGTTTGTGTGTTGACTTTATATTTATGTTCTAGACATATGGGTTTGTGTGTTGACTTTATATTTATGTCCTAGACATATGGGTCTATGTGTTCACTTTATATTTATGTCCTAGACATATGGATCTATGTATTGACTTGGCACGTTTGTTTCACAGGTCAGATCCAGCTGAAAGAGGAAACTGTGGAGAACCTACTGTCTACAGCATGTCTCCTACAGATGTCTGAAGTGGTGGAGGCCTGCTGCAGTTTCCTGATGAAACAGCTGCACCCTTCAAACTGCATTGGCATTCGTCAGTTTGCCGATGCTCAGGGTTGTACAGATCTCTACAAGGTTGCCAACAACTATGTCATGGTGAGTACTGGGCCTTGACACATGATAGGCATGGGACTTGACAGTTGTGGCATTTGATTGACATGCCACTTGATTAGACATGTCACTTGACAGTTATGCCACTGATTGACATGTCACTTGATAGGTGTGGCATTTGACAGTTGTGACACTATGTTGATGTGTTATTTGATAGGTATGGCACTAAATTAATGTGTCACTTGACAGTCATGACACTAGATTGACATGTCACATGATAGGTATGTCACTTGACAGTCATGACACTTGACTGACATGTCACTTGATAGGTACGTTACTTGACAGTCATGAAAATTTATTGACATGTCACTTCATAGTTATGTCACTTGGCAGTCATGACACTGGATTGACATGTCACTTGATAGGTATGTCACTTGACAGTCATGACATTAGATTGACATGTCACATGATAGGTATGTCACTTGACAGTCATGACACTTGATTGACATGTAACTTGATAAGTATGACACCAAATTGACATTTCACTTGATAGCTCAGACATTTGACAGTCATGGCACTGGTTTTACATGCCACTTGATAGATATGACACTTGACTGGCATGTCACTTAGTACATATGATAATTTGGTTTTGGTTGAACAAGGGTATGGGAGGATACCATTTCACATGGCTTCTGTTGCACAAAGATATTATAGAATAGAATTTCATGTGATTTCTTTTGAACATGGTATCAGAAAATACCATTTCTTGTGGTTTCTGTGAACAAGTATGCAACAGAAATCTATTTCCTGTGATTTCAGATGAACAGATGAATAAGCAAAAAAAATTTCCACGGTACTAGTCCCACACATAATGAGATATCCACGGTACTAGTCCCATACATCATGAGATATCCACAGTACTAGTCCCACACATAATGAGATATCCATGGTACTAGTCCCACACATCATGAGATATCCACGGTACTAGTCCCACACATAATGAGATATCCACGGTACTAGTCCCACACATCATGAGATATCCACAGTACTAGTCCCACACATAATGAGATATCCATGGTACTAGTCCCACACATCATGAGATATCCACGGTACTAGTCCCACACATCATGAGATATCCATGGTACTAGTCCCATACATCATGAGATATCCACAGTACTAGTCCCACACATAATGAGATATCCACGGTACTAGTCCCACACACCATGGGATTCCTACATGTCATGGCATTTTCAAAGTACTAGTCCCACACATTATGTGACACACACCATGAGATTTCCACGGTAGTTATCCCACACATCAAGAGGTTTCTACTGGACTAGTCCCACACATCAAGAGATTTCCATGGTACTAGTCCCACTCTTCATGGAATTTCCAAGATACTAGTCCTGCACATCATGGGATGTTCAAGGTAAAGCCAAAGATGTGTAGCTGCCGAAGGGGAAATCAAATCCTATCCTGCATGCCCCATGGCAACTGCTTGGGCAAATGTCCTTTACTGCTTGGCTTTTATCAAAACCATTCAGACTCTGGTGATGGTGCAGGTTTTTTAATGATAGTTTGTTTTCTGTGGAAAAACAGCATCTTGACATATTCCTTGTTTTCCTACCCGTGTGTTACCGGGGCCCATAAGGGAAGCAAAGAATAGCAACACTGTAGCCTACCACGCATGTCGTAAGAGGCGACTAAGGAGGCTTGATGGTTCCGTCGCCCTGCTACTGAGTGAGTGCGTGACGCGACACTGTGAGCTGTGAGTTTCGTGTGAAATGCTTTTTTAATCTGCCTGAGGTTCTTTCGAACGTGACTGCATGTTCGGAGTGATGGCAGGTGGCTATGTCCCAGAGTTGACCGATTTTTGCCTTATGCAGAAATGCGTGGCTGCTGGGCTTCTGGTTGACTGCCACTGCCATCAGCGATGAACTGTATTTTCGTGGACTGTGTGGGTGAACATCTAGGAAACATTCAGATAGGAAAATACTGCCGATTCCATCAGAGATGAACTGGGTGTTTCATGGGGGACTGGTGTGTTGACATTCTGGCGGTGGCTTTATGCACAGTGTATCTGTACAGGCTGTTGTTTGTCGAGACTCCTGTCTTTTCCACTTTTCACATTGGGCAGTGGGGAGCGTTTTGTGTGATATTCACTGGCACAGGAACGGAGCATAATGGGGACGACCCGTTGCTGTGAAGTTGGAACTGCGACAAACTAACTAACTAACTATCCTTGTTTTCCATGGAATGACAACATCATATCATATTCCCTATTTTCTCTGGAATTACAACGTCTTGACATAGTCTCTGTTTTCTCTGGAAAGACAACATCATGACATATTCCCTGTTTTCTGTGGAATAACAGCATCGTGACATATTCCCTGTTTTCTCTGGAATGACAGCATCTTGACATATTCCCTGTTTTCTCTGAAATGACAGCATCATGACATACTTCCTTGTTTTTTAAAATAAATGACAATGTCATGACATATTCCCTGTTTTCTCTGGAATGACAGCATCATGACATATTTCCACTGTCTACTGTATTTACAGGACAGATTTGTGGAAGTCATGCAGAACCAGGAGTTCCTGATGCTTCCCTGTGACGAGATCTGCAAACTGCTGGCCAGCGACGACATCAATGTGCCTAACGAAGAAACCATATTTGAGGCGGTGCTGATGTGGGCCAGGCATGACCTGATGAACCGGAAGACATTCCTGGCAATCTTACTGTCTCACATCAAGCTGCCGCTGATGGCACCACAAGTAGGTTATGGCCCTTTATTCTTCTTCTTCTTCTTGTCTCCTTCTCCTCGTGGTTCTTCTTTTTTTCTTGTCTTCTCATCCTCCTCCTCCTTCTTCTTCTTGTCACCTCATCTTCCTTCTTCTTCTTCTTCTTCTTCTTCTTCTTCTTCTTCTTCTTCTTCTTCTTCTTCTTCTTCTTCTTCTTCTTGTCTCTTCATCCTCCTACTCCTCCTCCTCCTGCTTTTCATCTTCTTCTCGTCTCCTCATCCTCTTCCTGCTTCTTCTTCCTTCTTCTTCTTCTTCTTCTTCTTCTTCTTCTTCTTCTTCTTCTTCTTCTTCTTCTTCTTCTTCTTCTTCTTCTTCTTCATGTCTCCTCATCATCCTCCTCCTGCTTTTCATTTTCTTCTCGTCTCCTCATCCTCTTCCTTCTTCTTCTTCTTCTTCTTCTTCTTCTTCTTCTTCTTCTCTTCTTCTTCTTCTCCTTCTTCTTGTCTCCTTATCCTCCTCCGCCTTCTTCTTTTTCTGCTTATCTCCACCTCATCCTTCTTTTTAAATCTTGATCTTTTAAACAAAGACGACATTAAAAATATATCACACATGATCTGACCTGGCATATTTTGCTAGATCCTGCCAGGTGCATACTGCAGAGTTGCATATCATATGTCGTGAATACATGAACAATACTTAGGCTAAAAAACTAAGTGCATAGTCACTGATATTGTTCAAATGTGGAGTATGTTATCCCCATGGAAGTGTAAGATTTAACAGAAAGTTCTTCTATTTACATAGCTATGGTTCACATTGCTTAATCGATAATGTTTAAATATATTTGAGCCATCGATTATTGTTAATTGAATACAGTATACCCCCTCTGCTGTGTGTCCACCGTGACGAGGTAGAGGGGCTTGTGCGTCCCAATGACCCCAAGAGCTATGCCGACGGTAGCACAGCTACTGGTAGGGCCACCCATGTCGGACAGGTCAAGGGAGAGGGACCAGACGAAGAGACACACAAACCTGCTGCCTTGTAGGTAGACTGGGGACAGTCAAAGGCTAGGGAAAGCACCCCAAATACATGCTTGTCGAAATCGGATGTACTGAGCCACAGGCTTGACAAAGCAGTGCAACGTGAAACCTGCTGCCTTGTAGGTAGACTGGGGACAGTCAAAGGCTAGGGAAAGCATCCCGAATAAATGCTTGTCGAAATCGGATGTACTGAGCCACAGGCTTGACAAAGCAGTGCAACGTAACTTAATTCATGATGTCACAAATCAAAATTAATCGATATGGTGCTAATCCCGTGAAGTCCCATCAGGCGGTGATAGTGCCGGGCCCCCTGCCTCGAGGGGGTCCAGCCATGACTACTGGTGGTCACCTTCCCCTTGCTGTGGAGTCAAGGCACAGAGGAGTAGGTTAAGAGCTATTGACCAAATACCCCGGACACTCAACATACTACAGTGGAATGCCGAAGGAGTTTACAAGAAGAAAGACTCCCTAACACAGCGTCTTCATAAAGATAGAATAGATGTGGCATGCATTCAAGAGACACACCTCAACGCCAATCACAAATTCTCAGTCAGAGGATATCAGGCCACACGTTTCGACCGCGAAGGACACAAAGGAGGAGTTCTAATACTTACACGAAATACAATACCTTGCAGCGAAGTATCTGTGATCTCTGACAACCAAACGGAAATTATAGGTGTTGATATAATGATAAAGGACGTGAAAATAAGAATCTACAATCTGTATAGCCCAGCAGATAAGGACCTTACACTCTCAAACATGAAAATAACTGACACAAACTGCATTATTGTCGGAGACTTTAATAGCCGTTCAGAAAGATGGGGATACCCAGATACTGACAAAGAGGAGATGAATTGGAGGACTGGGAAATAGACTCAAATCTCCATCTACTCAACAAAGCGGATGACACACCGAGCTTCTACTCCAGAAGATGGCTTACCACTTCTACTCCAGACTTAGCTTTCTGCACAGGAGACATCCTCCACAAAATCGATCGCCATGTGCTGGACCAATTAGCAGGTAGTGACCACAGACCAATCAAGCTTGAAATGAATATGGAGTATGTTCCACAGGAGCAAAAGCCCTTGCCCCGCTGGAATTACAAACGAGCAGATTGGGACAGATTTGCCATACTAACAGACAAATATTGTGAAAACATAAATACACGATATGGCAACATAAAGCAAATGGTGGAAAGTCTAAACAGAGCGATAATACAGGCAGCCACTGAGTCCATTCCAAGAGGAGCGAGGAAAAATTACAAACCATACTGGACTGAAGAACTACAAAGTTTGGAGGACAAAGTTGAAGATGCCAGGAAGACAGCAGAGAGAGAACAAACAATTGAAGCAAACATCTCTCTCAAAGCCATCTCAGCAAAATATAAAAGAACAGTAAATCAAACAACAAGAGATTGTTGGAGGAAAAAAAACAGAAAACCTGAATTTTGACAGGGATGGAAACAAACTATGGAAACTAGTGAAAGCCATGAACAATGAAGGACCTAGAAACAAACAATAACAATTAAACAAGGAAATGCCTTGCTTACAGGCAAAAAGGCTGCAAATGCACTAATGGAACACTATGCAAATGCAAACCACATTGATATTACAATCGAACAGAAGAAAGCAATCAAAGACAAACAGATACATCATAGAAATACAGAGACAGCAGCAGAATATATGATGGCAAATCTAACAATGGAAGAAATGGAACAGGCAATGAATACCCTAAAAAAGAAGAAATCACCAGGAAAGGATGGAATCACAAATGAAATGCTAATAGGACTTGGCACCAAGGCAAAGAAGAAACTACTAGCAGTCCTAAATAACAGTTGGAAGAGAGGAATAGTCCCACAGGCATGGAAGGAAGCTATACTAATACCAGTCCCAAAGAAAGGAAAAGACCTGGAAGAACCAAATGGCTATCGACCTATCAGTCTACTGAGCTGTGTAGGAAAATTAATGGAACGCATTATCAATGGCAGGCTAACATGGCATCTGGAAGAAAACAAACTCTTAACACCACACCAAGCAGGATTCAGAAAATACAGATCCACTGAAGATCAAATAACCTATATAGCTCAGGAAATAGAGGATGCCTTCCAAGAGAAAAAGCACACACTAGCAGTCTGGATAGATTTAGAAAAAGCATTTGATAAAGTATGGAAGGAAGGACTGAAAGTAAAACTGCAAAACATGCATGTTTGTGGAAAAAATGTATAAATGGATCAGCCACTACCTTGAGAACAGAACTGCCAGGACAAAAGTACAAGGACAAACAAGCAAAATGATGCTGCTGGAGCAAGGTGTCCCCCAAGGAGGAGTTCTTTCACCAACATTATTCCTAGCATATATAAATGACATCACAGAAATTTTCCAGCCAGAGTACACACATCCTCCTTTGCAGATGACCTAGCCATATGGACATCTGAAGAATATATTAGTACAGCTAACAGCAGAATACAGCAAGCCTTATTAGCGCTAGAGGACTGGTCAAAATCATGGCTAGTGAAGATAAGTGAGGAGAAAACAACATGCACAGTGTTCTCCCTCTCAAATAAAACTCAGCAACCTAAGCTGGTATTGAATGGAAAAAATATTGCGCCATGAAGAAAATCCAAACTATCTAGGAGTCACCTTTGATCGTCGCCTGACATGGAAGACACAGGTTGAGAAAACTCGAACAAGAGCAAGGCAGAGAATGGCAATCATGAAAAAGCTTGCTGGTACAACGTGGGGAGCAGATGAGAAAGTTCTCAAGAAGTTATATACTGGACGGGTGAGGCCAGTACTGGAATATGGCATTGCAGCTTGGGCAACAGCAGCTAAGTCAAACTTTAACAAAATAAGTAGAGTCCAAAACCAAGGAATGCGAATCATAACTGGAAGCCTGAAGACAACGCCTATTAATGAACTAGAAAAGATCACTTGTTTACAACCAATGCAGGATAGAAGAGATAGCAGAGCCCAGCAACAAGCAGAAAAATTTAGAAGATTGACAGACCACCCTATGTACAACAGATTTAATGGTTTTGGAAAGGGAAAGACTGAAGCGTAGCAACTTTGTAGAAACTGCAAAACGAAGGATTAGGGCAGATCCTATACTTAACATATCAACAGTCAAGCCCATACACAATGCACACAACTTCCCAGCTTGGAGACAGCAGCAACTGCCTGAGATGATAGAAAACATTCCTGGTATTGAGAAAAAGAACACTCAGCATGAAACCGAAAGAAGAGAAATAACCCTAAACTACATAAAAGAACATTACCCAAGCAGGAATTGGACCCATGCATATACAGATGGATCAGCCAAAAATTCAATAGAGAATGGAGGAGGAGGAATTCTCCTAAATTTAAAAATGGAGTGAAAAAAAACACATTCAATGGCAACTGGAAAATTTTCAAGTAACTTCAAAGCGGAGGTAGAGGCTCTGAAAACTGCAGCAGAAATGCTCCTGATGGAGGAAAATAAAGAGAAGCAAATAGCTATCTTCACAGATGCAAAGTCAGCTGTCTCAATACTCAAGAGCAATAACAGCACAGAACTAAACTGACCTAAGAGCAGCACTCCATGGTCTATGCCAGAAATCCAAAAAAGTTGTAATACAGTGGATCCCATCACATTGCAGTATACCTGGAAACGAAGAGGCTGACAGACTGGCAAAAGAGGGCGGACGACTACCACAGCCTGACATAGACATAACCTATAATGAGGCAAAGAGGTTGATAAAAAGCACTTATAGAACCAAATGGGAATCAGAGCATCCAGGCCATCAGAAGGATGATGCATATTACAAACTCGACCGAAGAGAACAAGTAGCAATCTTCAGACTCCGCACAGGACATAACAGGCTGAAATACCACTTGTTCAATAAACTAAAGATAGGAGATACTGATGAATGTAATTGTAGAACTGGAAAAATGACAGCAAAACATTTGCTGCAGGATTGCCCAACGTATGCAGAACAGAGAAAGATATTTTGGCCCACACCTGCTTCATTTGAGGACAAGCTCTATGGAGATATCAACAAGCTCAAGTTGACCGCAGCTTACTTTAACTACATACAGGTTGACATTTAAAGGTGCATGAAGACCCAGAGGCATGAAATGAAATATTGCTTGGATAGCAAATCCATTATGTGGAAAGTCCAAATCGAAAGCTCGCTGTGTGGGCTTCATAAAAGGTGGAAAAGTGTCCTAGTGGCACGAAATGGAATATTGCTTGATAGCAAATCCATTACGTGGAAAGTCCGAATCAAAAGCCCATTGTGTGGGCTTCATAAAAGGTGGAAAAGTGTCCTAGTGGTATGAAATGGAATATTGCTTTGATAGCAAATCCATTACGTGGAAAGTCCGAATCGAAAGCTCACTGTGTGGATGTCACCTGCAGACTGCATACTTCTGGTTTCCGGAAGAACAGCCTATGGTGAACGGAAGGCCCAATATACGGAAGTGAGGCTAAGCAGCCATGTGCAGGACGTGACGATTCCTTGGGTGAGCCCAGTACCAGAGCGCTATGTATCGGCTCTGCAAGTATGGAAGCCTCCTTGGATGGCGGGGAATGCCCATGGTCTGCCCCTGCCTTCCCTTGAGGGCTGACCAGGATCTTTGGCTGTTCTATATGGACCAGCTGGGATGGGGGATAACACCACAACAGTGAGAGTCAAATGTCCTAAGAAACCCCCGGGAAGGTTAACCCGGTCAACAAATGCCCGCAGAAGTCGGATGTGTCGGCCTAACGGCGCAAGAACGCAGCTCTGCTGTAAACAGGCACAACGCAATCACATCCGAAAAAAAAACTCCGGATGAACGAAGAAGAAGAAGAAGAATACAGTATACAAAATGCATTTTGTTTATTAACGCTATGATTGCTAATAAGAATATGTTCCGTGATGGCTGACTTCAATGTTTTATGACCTGTTGACTGCATAGGAATTCCTGAAGACTGATTAACTCTCTGTTCCACCAACATTGGTATATGTACGGTTACTCTATTTGCTAATTGTCTTTCTGTTCTCCCTATGCATGTTGCTTGGCACTCACACTGGAATTGATAAATGCAGTTGGATTTGCTGTACGGAGACAATGGTTCTTTCAAAGATGGATTAAATGGGGTCAGCACCAATCCACGCTTATATTGGATGGCAATTGAAATGCAGGTATTGGCCTGCCCATATTCCTTTTCTATACACTGCTCATGGGAAGGTGCCATCCTCTTGACATTGGAGTAAGATGTCTAAGAACTGTAAGGTGTCGTTATGTTCATGGTCAAAAGACTTTCTTAATCCCCCTCCCCCCCAAACTCCATAACTCTCACTCAACTCACAACAATTCCTCCTACCTGCTTCCTCCTGCACATTACTCCATGTCCTCTCCATATTCATCTCTGTTTCTAACTTGCTTCTTTGTGTGTGCGTGCGTGTGTGTAATCGTGCGTGCGTGCATGCGTGTGTGTTTTTTGTTGTTTTTTTTTTTTTTTTTGCGCTTGCTTTGAACTCAAGCGTAGTCCAGACACACTACTTCTAGTAATGTTGGACTGAATTTTGTGTGGGGATTTGCTTTACCTATTAACAGTGACCCTCGCCATCAGGCGAACCCACTCTGACTTCAGAGGTACTTGTAATTTATGTCTCCAAGTCAAGGACGAGAGGTCAACATTTTAGTCCAACTGTCCAGTGTAGGGGTTGAACCCTTACCTTGGCCTGGGCACACCGGATGTTTAAGAACATGTGTTCTTATCCATTCGGCCATGCTGACATACCTTTGTGTGTTTTAGATCTGTTTCTTCATGGGGAGTTGGATTTTGCAGGTAAATGTTTCTATGAGATGGGTAGCCATCCCATGCCAACCTTCCTTAGTGGCCTGTTATGACATGCATGGTAGGTTACAGTGTTACTATTATGTCTTCCATTATGGGCCCTGGTAACGATGAAGCGAGTGCGTAGTATGTTCACAAAATTATTTGCTGAACACTATATCATCAGTATTTCTTAATAGCATGTCACTGATCTTAATTTACTTACCAAAAATGTAAGAACTGATCATTTGTCCCTCCATATAGTTCATTGCAGACCATGTGGAGACAAACAATCTGTTTCATGATGATAAGGACTGCCAGCAGCTAATTATGGAAGCCCTCAAATACCATTTGTTGCCGGAGCGACGTTCGTCATTCCAGTCGCCTCGTACCAAACCCAGGAAGTCGACGGTAGGGGTTCTGTATGCAGTTGGCAGTATGGAGTGCACTAAAGGTGCGTTCTGTTTGATTCTCTTGGCATTAGGTTCATGGATGTTTTTAAGTGGTTAGTTTTGCACATCTGACGGATGATGGAAAGTATTCATAGAAATTAAAATAACAGATTGAGATCAATGTGGCCGAATGGATAAGAACACTCGCTCCTAAACTTCTGGTGTTCTGATGCTGAGGTAGCGGGTCCAGTCCATACACTAGTCAGTTGGACTAAAATGTTGACTTGGGGATGTAAATTACAAGTACCTCAGAAGTTGGAATGGTTCGCTTGATGGATGGGTACCCTGGTAATAGGGAAAGCTAATCCACATGCAAAAATCACTCGCTTTTAACTCAAGTGTAGTCCATAAATTACAAATTACCAGCGTCCCTCGCCATCAGGCAAGACTTCTGAAGTACTTGTAATTTACGTCTCCAAGTCAATGACTCAAAGTCAACAATTTAGTCCAACTGACCGATGTAGGGGTTGAACCCACAACGTTGGCATCAGCACACTGGAAGTTTCAGAACAAGCGCTCTTATCCATTTGGTCATGCTGACCTAATTATCTTCTAATTTGTTTTGTAAAGGGTCAGTTTCATTGCACATAGATATCTCCATAACCTCTCTTTCTCTCTCTCCTCTCTGTCTCCCTCCCTCTCTGTGTCTCCCTCCCTCTCTGTCCTCTCTCTCCCCACTGTCTCTGTCCCCTTTCTCTGTCTCCCTCCTTCGCTGTCTGTCCTCTCTCTCTCTCTCTCTCTCTCTCTTCTCTCTCTTCTCTCTCTCACTCTCTCTCTCTCTTGCTCTCTCTCTGTCTCCCTCTCTCTCTGTCTCCCTCTCTCTTTGTCTCCCTCCCTGTCTATCTCTGTATCCCTTCCTCCCTCTCTGTCTCCATCACTCCCTCTCTGTCCTCTTTGTCGCTGTCTCCCTCCCTCTCTCTCCCTCCCTCTCTGTCTCACACACAAGGAAGATCTAAAGACAATGTATTAGCTCTAATGTCAGTGTGGATCCTTGTGTGTGTAAACAGTCAAATAAAGGACTCTTCTCCACAACTTGAGGTATAATGGTTATGTGGTAGTCAGTAAAGTTAAGTAAAGGACTCCTCTCCACATGTTGAAGTGTATTGGTTATGTAGTAGTCAGTAAACTAAAGGACTCTTCTTCACACATTGAGTGAGGCATATGGTGCTAGCCCCATATTCTATATTGACCAATGGTCACTTGATGTCTGGCCACCTGTACTCCCCAGAACATCACTTGGTATCTATGTTAGATCAGGCGGCCTGTAAGCCCAGGTCAATGTGTTTAAACTCCCACCTTAATGGTGGTTTGAACACTCAAGTCTCCAGGCTGGCAGGTGAGCATGCTAGCCAGGGCGCTGTGTGGCTCTAGTGTGTAAGCCGTAACCATATTCATGAAGCTTATGTGTGTTTGTTGGTGTTCTCAGGGCCCACAAGTATAGAGAAGTATGATCTTCGAACCAACACCTGGACTCAGGTGGCCAACATGGCGGGGCGGCGGCTGCAGTTTGGAGTGGCTGTGCTTGAAGACAAGCTGTTTGTGGTTGGGGGACGAGATGGTCTGAAGACTCTCAACACGGTGGAATGTTATGACCCCAAAAAGAAGACGTGGAATTTAATGCCTCCGATGTCCACACATAGACACGGTCTAGGTGAGGTGGCTGTTTGTATTTCACACATTTTGTTCTATATATTTATTGCTTTTTAGTTGTGTCTTGGATTGCCAGATAACTCAAGAATAATGTGAAAACCTTAAAAGTGTGAAAGAAATTACAATAACTATGCCATTATCTTGTAACCTGTCAATATTGTTATTAAGGATGTGTTAAGCACATGACATCATGGTTAGATGAACACTGAGATGTCATAAGGACAGTTTAAAGATGACTGCCCCACTTTTGACATTCATCAAAAAGGAGCAGCGTTCTGTTATCCATTTTTTGTCAGTGAAGGTGAAACCTGTAGGGGAATGAAGGTCCAGTATGATGATGCAGTAAATATATGAGTGGAGTGGGAAGTTTCAAAACGACGTGACTTCTGTGACAGACTGTTCACGGCAGGGCCAGGCACACCAAGTAGTGACCTCAGAGTCTGTTTTTCTATAGGAATCCAAGCACTTTTTCAGTGCTGGAGGACTTGCATTGAAAGCAGTGATAACTACATCAAAAAACTGTTTCTTTACTTTTTCGGAATATATTCACACACACACAAATGTAAGGTTATCACTTGAAGCCTCTTGTAGTAATGACTTTTATTAGTTGTGTCTTGGTCTGCCAGATAATTCAAGAATTGTGTGTTAGTTACTAGGTAGAGCTTGTTGTAGTTGTGTCTTGGTCTGCCAGATAATTCAAGAATTGTGTGTTAGTTACTAGGTAGGGCTTGTTGTAGTTGTGTCTTGGTCTGCCAGATAATTCAAGAATTGTGTGTTAGTTACTAGGTAGGGCTTGTTGTAGTTGTGTCTTGGTCTGCCAGATAATTCAAGAATTGTGTGTTAGTTACTAGGTAGAGCTTGTTGTAGTTGTGTCTTGGTCTGCCAGATAATTCAAGAATTGTGTGTTAGTTACTAGGTAGGGCTTGTTGTAGTTGTGTCTTGGTCTGCCAGATAATTCAAGAATTGTGTGTTAGTTACTAGGTAGGGCTTGTTGTAGTTGTGTCTTGGGCTGCCAGATAACTCAAGAATTGTGTTTGCTACTAGTGAGGGCTCTTGATCTGTTTCCCTTATAGCCTTTATCTGGTAGTTTTTTACTCTGGCAGTTATCATGCAGATCTAGATTTGCTGTGTTAATTTTATAACATGGAGACATTAGAACTGACTTGTCGTCAGGCTTACAGTTCTTCTTCTTCTTCAATCCTCATTCAAAGGCTGTTTCACAGCCAGTTATGCAGCCCAGAGATCAATGTGCCCAACTTCCGCATGCATTTATTTAATGGTACTTCCTCTAGACAGACTCCATCCAAGACAGAAATGTCACAATCAGTTGGGGAACCCTGTGAGGCCACTAAGACAGTTCATAAACAAACACATGTGTATTGTTTGGCACTCATAGAAGTAGAAGGAAGTAGAGAATAAAGGACGCACTAGACAACACTACTATGTAAAGCTATAGTTACCAACCAGTCACCTCCAAATGTAGATGCCATAACCATTTGGAGGTGACAGGTTCAACTCTCGAGCGGTAACTAAAGCTTTCAATTGTTATGTTGTTTAGTGTGTCCTCTATTCTCTACTTCCTTCTTCTACTTCTGTGAGTGCCAAACAATACACATGTGTTTGTTTATGATCCATCCAAGAGAGTAGACTTCCATCTTGATAGATTTTCTGTCCTAACAATTTTGCAAGGCAGTCGCATTGTGATGATTGTCCTCATGTTCATGTCCACGGTGTGTTCTGTGTCCTGTGTCCATCTTCATGCTGGTCGTCTGCTGCCTCTGGGTCCAGGAACCGTGCCCATTCTTTCCAAACCATTGTGACGTGCTCAAGTGTTTCAGTTTCCCAGACATGATGCTGTGTATTATCCAATGTTTTTCATGTTCACATTTGGTAGAATCTCTTCTTTTACATCAGTGCTATTCTAAGAATGTTTCTGTAATACTGAAGTTCTAAAGCCCCAAAAAGTTCTTCCTTAGTGATTGTGAAATGGTCCATGACTCAGTCCATATGTTGCCACAGGATAGATAAACAATATAACATAGCACAAAGTAATGCAGCTTTACAAAACACAACTGTAGAAAATACAGGATGTTGCGGCGACTAGCCTTCATTAGTAAATACATATAACACACATCATATTAATACATAAGAAAGAGAAAATAACTTTCTTTGGTCATGTGATGAGAAGAGAGGCATTGGAGAGCATCGTGACAACTGGAAAGATCAAGGAGAAGAGAGGCAGAGGCAGACCAAGAGAAATGATGCTGGATGGATTGAGACACTGGCATAGAGGAATATCATCAGCAGAGTTGATTCAACAAACCAAGGACCAAGATTTGTGAAGAGTCATGAACGCCTAAGCCAGCCAGCATGGCACTTGATGATGATGATGATGATTGATATATATATGTGTGTGTGTGGTGTTAGTTATGGGTTCTGACTACTGTTGAACCTGGCACCCTGTGTATCTCCATGTCTACCATAAGAGTATTTACAAATAGACTGCATATTTCTCTGCCGTCAGGCGTTGGAGTCCTAGAGGGTCCTATGTATGCTGTGGGAGGACATGATGGCTGGTCCTATCTGAACACAGTGGAGAGATGGGACCCCCAGGCCAGACAGTGGAGCTATGTGGCCCCCATGTCTACTCCACGCAGCACTGTTGGGGTGGCAGCATTACATGGAAAGTATGTCTTGCTTTTGTCTTCCGTTCTCACTTGTTTTTGTGTTTATATTATGTTCTATTAACAGTTGTAAATTACAATATTAAATGCTGTATAGCATCCATTGTGGTATGTCTGTCTTCTAATCCCTTGCTACTACAGACCAGAGCTCCGCAGGATAAAGGAGCTTGGATGACACATATGGACCATAATCTTCAGACTCAAAACAGAAGATTGCAGACATAGAACACACATGCACCAAATGGGTCTCACTGACTATGCTGGTTTCAACTTTAGAGCACCAAACTAAACCCCAGAATATGTTCTACAAGGCTGCCCTGGCTTTGCCAGACAGAGAGAGGACATGTGGCCAATAGGAGAGACCCGTCAAGACAGTCTCTGGGGAATCAATGAAGACTTCCACAGGAGAGACCCTTCAAGACAAACTCTGGGGAACCAATGAAGACCTACAGGAGAGACCCTTCAAGACAAACTCTAGGAAACCAATGAATACCTCCAGATAACCATCCTGACTGTGATGCATTTTTGGGTAGGCACAAAGTAAAGACTGATTGCTGAAGAAGAAGGAGGAGAAAAATTTGTAAATGTGAATGCAATTCCTTGACAGATAATTCAACGAGTGTAAGTTAATAAGTAAGTCACAAATGGCTGTAGAAAAATAACTAAATATGATAACAACTTGACAACAGTTTATTTGTATACATACATTGTCTCTTTATTTCTCAACATAATTTCTCCCAACATTGATGCACTTATCTCATCGTTTTATCAGTCCTCCGAAACCGGCTGCATAAAACTGTGCTTTTCTCAAAACAAATATTGTTGCTGTGTGACAAAACCTGCCCTCCTACTACTGCACACACAGTGGATACACAATGTGCTGTGAAATCAGAGGTATTGAAATATCCAGCATACAGTCCAGACTTAGTGACATCGGACTTTGACTTGTTTATACCTTTGAAAGAACATTTGCATGATCAGAGGTTTGCAGATGATGAGGTAATGGAGGCTGTGCAAAACTGATTTAAGAAACTTCTCCTCATACATAAAAATCATAGTAACATTAATAGGAAAACAGCGAATGAGAATAAGAAGACAATGACTCTCTATAATATATGGTGTACCAGTGTCTAGGCTGCCTCTGAACTCATTAACTACACCGAGCCACTGATAACCCAAAACTTGTGTGGCTAGATATGGGGGGATGCTGTGTTTGTAATGGACTCTTAGAGCATGCAGCGTAAATTAGAAACTTAGTTTCCACGTGACGTGGCTGCATCCATCAACAAGATAAACGTGAAGAGCATATGGATTTTCTGCCCCCAGGGCATGCAAGGAAATGAACTGGCTGATAGACTGGCTGCGGCCCCTCCTTTGGACGGTGAGCAACATGGTTGATGTGGTGAAGACTCTCTGGGACTGAGTGGAAAGTGCAGCACAACAAACCCAGGATTAACTTGGAGATACTGATTAACGTATAATTAATTCTGCCACTGTATGTTTATTAAAATGATTAAAGGCACAAATATCAAACTTTATTCCACCAGGTTCTATCACATATGGCTCTGTCTTCTTTCCACCTAGAAGCCTGGAGAATATGGCGCACAGAACATGAACTCTGTGTGCTGAATGGGAGAGTTTGAAAATGAACCCAAGTTCTTCACAGCATGAGGCAGGTGGCTTGCCCATGGAGAGCATCTGTTTGGTGTGTTTGTTAGTTCAGCAGTTAATTAGTTCAAATATTGAATTCCCCCTAATTATGTTATTTTCCCCAGGTTGTACGCTGTTGGTGGCCGTGATGGCAGCTCGTGCCTTAGAACCGTGGAGTGCTTTGACCCGCACACCAATAAGTGGACCCACTGCACCCCCATGTCCAAGAGGAGAGGAGGAGTGGGTGCTGCCAACTGTAACGGGTTCCTGTACGCTGTGGGAGGCTACGAGGCCCCAGCCACCAACCCCACCAGTAGCAGATTTGATTGTGCCGAGAGGTAAGTGGGCTTTGGTCACATCCCTAGATTAACATATCATCATCCAGCAGGTCCTTCACAGAACATTGCACTCATTGCAGCCCAGTGACAAGTGTCACAATCCTTGATCAGTTCTCCTACCTGTGTCCATCTTCACACCTGAGATATCTTCAGTGTCCTGTGTCCATCTTCATGCTGAATGTAGCAAATTCTCTGGCCTGCCAGAGTAACTAACGACGATTGCCTGAAAACACTATATACAACAACAAGAAAGAGACAAATAGTTTTTTGTTTGGTCATGTGATGAGAAGAAAGGCATTGGAGAACATCGCGACAACTGGAAAGATCCAGGGGAAGAGAGGCAAAGGCAGACCAAGAGAAATGATGCTGGATGGACTGAAACTGTAGCCTGGAAGAATATCAGCAGCAGAGTTGATCCAGAAAACCAAAGACAGATCTGTGGGGAGACATGGATGCCTACGCCAGCTGGCAGGGCACTTGATGATGATGATCCTCATACTGGTTGACCCCTGCCACGTCTCCCAGGAAGCACGCCTTCCATCCCTGTTCTCTCCCAGCCACTGGGACATTTAATGTGGTCAGCTGTCTGTGTCATTATCAAATGAATGTTGTAAACATGAAAATGCATATTACCATGTTATGAGACAGGCAGGCAGACAAACATACAGACACACATGCTTAAACACATACATACATACATTCCTGCATACATACTATTTTAATATTACCTAAAACTGATATAAACATGGTGAAGTAAGCATGCACAAGTTTTCATATTGTACACGTTAAAATAAAGTGGTAGTAATAATCGTAATATGAAAGATGAGGTTACACACAAAAATATATGTAATAGCATTTTATGTGACATGCATGCGTTCAACTCTCTCTGTCTCTCCCCCCCCCCCCCCCCCCCCCCCAACCCACATACGCACGCACGCGCACACACACACACACACGAGTGAAAAATAGTACAGGTAGTGACTTATGGAGGCATAAAGTCGGTATGGAGTAAGCATTGAAAGAGTCTTCAGTTGAATGTGTAGGGACTCATTGGAGTTTACAGATCTGGTGAAAGGTCATCCCATAAGTGGGTCCCTGAATACGCAAAACATGTCCAATCTAGGCTTTGGAACATGTAATAAATGTAACTGCCTGCTGTTCATTGCATGAGACTGAATCAGTGGTAGAAGATATTCTGGGATAATTTGAGATATAATTTTATTCACTAATTTGGCTTTGTTAAAAAGGAAATGCTTTCGAAGTGGTAGAAGCCTTAGATGACTGTATAAATTGTTACTTTCAATGTGATTTATGCCAGAAACTAGATGACAGAGAGAGAGAGAGAGAGAGAGAGAGAGAGAGAGAGAAAGAACTATGTCTGTCTGTCTGTCTGTCTGTCTCCCATCCATCAAAACAAAATATAACATGAAAATGGTCATTCACAATAATCTTGTGCTCACTGACACCAGGTATGACCCCAAAACTGACCAATGGACAGTCATCTCCCCTATGGGCAGCCCCCGAGATTCTGTGGGCTTGTGTCCTCTGGGGGACAGACTGTTTGCTGTCGGAGGCTACGATGGAGTTCAGTACCTCAATGATGTTGAATGTTATGATCCGATCAACAACGAATGGAGCAAAGTGAGACATTATTGTTATCTTGCACTTTTCTTTTCCCTTTTGCCATTCTGTGTCTAATTATCAAATGTGTTCCATGTCTAGTTATAAATTATGTTCCATGTCTAGTTATAAATTATGTTCCATGTCTAGTTATAAATTATGTTCCGTGTCTAGTTATAAATTATGTTCTGTGTCTAGTTATAAAATATGTTCTGTGTCTAGTTATAAATTATGTTCCATGCCTAGTTATAAATTATGTTCCATGTCTAGTTATAAATTATGTTCCATGTCTAGTTATAAATTATGTTCCATGTCTAGTTACAAATTATGTTCCATGTCTAGTTACAAATTATGTTCCATGTCTAGTTACAAATTATGTTCCATGTCTAGTTACAAATTATGTTCCATGTCTAGTTATAAATCATGTTCCATGTCTAGTTATAAATCATGTTCCATGTCTAGTTATAAATCATGTTCCATGTCTAGTTATAAATCATGTTCCATGTCTAGTTATAAATCATGTTCCATGTCTAGTTATAAATCATGTTCCATGTCTAGTTATAAATCATGTTCCATGTGCCAGGGTCTGTGTCTGGGTCTATCTGAATGAGCTACTATCAATACTTGTGTAGCAACACTTCTCGTGTCCAACAGGGGATGACTCCTTCTTCTCTTCCTCTCCAGTCAGAACCCTGGTCATCTCGCAGCACATGAGTATATCATGGTTACTCAATCATACGTCATAAACCTCACCCACTCGAACTGCAGTTAACTTAAACAAGAGTGAACACAAAGACTGTTATAAGTTTCCTACGTATAATATACACAATCACATAATCGAAGATGCCATCACTTATTCGACAGTCACATCACATTACACTACATTACAGATTAAATGCGTGGCTCAATATAGAGCCATAACGCTGTCTACTTTTCACCATGTCCACACAGGACGATGGATCCACGCCGACTAACTTGTCCCGAGCTCACTTCCTGTCACCTGGGCAGTGAGCTCCAGCGTTTTTCACGTTGTGTGGAAAGCCCCTGCTTTCCCCGTTCCCGTGTTCAATTCTGAACACAGTCGCAACCTGTACTCTGTGACCCAGGCTATAACTGAACCATGCCATGACGTCGTCAGGCTCATGGCATTCCCCCCTTCCACGGGCAAAAATTGAGAATCAATTTTTGAAATATCCAATTTTCAGTTATGTAAGCAATATTAATGTAGTTCTAATTCTAATTTAACTATCTGTCGTCTTTCCATAAACCTTGTTAAGTTCTTGTCACTCTGAAATATACAACTAGTTAATTATTCTCATCAACATATAAAGTACATCCAAATGCATACCTCTATTTTGTCCTACAACCTTTTATCAAATTACTATATAACAATATCAATGTAACTGTTCTTTGTAACATTGAATCAGAATTTCTACATCTAAATTCTAATCTGTCTATATATGAACCCTCAGTTTGTAATATGACTCCGAGACTTAATATTTCCATTCTATTAATGCTATGATGGTATCATAATCAATTCCGCGTTATGTTGGCAGGTAGCGTCTATAGTGGTCATACAAGACTAACCATCACTCAGCTTCATCTGCTCATCCTCACCACTCATTTGCTAAGCCACTCGTCCCAGGTCTAGAAGATCAGCTGTTATCGCGTTACATACAAGGCCACCTGTACAACGCAAGCCAGCGTTCCCATGGTAGACAGACTGATACCCGACTGCAAGGATTATCCAAGGAAGATACTAAGTTCCAAGTACCGCCAGCACATCTTTGCTGTTTTCGCGTTACCATACTTGACCACCCGCATCCCCAGTCAGTCAACCACTGCAGCCACAGCCTTCCACCACCGCCCATGCCTATACAAAGTTCCAAGTACCGCCAGCCTAAACATCCTCTTTGACTCTGTCGTTGTAGACCCAGCGTATAGCAATGAACATAGTTGCAGCTAATAAGCCTGAGAGCATCTTATATTACTGGCCGTTTCGTTCCATTTGACCAACTCATTACGCTTCAACTGCCACAGCTTCTATTGTGTCTTCATCCTCTATATCGTACTCTCATCAATTTCATTAATGATTCCAATACCAAGTATCCTATAAATCTAAACAATTTCTTCTTATATTAATCAAAATCAATCAACAAATATCAATAAATGCAACATAATAATAAATATGAACACAAATATATGTTTCCATCAATCAATTAATAACACAATTAAATAATATCTATACTCAACCAATAAGTAATTATATTCTCATTACTAAAATTATATAGCATTTACATAAATAGTTCACAATATTCATTAATACGTATAAATAATAAATATGTAATAGTAATAATAATTATCTAACACCCAACATCAATCATATAATTATATAACATATAATATAATGCTATATTTGCAATAATAACAATCATTGCTTATAATTTAAGTTCTCTATTCCATAAAATAATTACTAATCAATCTCTATATAATTACATAATCATACTCATATTGCAATATAGCTTCCTTTCCAAAAACATCTCTTCAATTTCAATTCTAACTCAACCTGTATGGCTATGTGGCACCATGACCACGTGTTAGTAATACATGCAATCAATCATCAAGTTATTTACATAGGTTAGTTCTGTACAGTCAGTTAATTCATAGTGCCTCCATACATGAGTGAGTCTCCATCTGCCACTAAACCACAAATATTAACAACCTGCAATGCGAGACCGCCATCACACAGCGAGCACACACTCAGCTCACCCGGTGTTAGCAACCCCACATTAAATGATGCCAATACCCATATGGTTTTACCTACCCACTACTGTTGTCAATCACAAAATCTTTCAAAATTAAAATATAAACCTAACAAATATCGAAATGATCTGTGCCGCCGGTCCCCGTCACGGATTATCATTTAACACATTCATTCCATTCACATCAACCACCATAACCCGTATCAGAGATCAGCCGCCCACATGACGTAACTTATCATACTATCAATATTGACAAAGTCATCTCCGGTTTCCATCCCAACTGATGTTTTCTCCCAGCGATCTCTGCCAATGCCGTGCTAGAGTCGACCAGTCTGATGTTACCAAAGAGAACACTGCACTGCCAAACACCGCTCGGATATCCACCCATTTGACATGAATTCCCATTCACTAAAGATAGTATTAACCAAAATCCACTAATGAAAATTAAACCAACTACCACACTCAACCATAGCATGCAAGACATAATGATGTTAACCTAAATAATTTTCCATGCCACAAACTCAACTTCAGAGAAATTTATACAGTGGAAAATATGAACTAAATGCTTAGAAATTATGTTCCACCATAGCCCAAAACAATGCCGCGTATCATAACCCAGAGACGCGACACCGGTCAGGTGTTGATGTAACACAACCTCACAAGCTGTTATCATTTGTAAGCTATTTTTATTTCTAGACCACTCTTTCCCGCAACAACACTCTGTTGTGTATCATTAACCCATACACACAACAACAGTTAGTTGAACCTACAATCACATATGCCCAACACCCCGCATAGCAAGTCCCCCGCCACATAACAATTACCCATGCCATATTTCGGAAGGCTGCTCTACAAGATGCGAAACATTCTTGAGAAATGCTCTTGTCGGCACAGAAAGATTACCCACGAACCATGCCGGCAATGCACGTCTCCAGTTGTAAACAAACTCACTCATGCGAAATTCACTTCGCCAGGTGTTTATTCCCTATCTGTTAATTTTCCACTGGACAAACAATTGCCAATTCTATTTTAAATAACAATAAAATACCTGAAGAAAAATAATAATATCCTCCTCAAACCTGCATGCAAGAAATGATGATGATCTAAATTAACCAAACTTCTGCATGCAATAAATCATTAAGAACCAAACAAAATAATTACTAAAATTATAACAAAATTCAGAAATCATGCATAAAAGTAACCTATAACCAAAATTAATTATAACAACATAACCGTAAAATATTCTACAGTATCGTTCACTAATCACTACTATCATCTTATTATCGTATACTGTTCATTAAGATATTGGTTTCCACACATAAGTACTAGTACTCCTTAACTATTATTACACTAACTGTGAACTAGTACGTTGTTCAATAATTATAATTATAGTTATTTCCTAACGTAGGCTGCACTCAAATTATTACATAATGCTACTACTTTACTACCAAGTAATTTTATATGCATTCGTTAGGTTACTGTCACATAAAACAAATTCACAATTACATAACATATCTAACACAAACTAAACAATAACAACATATCACAAATATAACTACACATGCTTAATAATAATATAGACTAATGTTAAATACTAATTGCACAACGCTAATGGCTTCTATATTGCCCGTTCTTAGCTTAAACTGTCCTGCTGTTTGTTTACAACTCTCCTAACTTACACTGTCTAATCACACAGTTACAATATTTAACCTAATTTCAGTTGATCCAATAGCCCACTTAATGTTTTTACGGCAACTATGAACTACACACACACCAGGCCCCTCGAATATAACACGGTGTTCTGTCAAATACCGGCACTTTACAAGTTCACTCAGTTCCGGTGTTTATTAGAAAATGTTCCCGTTTTACAATAGTTTATTTCAGCCTGGCTGATCACATCCAGATGTCTCAAATTGTTAACTTGTGTGTCGTTTCTTGAATGTACACGCTGTAGCCAGCTATGACTGTCGCTTCTCTGTTGACCATATGTTCATCAACACAGTAGACCTGTCGACCGTCTGACCTCGCTTGTTGACACAGCAAGCCTGTCACAACTCTGTAGGCCTGATTCATATTTTCTCTTGCTGTGACCTGGTTTTAACAGTTCGTACGGGGAATTCCCATGTTTACATGTGTCCATTGCCTCATTAACATAATCAATACTTGCTGTTGACGCCTTGATTTGTCTTTATTCACCCTTCTAATAATTTCACAGTTCAACTTAGTGACACCTTTGTAAGAAATCAAATTCTCTTGTTCTTTAAAGTCCTGCAACCATATCTTCAATCACATAGTACTAACTGTTTATATACTTTACATAGTCACATTTCCAATACTTGATAAGACATTTAATTATTACACTTGTTGACTACATCTTTTTGCCGAATCTGTTCAATTGTTCACATGCCTTTTATAATGCGTACAGTTCAACGCCTGTTTTGTCATTTTAAATTCATTATGATAGCAGGAGTTGGTGATTATGTTTCTCGTTTCATCATGTGTGATATCAACTTTTCCGTTAGCCAATTCTCTACTTGTAGAATGATACTTTGTGGCTTAAACTTTACGTTGGCACGTGTTACGTATGTCAAATCATCATCTGTGGCCTCAGGATTCATATGGACGATAAACCCCCAAGTGCCAGGGTCTGTGTCTGGGTCTATCTGAATGAGCTACTATCAATACTTGTGTAGCAACACTTCTCGTGTCCAACAGGGGATGACTCCTTCTTCTCTTCCTCTCCAGTCAGAACCCTGGTCATCTCGCAGCACATGAGTATATCATGGTTACTCAATCATACGTCATAAACCTCACCCACTCGAACTGCAGTTAACTTAAACAAGAGTGAACACAAAGACTGTTATAAGTTTCCTACGTATAATATACACAATCACATAATCGAAGATGCCATCACTTATTCGACAGTCACATCACATTACACTACATTACAGATTAAATGCGTGGCTCAATATAGAGCCATAACGCTGTCTACTTTTCACCATGTCCACACAGGACGATGGATCCACGCCGACTAACTTGTCCCGAGCTCACTTCCTGTCACCTGGGCAGTGAGCTCCAGCGTTTTTCACGTTGTGTGGAAAGCCCCTGCTTTCCCCGTTCCCGTGTTCAATTCTGAACACAGTCGCAACCTGTACTCTGTGACCCAGGCTATAACTGAACCATGCCATGACGTCGTCAGGCTCATGGCACATGTCTAGTTATAAATCATGTTCCATGTCTAGTTATAAATTACGAGGGGAAGTCAATAAGTAAGTCACAAATGACTGTAGAAAAATAACTAAATATGATAACAACTTGAAACCTGTTTATTTTTATACATACAATGTCCCTTTATTTCTCAACATAATTTCCACCAACATTGATGCACTTATCCCATCACTTTATCAGTCCTCCCAAACCGGCTGCATAGTGCTGTGTTTTCTAAACCACGTTTTCGCTTCACATTCAACTTCGGTGTCATTCGTGAAATGTCTCCCACCAAGGTAGGTTTTCCATCCATCCATCATGTGCCATGCCAGTAAGCATGGGCGGTCATATTTTGCCATCTCACTCAATCACCAGAGTTGTGGATCAGCTCCATGTTTCTGTCTCGACCATGCCACGTGTCCAAGCCATCCAGGTATTTACTTCTCAGTCTTCCCCTTGGTCTCCTCCCTTCGATCTTGCCAGTTGTCACCAAGTTCTCCAATTCATTTCTTCTCATAACATGCCCAAAAAGTTTTGACTGACTACATCTAATGACTAATCAGTTTACGATCTTCATTTGTTTCTTGAAGGACTTGTTCATTGGTTTTTCTGTCTGTCCATGGTATTCTTTGCATTTTCCTCAGAAACCACATTTCTGCAGCCATCAGATGTTTTTCAAGCTTGATTGCTCATTGTCCAAGTTTCATATCCATATAAGAGTACAGGTTCTATGCAGCACCTCAACACTCTTTTTCTCGTTTCAATTGACATGTTTTTATTGGTCAGTATGTTTTTCATCTTGCTAAAGGCTACTTTTGCCATGGTGATTCTTGTTCTAATCTCTTCAAGGCATCTCCCATCAGATGTTATTACTGTTCCGAGATAATTGTACCTATTCACTTGTTGAAGAATATTCCCATTTACTTGTATATTACATTGTGGTATTTCTTTCTTCCTAGTGACGACCATAATCTGTGTCTTTTTACAATTTAATTCTAACCCTAGTTGTTCACTGTGTGTAACAACCGCATCTACTAAATGTTGCATGTCCTCTTCATTGTCTGCAATCAAGACTGTGTCATCTGCATATCTAATGTTATTGATGCATCGTCCCCCAATTTTGATTCCGTCCATAACTTCTATATTTCTGAAAATGTTTTCACTGTACAGGGAAAACAGATCTGGAGACATTACACATCCCTGTCTCACACCTCTCTTAATAGGCTGATACTGACCTACTTCATTATCAACTCTTATGGCAGCTTGTTGTTTCCAATATATGTTCTAAGGTCTTTTCCATCAATTTGTAAATCTTCAAGCATCCTTATCATGTTGACATGTCTCACTTTGTCGAAAGCCTTTGTGTAGTCAAAAAAGCAAAAGTGTAGATCTTTGTTTACTTTCTAAAGAACGTTCAGTTACGGTTCTCAGTATATACACAGCATTTACTGTACCCTTTCCTTCTACAAACCCACATTGTTCTTCTCCTATTTCAGGTTGTATTTTCCTCCTAACTCTTTACATGATAATTCAGTGGTTCTCAACCGGTGGGGAATTCCCCCCCAGGGGGGAATTTCAGGGTTTCCAGGGGGGGAATGAAGACCATTTCAAGATCGTGTTAATACAAGAACCGATTACTTGACATAGTTTTTCCCTTCATACTTTACAGTTATGTATGTCTTGTCCTTCTAAAATTCATTTTATAAAGTAAGTAGACCCACAAATCATGTTTTATGTGGATGTCTAGACTTGTTTTAGTATATGCTATTACATTTGCCTTCCACTTTTACGTATACTGTGTAGGGGTGAGGGGATTTTTAGATAGGAAATATGAAAGGGGGGGGGGGAATGACGTTCTGAAAATATGGTGAAGGGGGGAACGGGCCAAATTTTTTATAGGAAGAGGGGGGAATGGCGTTCTGAAAATATGGTGAAGGGGGGGAATGGGCCAAAAAAGGTTGAGAACCACTGTGATAATTCTTAGCAAAATCTTCGTGATGTGACTCATTATACTAATTGTTCGATGTTGATCACATTCCAAGGCTCCTGATTTCTTTGGGATTGCAATAAATACGGAATTACATAATTCACGAGGTATATTTCCGGTATCATATATTGTATTAAGCAGTCTGGTAACTTTATCTATTCCATATTTTTCTAAAGCATTAATAATTTCTGATGTGATGCTGTCTGAACCGGGGGTCTTGCCAGATTTCATATGGTTAAGAGCATTCTGAACCTCCATCTTCAAAATTGATGGTCCTTCATTATTATTTTGAATATCATACTCTTCATCTCTGTTATCGTCATAGAGGTTTTTCACATAATCTGACCATACATGTAAGATCTGATCCTTTTCTATTATGACTCTTCCATCTTTTGTCTTTAGGCAACCTGCTGATGTACGTGTTCTTTGATTAGTAAGCTCCTGAATTCTTTTGTGCATTAATTTCATATTTTTACTGTTGTGTTGTTCTTCAATTTCTCTGCAATTTTTCTCAAGCCATGTTTCTTTGCCTCATTACATAAGGTTCTGACTTTTCTGTGAATTTCTTCATATTTGGCAGGATTATTTTTGTTCTGTCTTCTTGCTACCATTAGTTGTAAAATATCTTCAGTCATCCATGTACTTACGGCCCATTTTCTTTACTTTTGGAATAGTTTTTTCTGCTGTGCAACTGATTGAATTCTTCAGCATTTCCCATTGATCATCTACATCTTGAAATAGGATAAATCAAATGTGTTCTTCTAAGTTAAAATTATCTTGTATTTCTTTGTTAGTTTTCAATTTGCACAAGTCATATTTAGGGTTTCCTGTTGTATACTTGACTTTCTTTAACTTTACCCTCAATGTGCCTGTAACTAATCTGTGATCACTGTAACAGTCTGCCTTTGGAATTGTTTATACGACTGTCAACACATTTCGAAACCTGCTAATCAAGATGTAATCTATCTGGTTTTTAATCCTGCTATCTGGACTCCTCCATGTCCATAATCTTCTAGGATGCAGTTTAAACCAGGTGTTTCCTACAACCATTTCTTGTTCTTTTGCCCATTCTACAAGTCTGTATCCTCTTTCATTTCGCTCTCCCAAACCATGGTTGCCTACACTGCATCCATTACTTTGCTTTCCTATTTTTGCATTGAAACCACCCATTATGATATTTATTTCTGATTTCTTACAGTTCTTCAAAGCAGACTCTATGTCATTATAAAATTCCTCTATACTTTCTTCACTGTGTAACAGAAGTAGAGTATTAGGTGGGAAAGTGGGAAAAGGCTACGGCACGATTGAGCATCGGGGGAGAATGGGAAGAGAGATGCTCAAGTCGTGACGTAGTTGGTTGTCAGGGGGCAGTCAAGATCAGGGTCTGGACTTGGAAGGACGCCATCTTAATAGCACTTGTCATCATCAAGAAAATAAACCCTATTGATATGAAACCAAGTCTTTGTTAGTCCTTTACACTGTTACAGGACTAATTTTGGAGCCTTAGACACAGGATTCGAACCTGGTATAACGCGGAGTCTCAAAATGCGGTCTACAGAGTAACAACGCGAAGTCTCAAAATGCCGTCTACTATATAACATCGCGGAGGCTAAAAACTATGAAGGTCCTTGGTCCGCTTGTGTCGATCGCCAGAAACAGAATTGCGGCACGCTTTTGAACAAGCATTGAACGTAACAAAGCGCAGTTGGAAAGATGGCCAATAACTTATCTGTGAGTACAGCAACCAAAAGCCCGGCCAGGGGTGGTTGTCTGTAAGTCTTTTTCAAGACTTGATGTAAAAAGTTAATTGGCGTCAGGAGAAGAGTGAAACCCAACTTGCCATAACGGGTTGCAGCGCCTGCGATTGTCATCAAACCGGCGAGCATCAACTGTAAACATCATCCTAACGACTCCTCTTGTCCATTACTCTGGCGAGCGTGTCAGGAGTGTGCTGAAGTTCAAGTCAGTAAATCGATATCTCGAGCGAGCAGGAGTGTGCTGAAGTTCAAGTCAGTAAATCGATATCTCGAGCGAGCAGGAGTGTGCTGAAGTTCAAGTCAGTAAATCGATATCTCGAGCGAGCAGGAGTGTGCTGAAAGTCGGCCCAGTTTGATAATGTCTTGAGCGAGCAAGAATTTGGCTGAAGGGCAATCCAGCAATCCAGTCTGATCGTTGTTTCAGGTGAGCTATTCACAAGAACTTTTCAATAAGAAAATCAAGTTCAGCCTCAATGTTAATAGGTTTTGTTCTGAGCGCTAACAACTAGAAAAAAGAACGTTGGTAAAAGACAATCAAAACAGCAAATAAATACCTCATTACTTCAGGGGTTGACGAATCAGACTATCTCAGGGCTCTACTACAAATGAGAGCCGCTCGCTAATCCTTTTGGACTCTGTTGCATGTGAGTCGTTTTCAAGACGTCGATTTGATGTACTCCATCTCAGAAGGGACCCAACCAAGGGTTGAAGAACTGTACTGAGGCATCCCAAGAAGAGAAACGACCTTAGAAGAAGGAACGAACTACCTGAAGTGCGCGATTGGTTTCAACTCATACAGCGGGGAATCTAACCTGACGGCGAACCTAGGAGAATACGTCTTGCTTGGATCGGGAAACCTATTGACTGATTGAACTGTTCTTACGGTATAAGTGATTTGTATTTCTTAAATTAGTAAATTACAAATGTGAAGTTGTTTGCTTGCTCTGTATAATAATATTTCAGCGGGACAGACTCATCACGGCACGGTAGAGAAACAGTCTTCTTTTCTTCATATTTCAGCTGAGCTCAGGACAAGTTTTTTTTTCCAGGTACCAAGGAAAATGCAGAGGAAGAATATAGTTTTAAGTTGGATATAAGTTACAAAGAAGTAGAAATATGAGTTATTTATATGCGGATTTACAACGTATTGGTACATGGTTGGGGGAATTAAGGGAGGCAGTTAGTGAAGTAGAGAATTTTATAGAAGCATTGAAGAACAGAACGACTAGACAAAACCCTTATAGATTTATGGTAGACTGTAATGGAGTAGGAAAGAATAACAGGAGACAGCCATGGCTTAATAAAGACAGAAGACAATATGGCTATTATGAACCAAGACCTGATGTATGTGGGGTAAAAGACGGTGAGAACAGACGTAATGGTGAAAGCTCGGACTGCTATAGTTGTGATAAATACAAAAGTGGGCGTGAGAGAAACCTTTCAGGGAAATCATGGGGCTGGCCCTCTCACAGTGCAACCGCTAGAAAAAGACGTAACGACTGGTTTGAAAAGAGACAAAGACAATATTTGAAGTCAGGATCGAAGGACAGAGTAGAACACAAAGATAAGAATTCAATGACTCCTAAAGTACTTGCTAATATTAAGATTGAACAGGAAAAGAAGACGACGTTATTAGTAAAGAAAAGAAACCGAGAGACACAGACGCAGGCAGGTAATACGATAGAAAATAGTACGCAGACTCAGGTAGATACAATAGAGAAAAAGGTCCAGGTACAACCAGCCAGCAAGATAACAAAGGGAAGTCAAACTGACTTAATAGAAACTCAGTCAAAACCAACTCATTTGACTAAGGGAGACAAGGTTAAGAAAGATAGACAGACGAGAACCAAGAACGAAAGAAAGCCAAAGAGGAGAAGTATTGAAGAAAGAAATAGTAGTATGATAGTAATAGAGGTACTGCCGTGTCAAGTTCCTCAGGTATAGACATGAAACTAATTCCCAAATGGTGTAGGAATATTAGCTGTCAGAGTTCAGGTTACGGAGAAGATATTCCTACCGCCGCATATTATAGTGATGCTGAAAACAGATATTAATAATGATGATTCAGAGAATGAGAGAATTGCACTACGTACAGATCCGGAATCGAAGCGTGATGTTCCCTCATACGGTGTAGTTGCTGGTAGACAGACGGACAGAGTTTTGGTTAGTGACTCTTTCGAAATAGATACCAGTTTATATGACAAGAAAGTAGGGAAGGCTAAGGGACGAATACCGAGAAAGAGAAAGAAAGTCAGACGTTCTAAAGGCGACTATGGGAATGGAGTCGACGTGGCTGCGGTGAACTACTACTATGAATCTGATGAGGGAACTATTGTCAGTGTGTCATCTGAAGACGAAATGGGGAGGTGCAAACGTTACGTAAGGTATACAGGGAACAGTGAGCAGACCGACGCAAATAAAGGAGATAAGAAGAAAACATTTAAGAAGAAGAATAGTGATAGACAGATAGCGGGAATTTACTCCTCGACAACAGAAGATAACATAAGAAAACTCAGAGAATTAAGACCTGAGTACTTTAACAGGTTAACAACAGATAGTGAAGAGGACATAGTTAGGGAGAGACGGGTTAATGTATTGAGAGACAGTGAAATATTTAACTTGGACACACTCTATAACGGTTAAAATTCCTTGGGTGAGGAAGGAAAATGGAATAGTTTTGGTTTATGAGAAGAATTGCGATTTGAGCATATAGATATATGAGCTGTCTAAAATAGGCAGATGAATTTTGTTTGGTGTAGTATCACATGGTACAGAGTAGTCGAGGGTGTTGTTGAGGATAGAGAGTTACGGCAAGTGATATTCTACGTGGATACGTAATACAGGATATCTTCTGTTTGATTACGATGTAGGGAGAGTAAACAAGGAAAATATAGTCCTTTGTCCGGAATGGATAGATATAGAGAGTTAATCACGTCGAGTGAGGTATAACTGGTGTAAGTAAAAGAGAGTAGATTCAGCACAGAATTAGTAGAAGGTGAGAGATAAACTAAGTATGAATGTTCGTACTAGAAATGGTTCGACTCAGAGCTATGATGCGATGTCTGAGATAGTTTTGCTTGTTGGTTTGAGAAGAAAATAGAGTATGGTTGACAGGTGAATCGAGAGTGTCTGGTGAGGAGATATAGATTGAGGAGGAACTGAGTATCCTGTATGTAAAATAGCCAGTTGAACGTGAGAATATTAAGAGTAAAAGACTGTAGAAGTGGATGCTTGAAAAATACGAGTTACGTCGTGCTTGTGGAGAAAGAAGAGCTGATTAAGTCTGAGAAAGTTGTTGTGTGGAGAAGTATAGAATGATAGTTACGAGGTTAGTGGTTCAGCGGAATGAGGTTTGTTTTGAAGAGATAGTAGATAGTGCTGTGAAAGCGATATAAGTGGCGAGAGGTAATGTATAGGGTCTGACCTTCGTATAGGAGTGAGTGATTGAGTAAAGTAGAAATAAGTAAGTAGTGAATTGTGAAAGTCCTGTGGAGTAATTCGTCTGGTTATGCGTTGTGCATACGTGAGTAAAACTGTGTGGTGACGTCGCCTAAGTGAAATACATAGATAAAAGGTAAGAGTGGCGCTAATATATCTTGTGTCAATGTGTGTAGAGGAGGTCGATACGCTTGGATTGTGGTGAGTGATTGCTGGAATGTTGAATTGGCGTCTAAGTTTTTTTTTAAAGTAATGGTATGGACACGTTAGCATTGTCGCGATGCGAAAATAGTCCTGAGATGAGAGCGAGGTTGTGTATCACTGTTCGTCTGAATATGCGAAGAGTGGTTGATAAGTGACGTGGATAAAACGTGGAACATAGAGTATGCGAAAATTGAGAGATAGAAAGAACGTGATTAGAGAATTCTGATGTCTTTTCGTAGAATATCTGACGTTGGAAGGAAATTATGGAAGTTGTATGACGAAAACGGAGTTAACATTCTGAATGATCTTTCATAAAACATGTTTAGTATTCTTGACAGAGACATATCGAAGCAGGAATGCCTAATACTGAGAAACGAGAAAAGTGAGGTCTGCTGTCAGTTATAAGTGGCGTGGGTTGCAGTTCTGAAAGAGTCCCGAGAAATAACAGGAAGAGTGAAAGATACGGAGGTAAACAAGGTTAGTTAAATGAATGTTGGAGAACGTGTTCCGAGGAGGGTGACTGGTTTGATTATCGTCACGATGCAAGAGTGCTAGGAAAGACTTGAGGATAGCTTAGAGTAGTCGTGGTGAGATGTTAGAAAGTAATGATACGTTAAGTAATTGCGTCGGGTAGACGAGAAAATTAGAAGTAGAATTAGTTGTTTTGGTGAGAGGTCTATAGTAAATAGACAAGTTCTTTTGATGGGAGTAGCATGGTGGAGATACTGTAGTTAACAGTAATGATTAGGAAGTTGTAGTGATGTTTGGTACAAAGCCAAGGGAAATAATTGGTGTGCCGAGCCACAGGTTAATTAATAAGCAGATGACGGCTGGTACATTGAGATGACAATAGAATAGTCGCCACATTAGTAATAGATAAAGTGAGTGACCTGTAGTTCACAGTGCTTGCTTAAAGATATTCCAGAGCTTATGATGTATTAGAGTTAGCTTTGTAAAATAGAATTGTGAGGGGAGATAATCAATGTTTGACTTTCCAGAAAAAGGAACGGTCAGTTGTTGAAGTAGTGATTTTGGTTGAGGGGAACAAGTATTGTTCCGCGTTATGATGATCTGTAGTTAACAGATATACATACGTGGCAGTGAAGTGTTTTGTTTTCACGGTTATAAAAATAGATATAAGAATATCACATATTGTAGGAATAAATATGTGTTACAGTGATTCATATAGGAGGCCAATGTGGATGGGCCACTGTACGTAGTTAATTTTAAAGGGAATTATTTTTTTTTTGAAAACCTTCTCTTTAGTGAGAAGACACTTGTTTTGTGGAGTCTGAGTTTTGATGCCTCATGTATAAAATGTTTTTTTGCTTAGTTTGGTCCTGTAAAATGATTGTTATTATTTTAGAATAGGATTATTGTGTTCTTAGAATTGTGCATACAAACTACTGGTCCGTAAAAGAGACCAGTAGTATTAGGTAACAATAGATTAGGATGTATGTTGTATTATTTTAATCATCATCACCATCATCATCACCATCATCATCACCATCATCATCATACCTTTAGTTGAGTTGAGGGGAAACATAAATGATGTTATAAAAATTTGGGGGGGGGATATGATGTTCTGTTGTGATTTTATTTCGCTGTTTTGTATGTTAAATAGTAGTTAATTAAGTTATGTTTAATTTACAGGGTTTTGTCTAGAATAAAGACAATACAGGGGCTTTAATTAGGACCCTTCGTTCAGAAAAGAGTTAATAAAACTACTGAGAGCTAATAGAGAGACACATTCTCTTTGTGAAGAATAAGTTCATGGGTATTTTGTTGCTATGATAATCAGCGTAGAGAGGTTAATATGGCTATGAAGTGTTGGAAACATACAACGGGGTTACTACACAAGTAAAATGGTTAGGGGAAAGTTTAGAGATACACTAAAGTCAGCATTAATTAGAAAAATATGGGGTTGGAAGCCACATGGGAGAAGAAAAGATTAATGAATACAGCAGTAGAGTAAATGAGGGGAAAGTTTTGAACATAGTTTCCATGGGGTCAGAAGAGCCATGATATACACGAGATTGCTGGGTTATAGAAGAATAAGAAAATTACCCCAGACGAAGAGTAAACATGAATTGGATCCATGTTTGATTAGACACTGTGGATAACAGTACAATAGTAAAGGGGTGTAAGTGTGTTAATGAGAAATGAACATAGTGGAGACATAATGACATGGGGTTTATGAGAGTCCGTAATATATGGACTGAGATAAAGTTAAAGGCAGGGGTAGTATATTGTTGCTGTTGATAACGGCATGAGTGGAGGTTTTAGTAGATATGGACAGTAAGGGGTCGCTGAAATTTTCGACGAGATTAAGAGAGAACTCTGGGTGAGGTATAGGAGAAGATTAGTTATGTGAGGTGATGTGCATAATGTTGGAGGAGGTCTTAAGGGATAATAGACCTTTTTTTTAAATTGTGTCCTCGGGATATTGTTTTGTGGTTGACATTACAATGAGAGGTTGAAGTAAGGTTCAGAGACATAAAAGTAGTACTGTCTGTAATATATAGACAATTGGAAGTGAATAATGTTTTTTGGGTGCTGTAGATAGCAGCGTAAACGGTTACCATAATGAGTGGTACTGTAGGAGATATAATTATTTTAGACTTTATTACATAAAGTCTCAAATGACATAGGAGGGTAAAGGAGTGTGGTTTGGTAAAGGTGTGTGTGATTTAGCTAAGTGTGGTTTTTGTAAGAAAGAGTTCTACTGCTTCTTTTAAATACCGGTGGCCACCGATTCTTTGTCTTCCTATCGTGTGAAAGTGATTTCAGGTTAGTTGAAAGTGGGGAATTAGTAGTGTTGGTGATAAGAATAAGGAGTTGGTATCAGCGTTTGAAATGGTAAGCGGATTGCTTATGAAGAGAAGAAGAAGTATTTAAGAAGACGTGTTATGATATGTTGTATAAAGTTGAGATTTAAATGTTATTAGGGAAATGTAAATATGTTATGTTTTTGAAGGGCCAGAAACGAAGAAGAAGTGGGTTGATATATAGCAGGGGAAAGAGTTAAAGAATAGAGTTGGGGAAGATTAGAGGAACTGTGTGAGTTAAGGGAAAAAGAGGGAATAGAGTAAGGGGATTAGGAGTAAAGATTTTTTCCTTTACAAGAAAAATTCTTTAGATAAACATGGGGAGGTGTAACAGAAGTAGAGTATTTAGTGACCTAGTGGGAAAAGGCTACGGCACGATTGAGCATCGGGGGAGAATGGGAAGAGAGATGCTCAAGTCGTGACGTAGTTGGTTGTCAGGGGGCAGTCAAGATCAGGGTCTGGACTTGGAAGGACGCCATCTTAATAGCACTTGTCATCATCAAGAAAATAAACCCTATTGATATGAAACCAAGTCTTTGTTAGTCCTTTACACTGTTACAACTGCATTCACTTGTTGGAGCATATACTTGAATGACATTTATTTTAAAAGGTCTTCCGTTTAATTTTACTAATAGAACTCTGTCTGACACAGCCCGATATCCTGTAACAGAATTTGATGTTTGCTTATCTAATATGATGGCTACACCCCTTTGCTGTTGTTCTCCCCCAGAATAAATAATCTTACAATCCTCTCCTGTCTTTATCCCTTCCCGTTTCCATCTCGTTTCCAACATTCCTAATATGTTAATCTTCTCTCTCTTCATTTCTTGTTTGATGTTTTCTAATTTTCCATCTGCATTCATTGTTCTAACATTCCAAGTTCCTACTTTCAGTGATATTAATCTTTTGCACCTAGTAGCCTGTTGACGGTCTGGAGTCACCTGGTGCACATGACTCTTCCTACCGGGCGAGGCTGCTCCTATGGAGCACCCATTTACGCCGTTTCTCTGATTATTGATGAGTCCACACAACATAATTTTCTTGGCATCTGTAAAGAAGGTAGTTTGCCATTGCTTTCCTTCCTAGCAGCGACCATACTGGTCAGTGACCGTAGCCATTATCTCCTCCAAAAAATTAGATCATCTGCCTACCGTTGTGAAGGTGGAGACCATAACCTACAACTATCTGTCTGCTGCTCTCCAGCTTCATCCACTACCTGCACCCATGGCTTCACGTAACCCTGATCTGGAGGCTGAATGGGTACTCCACCTTGCCCAAGGGTGTCCCGTAGGCTAGCAGAGGGAAGGAGGCGCTTTACTTCTCCTTTGATAGGGGATACCCATACCCCGCTACCCGTGGATTTTCAGTGGACTAAACAGGTGGAAATAGCTAGGGGCTAAGTCGGAGCTGTAAGGTGGATGTTCCAGAACTTACCACCTTAGTTGGTTAATTTTCTCCTGAGTTAATCGAGCCGTATGTGATCTGGCATTGTCATGAAGAAGCAACACTCCTCTAGTCGGCAGTCCTGGACGTTTTCTTCAAATTGCATCATGAAGCATTGATAGAACTTCACAGTACGATTAAGAATTCACATTGTCACCTTTCTTATTGAAATTGGTTAAAAGCACTCCTTGACAATCCCAGAACACTGTCAGCATAACCTTCCCTGCTGATGGCATAACCTTGAATTTTTTGACACAAAGCGAAGGAGGATGTTTCCATTGCATTGAATCACGCTTTGATTCGGGCTGGTAGTGATGCACCCATGATTCATCCCCAGTAACCATCTTGTTCAGCATGTCTTCTCCTTCATCTTCATATCGACAGAGATGATACAAGGACAGGCCAAATCAGTTCATTTTGTGTTCCTCCTTCAATTGTCTGGGTACCCACCTTGAGCACACTTTCGTAAATTTCAATCGATCATGCATTATGCTGTATGCTGAACCATGTGAGCACCCTATTGCAGATGCTACAGAGTCTATCGTTACTCGCCTGTTACCTCTAATCATCTCCTCCACCCGCTGCACGGATGCTTCTGAGTCTGTTGCAATCTCAACAGGACGACCAGATTGGATTTCATCAACAATTTTACAGCGTCCTTGTGACTACCCAGCTATGCACTGCTTTACGGGACAAACATTTGTCAGCATAAACAAGAAGCATTTCTTTATGAATGGCCTTTGCAGGCAGTCCTTTTGCCCACAAAAAACGCACAACAGCACGTTGCTCTTTGATTGTACACTCCGTAAGTACAGTCGCCATTTTGTTTATGCGCTGCGCATGCACATGAGACACCTAGCGTCACCTGACGAACGGGAATATAAAGCATAAAACAACAACTACATTTACCTGCCATCCCACAGAACTGTGTGACTTACTTATTGACTCACCCTTGTATAATAACCCACTCCATTCTATTGCTGATATGCAATAACCTACTCCATTCTTTTGCTGATATATAATGAATTTCATTCTATAGCTGATCTGACATGTTCCATTCTATTGTTAATGTATAATAAAATATTCCATTCTGTTGCTTATATATAATAACATATTCCTTTCCATTGTTGAAATATAACAACATATTCCATTCTAATGCTGATGTATAATAACATATTCCTTTCTAATGCTGATGTACAATAACATATTCCTGTCCATTGTTGAAACACAGTAACATATTCCATTCTAATGTTGATGTATAACATGACATATTGATCATATTGCCAGGTATCCCCTCTGTGCACAGGACGAGCGGGAGCGTGTGTGGTCCACGTGCCAAACAGCTGACTAGGGAGATCAGGCTGTGCCAACAGCAGAGCTTACACCACTCTTGCCTTGCTCAAGAAGTGGCCTTCAGGTCTCTTCCCACTGCAACAGATACAGGGCAGCCATGTTGGGGTTTTGAAATAGCTGAATCTGAGCAATGTTAGAATAGATTCACAAGTACAGCTGAATATGTGGAAACGCTAAAATACATTCATAAGTACGGCTAAATCTGTGGAACATCAGAATAGATTCATAAGTATAGATAAATCTGTGGAACATTAGAATAGATTTATAGGTATAGATAAATCTGTGGAACATCAGAATAGATTCATAAGTGCAGACAAATATGTGGAACGTTAAAATAAATTTAAAAGTAGAGATAAATCTGTGGAATGTTAGAATAGATTCATAAGTACAGATAAATCTGTGGAACTTTAGAATAGATTCATAAGTATAGATAAATGTTGAATGTTACAGTAGATTCATATGTACATTCACTATATACATGTTTTGAAGCGACAGATTCTTTGCACATTTGTAGCAGAAATACTGGGGTTGGGGAATAACAGAATTTGTTGAGTCAGTAGTAATATTGTGATGTGGGATTAGTAGAATTTGTTGAGTCAATAGTAATACTGGGGTTGGGGTATAACAGAATTGATTAACTCAGTAGTAATACTGTGGTTGGGGAATAGTAAGCAATATAAAATAACACAAAGTAATGCAGCTTTACAGAACAGTATTACACAAATACACAAACACAACATACAATAAAGGAGAAAAGGAATAGTAGAATTTGTTGAGTCAGTAGTAATACTGGGGTTGAGAAATAACAGAACTTGTTGAGTCAGTAGTAAAACTGGAGTTGGGGTATAACAGAATATGTTGAGTCAGTAATAAAAATGGTGTTTGGGAATAACAGAATTTGTTGAGTCAGTAGTAATACTGGGGTTGGGGAATAACAGAGTTTGTTGAGTTATTAGTTATACTGGGGTTGGGGAATAACGGAATGTGTTGAGTCAGTAGTAATATTGGGATGTGGGAATAGTAGAGTTTGTGAGTTAGTAGTAATGCTAGGGTCTGGGAATAATAGAATTGGTTGAGTTTGTAGATTTATTGCAGGCATATGCAATTTGGAATCTGCTGAATGCCAGATTCAGGGAAGCCAATTTTGGATCTGAAATCTATTTTATGTTGGAAATGATTCAAAATAGTCAAATGGAATGGAATCTGTTGGATATTAAAATAGATTCAGAAAGACCAGACTTGGATTGAAATCAACAGGTTCTAAATCTGTTCTGAAGCTATTCATATGTGATAGATTAAAAAGTGAGCAATCTCATGATTAGACTACTTTCTAGAGAGCCGTCTCATGCTTAGACTACTTTCTAGAGAGCCGTCTCATGATTAGACTACTTTTTAGAGAGCCATCTCATGATTATACTACTTTCTAGAGAGCCGTCTCATGATTATACTACTCTTTCTAGTGAGCCGTCTCATGATTATACTACTTTCTAGTGAGCCTGTCTCATGATTATACTACTTTCTAGTGAGCCATCTCATGATTATACTACTTTCTAGTGAGCCTGTCTCATGATAATACTACTTTCTAGTGAGCCTGTCTTATGATTATTATACTACTTTCTAGTGAGCCTGTATCATGATTATACTATTTTCTAGTAAGCTGTCTCATCATTATACTACTTTCTAGTGAGCCGTCTCATGATTAGACTACTTTCTAGGGAGCCATCTCATGGTTATACTACTTTCTAGTGAGCCATCTCATGATTACACTACTTTCTAGTGAGCCTGTATCATGATTATACTACTTTCTAGTGAGCCTGTCTCATTATTATACTACTTTCTAGTGAGCCTGTCTTATGATTATACTACTTTCTAGTGAGCCTGTATCATGATTATACTACTTTCTAGTGAGCTGTCTCATGATTATACTACTTTTTAGTGAGCTTTCTTATGATTATACTACTTTCTAGTGAGCCTGTATCATGATTATACTACTTTCTATCAATCCTGTATCATGATTATACTACTTTCTAGTGAGCCTGTATCATGATTATACTACTTTCTAGTGAGCTGTCTCATGATTATACTACTTTCTAGTGAACTGTCTCATGATTATACTTTCTAGTGAGCTGTCTCATGATTACACTACTTTCAGTTAACTGATTCAGTGCTGAAGGATAAAATATCGCCACATGTAACCTTCCATGTGGACAGAAGAACAATACATCGGTGTACTGGGGTCATCATATGTTTTGTTTCGTGGTCTCTTCCACAATTTCAATGCTCAGTGAACAGAAATGTACATGATAATACTTATTCATTTGATTGTGTCCCATGTTAGGTCCAAACCTACTTTTTGTGTGGCACTGAATCAGTTGTTAATTCTTTAGACCAGTTTAATTCATGTTAATTGTACATGATGGGATTGTAAATTTGATAATTTGGTGAGCAATGTGAAATGTAAACATTGGGAATATTAGATTAATGGCCATCAGCATCCTTAGACCAGTTTAATTCATGTTAATTTTTACATTACAGTTGTTGTAAATTTGATATTTTGGTAAGCAATGTGAAATGTAAACAATGGGGATTTTAAATTGTAATGGCCATCAGGATCCCATGAAAGTAAGTGCCTTGTATAGTTTTGTAATAGACGGTCAGTCTTTCTGATCTGATGTTCACGTATGTTCCTGTAGTGAGTGATTGTGGATTTAGTGGTCATTGCAGGCTGGTCTCGAGTGATGTTAGGGCCTGGGAATTACAGTGTATTTGGGCTTTAGGTTACTTAAGAGATTGGCTATAGTGTGATGCAAGAAGAATGGGTAATAATAGATTGATGTAACAACCATGGGTAATAATAGGGGCATAAAGAATAGTAGTCTGATTTAAGGGGCAATAGTACTAGACAGATGTAAGCGGCGTAGTAGTAGTAGACAGATGCAAGGGGTATTGGTAGTAATAGTAGTAGACAGAAGTAAAGGGGTTTGGTAGTAATAGTAGTTGACAGATGTAAGGGTTGTTGGTGGTAGTAGTAGACAGAAGTAAGGTAGTAGTAGCAGCAGAAGTAGTTAGTAAGTAAGTAGTAGTAGTAAGTAAGTAGTAGTAGTAGTAGAAGAAGAAGTAGAAGATGACGACAGAAGTAAGGGGTATTGGTGGTAGTAGACAGAAGTTAAGAAGTATTTGTAGTATTATCAGTGGACTGATGTCAGGACAGTGGTACTACAACATCAGATCAAGAGAAGCCACTTTGGGATGTCAGGACAGTGGCACTACAACAACATCAGATCAAGAGAAGCCACTTTGGGATGTCAGGACAGTGGCACTACAACAACATCAGATCAAGAGAAGCCACTTTGGGATGTCAGGACAGTGGCACTACAACAACATCAGATCAAGAGAAGCCACTTTGGGATGTCAGGACAGTGGCACTACAACAACATCAGATCAAGAGAAGCCACTTTGGCCGCTGAAGTCGGCAAAATGAGACGCCCAGAATTTAATTGGCCAGGTTGCGGTTGATTGTTTTATTGACCTAGGAAAGATTGTACTGTTTGTGTAAACAATTCCAGAACTTTCTGTAACCAACATGATGATACTTGTAACAGAATGTCTTCTGTCTACCATGTTGTATGGTCAGAAGGCAGAGCTGTGAACATAACATTGTATGTAGGTCTGGTAGAAACATAACATTGTATGTAGGTCTGGTAGAAACACAACATTGTATGTAGGTCTGGTAGAAACATAACATTGTATGTAGGTCTGGTAGAAACATAACATTGTATGTAGGTCTGGTAGAAACATAACATTGTATGTAGGTCTGGTAGAAACATAACATTGTATGTAGGTCTGGTAGAAACATAACATTGTATGTAGGTCTAGTAGAAACAAAACAGAAATATAAATTGCTATATTCTTGTCAGAAATTATGAACACAAGTTATTCCGGAACAGTGGACATATCTACGCTGTGCAACTTTCCCATCGTCATCCTTTGTGTTGGTCAGCCCAGCCTCTTCTTCCAGGAAGCATGCCATTCTTGTCTATTCCTAAGTACAGTACGTTTAATATGGCCAAAGAATATCAGTTTCCAAGACTTAAAGCTGTTTTGAGCCACTCTTCTTTGATGGTCAAATCTTGTAAAACATCATTTATCTTCATGTTGATGAACTTTATTCTAAACATGTTTCTGTAGCATGTCAAGTTTGAAAACCTCCATTTTCTTCTGAAGCAATCGTGAAATTTTTCTTTATTCACATTCCTGTGTTGCTTTATTTGTGTACAGATGTTGTGCTGTCTCATCTCTGCATTACCATGGCAAGTCTGTTGTACACCCATGCTTCTTTCATACAACAAAATGTAACAGCCAAAGTAAACTATCTGTGCAGATTTTCAGCTTTTCATCAATAATGTGATCACAACAAAAGTGTATAAAGAATCAGTTAAATGTGTGTGTGGGCTACCCATGGATATTTGATGTTCATGTCATTGCCTGACCTAATCACATGATGGTTTTGTTATGTTTGGGGAGGGGAGATGATGTTCAGCTGACCTCACTGATGAGTTTATTCTAATTACTCATGTTTCATATGCCTGATGTGTGGCCTTTGTGTTTATGTCATACAGTGAGGCAGGTTCATCTCTTGGTTCGCTGAGATTATTTATCATAGACAGACTTGTGCTTTTGTATATAATAGTCCTCAGCATGCCAACACAAGGAGTCAGTTTCCAGTAACCACAGGACTGGATTGTTTTACCCAACCAGTGTGGTTTTATGGTTTTTAGTTTTAATCCAACCTCTTAAAATATGTCTTTTTCTTTTGTTTTTAGGAGGAGGATGAGAAAGAATATTGAGAAAATTAGTGACAATGGGCAAAATTAATATGGAAGGGAAGTGGGTGGGGGGGGGGGGGGGGGGGGGGGGGAGAAGGTGGAGAGATAGATGCCTGGATAACTTAGCCACATAGCATAATCAGGAAATGAGGGCAAACCTGAGCCAAGTCTTGTGAGATGGCAGACCTTGACCCTAGATGCTTATTGGCATGGAACATGATGATGATAACATGGATCATTGCAGTGTTTCTGAAAGTAGGATTGCAACAATGAAAAAGGGAACTGGTCACTGAACCTCATAATGCCAGGACCTTAATGGAGGACTAACAGTTTGCACCTTTTCAACGGCATCTGCCAGGGAGTTCTTTTACCTTTGTTTATTTTTTTTAAAATTATTATTCTCACTACCCACCTGACGATTTAGGCATTCCATCATGAGTTGTTTTCCTTACATCATTCATTGGGATCACTGTTGTCATAATGTTCCACATTTGTCATTGGATCACTGTTGTCATAATGTTCCACATTTGTCATTGAGATCACTGTTGTCATAAATGTTCCACATGTGTATTCACAAACCATTTGTCATAAAACCAACACAACTACATCATTCACTGAGATCACTGTTGTCATTGAAGTCTACATTTGTCATTTGTATTCACAAACACATGTGAATTCATAAAAACATCACAACCCACATGTGATACTTGACTCTCTGTGGGGGGGGGGGGGGGGGGGGGGGGGGGAGAGAGAGAGAGAGAGAACTGGCTGTCACTGGCATCACCATGTCTGCAGTGTGGTTGAGAATTGGTACAGATTGATCTCTTACAGCATTTATCACTTTCTTTGTTTTGCACTTTCAACGCATGTCATCAGTGTTTTAATGTGGCACATTTTATTTCCATTTTATTCTCAACATGTACTTTGTCACAATTGCATGTTTATGTATTTTTTGCACTTTTTTTACGTGGGGGAAAGGATTATTTTGTATAGATTTATATTTGTTTGCTGTAGTAACACTGTTGTTTGATGTCAAGTAAACCCATGGACCACATGTGGTCCTTCAAATGACTAGGTTTGAAGTAAGTCGCAGTCTTGCGCTGATTTTTTTTTTTTTAACCATGGTATGAGCTTTCTTCAGAAAGCAATGACAAACTGCTGAACGTAAACCTGCTTAGAAAATTGGTCAAAACAATGCTGGGGTTGATTGCGATGTTCTTTTAAAGACATGCAACTAAATAATAATGAAACTGTCATCAGATTAAGTGAACTCATTCATATTTGGTGGCATAGTTGTTAAGGCCTCTATTCATTTTCGACTGAATAAAGGCATCTGTTCATATTCAGCTGAATAGAGACAATAAAAAAAAATTATATTGTACTGAATAGTGATTCATATTTTACTGAATAGATAAGGCCTTGATTAATATTTTACATAATAGATAATGACGTCGATGAATATTTTACAGAGTAGAGACTTTGATGAATATTTTACTGAATAGATAACCACTTCAATTAATATTTTACTACATAGATGCCTCAGCTCATATTTATTTGATTGAAAGAATCCAATATTGCATGTATCCATTTTCTAAAATCCTAAAACCCTAAAACAATAGAAATTTCTAGCATAATGATTCAGGGATACTCAACCTGTGCTAATTCTGTATCTGCATTGTTTGTGTGAGTATGTGATCATCGCTGCGTACTTATTTGACTTGGAAGAGCGCTTCAGATATTTCCGAACACCATCTGGTGCCTTATTCAACATCAATTTGTGATTATAGCTTCAAGATATTCAGCAGAAAATCGTGTGCATATCCATCAGTGTGTGAACTATTTGGTTGTGTATGAGTTTCACATAGTTCTGTGTCACTGCCTGAGATTATGCCTTTAATTTGTTTGAAACATTTGTTTAGAGAATATGTCATGTCAGAAAGTAATGTGGGTATAATATGCCACAGATATGTTAAATGTTTCACACATATCATGGGTTAGTTTTTGTAGGAAAATGTTTAGTTGTTCCATCAGCAGTCTACAAGTGATTCAGTGTGTCAGTTCCCCAGCCACCTTTCTGTGGCTCTTCCTGGTTATTACGGTGTCTGTAGCCTAGGGATAGTGAACACAGATTCACAACAATTCTACTTCCTGGTTTATCACTGTTAGCATTATCTGTGGGCTAGGGGTAGTGAACATATATTCTTCCTGGTTATTATTACTGTTAGCATTGTCGGTGTCTGTGGACACGCAGATTCACAGTTCTACTTCCTGGTTATTACTATTAGTCTGTGGACTAGGGGTTGTGAATAGAGATTTACAATTCTACTTCCTGGTTATTACTGTTAGCATTGTCTGTGTCTGGACTAGAAATTCACAATTCTGACACAGGAAGGGGGAGCTCAAAGTCAGCTGCAGGTAATTTAGAGCTGATAGCTGCATTGATTTTACTGAACATAGTTGCCAAGACAGTCACAGGGGTTGACTGCAAACATGCTGTAAAGGAAATGCAACAAACTTGTGTATTGTGTGTGAGCCCATGTCCTGTTATATATCTGCTTGCCTGCTAATGTGTGTTGCACTGTGCAGCTAGGAGGAGACAGGCTTTTACATATTCACAACTTTCTAAACTCATTACAAATGGACCTCATTTGGAAATCATGCAGGCCAAATATGTTTTCTTCCAATCAACAATCACTCTGTGTAGGGACCATAAGTAATCTATCACTCTATTGTAGTATGATGAGTTAACTCTGTTGATTGTCACTGTTGTATGATGTGCAACTCTGTGTGACTGTCACTGTTGTATGTGTAAGTCTGTGTACTGGTGTGTGTGATTGTCACTGTTGTAATGGTGACTATCAATGTTGTATATATAATTGTGTACTGGTGTCTGTCAATGTTGTTTATGTGTAACTGTGTATTGGTGTGTGTGTCAATGTTGTATATGTGTAACTGTATTGGTGTATGTGTGTGTGTGAGACTGTCAATGTTGTATATGTGTAACTGTGTATTGGTGTGTGTGTGAGACTGTCAATGTTGTATGTGTAACTGTGTATTGGTGTGTGAGACTGTCAATGTTGTATATGTGTAACTGTGTATTGGTGTGTGTGTGTGACTGTGTACTGGTGTATGTATGACTGTCAATGTTGTATATGTGTAACTGTGTATTGGTGTATGTGTGACTGTCAATGTTGTATATGTGTAACTGTGTACTGGTGTGTGTATGACTGTCAATGTTGTATATGTGTAACTGTGTATTGGTGTATGTGAGACTGTCAATGTTGTATATGCAACTGTGTACTGGTGTGAGACTGTCAATGTTGTATATGCAACTGTGTACTGGTGTGTGACTGTCAATGTCATGTGTACAACTGTGTACTGGTGTATATGTGTCATATTTACATGGTTCATGTGTAATTATGACCTGCAAGATTACAGTAAATCCTTGATTTAACAGACTAAATATTTGATGGGAGTGGTGGCTGTAAACCCATGATGGAGATGGGAGTGGTGGCTGTAAACCCAGGATGGAGATGGGAGTGGTGGCTGTAAACCCAGGATGGAGATGGGAGTGGTGGCTGTAAACCCAGGATGGAGATGGGAGTGGTGGCTGTAAACCCAGGATGGAGATGGGAGTGGTGGCTGTAAACCCTGGATGGAGAAGGACCTGGAGTTAATAAACTAGAGGATATCCTGTAATGTCAAAACTGTATAAACAAACTATGCAATTCAGTTATAATACAAATTATCTAATAAATTGACTCACAATTAAGAAACAACGGGAAGGGACACTGTGAGATAAACTGAGACCAACACAGAACAAGTCTACCACACACTATCTTACACAAGTCAAGTTTAACATGAAATGTGCAGGCATGATTGTGTGTGTGTTAACTTGTAATGTCTTATGTGCAGTATTCATCTGTCCATTAAAACTGAAATCTCTCATTTACATTTGTCTGTTAAATCAAGGGCACTGTATTATATACATATATTTGCCATTGTACTCTGTATGGATTATACTCAACAAGTGAATACATTTTATATTTGTATCAAACTGTATACGCTTCAAAGACTTCATTTCTTGCTTGTCTTGTGAGATTGCTATAGTCATGGATTGGTCAATTGTTTGTTTTCGTGATAAAAAGGTGCAGTTGCTGCCAATACTGAAGAACATTTGACACACCAAAAGCATTATTAACAGATCCAAACAAAAGGTAGGCCTGGATCAAACAAAAATGGATGGCGGGATATGGCTGTCAACACCAACATTTTAGTGCTGTGTTGATGTCTTGGCAAGCCTACGTTCAGTAGTTTCTGAATGCATACCAACTCGCCAAGACCCAGCGCAACACAGTCTATGTCAGTTACGACTTTAAAATTGTTAATATGATAGCAGACATGTTGTATTATAATACAATGGCAACATTTCTGTGATATATAACCCCATGGTAGATACCAGAAGTCGCTTAAGATGATTAACCATCCCATGGCACTTCATCAATCAGACTTCCAGCCAAAGTCTAGGCAATGAATAAGACACATGCAACAAGGAAAGACAAGAAGTGAAATGCCCACTGACAAATGTGTAATGTAACAAAACTGACATGAGAAGGCAAGCTGGGGCAGGGCCGGTGTAGGCTCCATGTCTATACGAGATGTACTGGATACATGGTCCTAGGCCATACTTATTTAGACCACTCTCTACGTGATACATGATGTGGTCAATATTTTTTCGGTGCCTGTACATGTACATGATGTGGTTAATATCCTTATGTGATACATGATGTGGTCAATATCCTGTCAGTGCCTGTATGTGATACATGATGTGGTCAATATCATGTTAGTGCCTGTAAGTGATACATGACGTGGTCAATATCCTGTCGGTGCCTGTACGTGATACATGTCAATATCCTGTCGGTGCCTTACGAGATACATGATGTGGTCAATATCCTGTCGGTGCCTGTACATGATACATGATGTGGTCAATATCCTGTCAGTGCCTGTACATGATACATGATGTGGTCAATATCCTGTCAGTGCCTCTACACGATACATGATGTGATCAATATCCTGTTGGTGCCTGTACACGATACATGATGTGGTCAATATCCTGTCAGTGCCTATACGTGATACATGATGTGGTCAATATCCTGTCGGTGCCTGTACGTGATACATGATGTGGTCAATATCTTGTCGGTGCTTGTACGTGATACATGATGTGGTCAATATCCTGTTGGTGCCTGTATGTGATACATGATATGGTCAATATCCTGGTAGTGCCTGTACGTGATACATGATGTGGTCAGTGCCTGTACGTGATACATGATGTGGTCAATATCCTGTCAGTGCTTGTACATGATACATGATGTGGTCAATATCCTGTCAGTGCTTGTACATGATACATGTGGTCAGTGCTTGTACGTGATACATGATGTCAATATCCTGTCAGTGCTTGTATGTGATACATGTGGTTGGTGCCTGTACGTGATACATGATCTGGTCAATATCCTGTCAGTGCGTGTACGTGATACATGATGTGGTCGGTGCCAGTACGTGATACATGATGTGGTCAATATCCTGTCGGTGCCTGTACATGATACATGATGTGGTCAATGTCCTGTCGGTGCCTGTACATGATACATGATGTGGTCAATATCCTGTCGGTGCCTGTACGTGATACATGTGGTCGTCAATATCCTGTCGGTGCCTGTACGAGATACATGATGTGGTCAATATCCTGTCAGTGCCTGTACGTGATACATGATGTGGTCAATATCCTGTCGATGCCTGTACGAGATATATGATGTGGTCAATATCCTGTCAGTGCTTGTACATGATACATGATGTGGTCAATATCCTGTCGATGCCTGTACATGATACATGATGTGGTCAATATCCTGTCGGTGCCTTATGTGATACATGATGTAGTCAATATCCTGTCAGTGCCTGTACATGATACATGATGTGGTCAATATCCTGTCGGTACCTGTACATGATACATGATGTGGTCAATATCCTGTCGGTGCCTGTATGTGATACATGATTGGTCAATATCCTGTCAGTGCCTGTATGTGATACATGATGTGGTCAATGCCTGTACGTGATACATGATGTGGTCGGTGCCTGTACGTGATACATGATGTGATCGGTGATGCGGACACTTGTGTCCATGTTATACCAGGCAGACCTCGGAGCTCAGGCCTGTTGCTTTATAATCCACCTTAATGGGGATTTGAATATGTGACCTGCAGGCAAGCATGCAAGCAACTGCACTACTGCGACTCCCCAGCAGCACTGTTGGACCACATTCATCAAAAGCCAGTCAGTTACATGGGCCACTGTTAGACCACATTCAACAAAAGACAGTCAGTTACATGGACCACTGTTAGATAACATTCAACAAAAGCCAGTCAGTTACATGGGCCACTGTTAGACCACATTCAACAAAAGACAGTCAGTTACATGGACCACTGTTAGACCACATTCAACAAAAGACAGTCAGTTACATGGACCACTGTTAGACAACATTCAACAAAAGACAGTCAGTTACATGGACCACTGTTAGACAATATTCAACAAAAGCCAGTCAGTTACATGGACCACTGTTAGACAATATTCAACAAAAGCCAGCCAGTTACATGGACCACTGTTAGATAACATTCAACAAAAGCCAGTCAGTTACATGGGCCACTGTTAGATAACATTCAACAAAAGCCAGTCAGTTACATGGGCCACTGTTAGACAACATTCAACAAAAGACAGTCACATGGACCGCTGTTAGAAAACATTCAACAAAAGACAGTCACATGGACCACTGTTAGACAACATTCAACAAAAGATTGTCACATGGACCACTGTTAAACATTCAACAAAAGATTGTCACATGGACCACTGTTAGCAACATTCAACAAAAGATTGTCACATGGACCACTGTTAAACATTCAACAAAAGATTGTCACATGGACCACTGTTAGACAACAGTCTTTTGAGTCACATGGGCCACTGTTATAGACAATACTGAACAAAAGTCCAGACAGATGGTTTGACCATGTAAGAAGATTATGACAAGGCAATTGTGCACAGACCTGTAGCACTTAGGCACACTGGAGACTGCATCTGATCACACTGTCCTTGATTCATTGACAATCATACACACAGCATGGAGTCAGTGCTCACACTGTCATTGATTCACTGACAATCATACACACAGTATGGAGTCAGTGCTCACACTGTCATTGATTCACTGACAATCATACACAAGGCACGGGGTAGTGCTCACACTGTCATTGATTCACTGACAATCATACACAAGGCACGGGGTCTGTACTCACACTGTCATTGATTCACTGACAATCATACACACAGCATGGGGTCAGTGCTCGCACTGTCATTGATTCACTGACAATCATACACACAGCACGGGGTCAGTGGTCACACTATCATTGATTTACTGACAATCATACACACAGCATGGAGTCAGTAGTCACACTGTCATTGATTCACTGACAATCATACACACAGCATGGAGTCAGTAGTCACACTGTCATTGATTCACTGACAATCATACACACAGCATGGGGTCAGTGCTCGCACTGTCATTGATTCACTGACAATCATACACACAGCATGGGGTCAGTGCTCACACTGTCATTGATTCACTGACAATCATACACACAGCACGGGTCAGTGCTCACACTGTCATTGATTCACTGACAATCATACATAAGGTACAGGGTCAGTGCTCACACTGTCATTGATTCACTGACAATCATACATAAGGCACGGGGTCAGCATGACCCAATGGATAAGAGCATTCATTTTTAAACATCCAGTGTACTGATGTTAGGGTAGCGGGTTCAGCCCCTACACCGGACAGCTGGACTAAAATGTTGACTTTTTGTCTTGACTTGGGGATGTAAATTACAAATACCTCTGAAGTCAGAGTGGGTTCACCTGATGGCGCGGGACACTGGTAATAGGAAAAGCTAATCCACACGCAAAATTCAGTCCAGTGCTAGTACCGTGTGTGGACTATGCTTGCATTCAAAGCAAATGTGCGTAAAACAAAACAAAATACATGAAGCACGCACCAAAGTTCCCATCTGCTGTCATGTCATGATATCATCAAGTGTTTGCATATCCTTTATAGCAAGTAGCAGTCAACCTCAGCATTTTTGGCTGGACGAGTTTTACGTTCAGTAGTTTGCCATTACTTTCTCAAAGGCCAGCACTCATACCATTTCATAAATGAACCAACATTAGGCAGCCTGCTGCCAAACTGCCCACAGCTATGTTTCGAACGGTCCATAACCCCTTCGTCATAACAGGCAAAACAAAGGTGATGAAGAAGATAAGGTGAGCTGACAATATGAGAAACAATCAGCTCAACAGAACCCAGTTGAGAACCAACATCACAGCAATGGGAATATTCCCATCTACTTCATCATCTTCAACAGCCAGTGAAAAGCCCCAAATCTAATGGCACAAGCTGATTATGTGTCCCTCTGGCCTTTCCTCTGAGTAGATAATGTTGGGTACATGCTGTGGTCACCCCTTGCTGTGGTCACTCCTTGCTGTGGTCACTCCTTGCCGCTCCATTCTCAGGCAGTTTGTAAATAAACACACATGTATTGTTTGGCGCTCATAGAAGTAAGGGAAAGAATTAGAGACTAGAGGACACACTAGGCAACATAAAAATTGAAAGCTAAAGTTACTGACTGGGATTCAAACCTGTCACCTCCAAATGATGACAGCACCTCGCTGCAGGAACAAGTGTACTTCAACACATGACCAACTAGACACCCCTAAAAAGGTGTCTTCATTAGCCAGGTCTATCATCCACATGAACCCACAAGCCCATATGTCATGTCCAGCCCATGACTTCCCTAGAATGTTCATATGTCATGTCCAGCCCATGACTTCCCTAGAATGTTCATATGTCATGTCCAGCCCATGACTTCCCTAGAATGTTCATATGTCATGTCCAGCCCATGACTTCCCTAGAATGTTCATATGTCATGTCCAGCCCATGACTTCCCTAGAATGTTTATATGTCATGTCCATCCCATGACTTCCCTAGAATGTTTATATGTCATGTCCATCCCATGACTTCCCTAGAATGTTCATGTCATGTCCATCCCATGACTTCCCTAGAATGTTCATGTCATGTCCATCCCATGACTTCCCTAGAATGTTCACTATGTCATGTCCAGCCCATGACTTCCCTAGAATGTTTATATGTCATGTCCAGCCCATGACTTCCCTAGAATGTTCATCTGTCATGTTAAAGCCATGTGTGTTCATGTTATGTCCAGCCCATGACTTCCCTAGAATGTTCATATGTCATGTCCAGACCATATGTATTCACATGTCATGTACAGTCCATGACTTCCCTAGAATGTTTATGTCGTGTCCAACCCATGTGCTATCATGCCATGTCCGGCCTATGTGTGTTCATATGTGACTTCCCTAGAATGTTTATGTCGTGTCCAACCCATGTGCTATCATGTCGTGTCCAACCCATGTGTGTTCATATGTGACTTCCCTAGAATGTTCATATGTCCAGCCCATGACTTCCCTCATGACATTGATGCCTTTAGATCTCATATGGCTTCACATTCTGGAATGAACTTGCATCGATTGACTCGCAAAAACACCATGTTCAAGGATTACCACAGATATGACGCCATTCTAAAGAAATAACCCAACAAAAAACACTTTTTCCTTCGTCTGAGAACAAAACTACCCGAGAAATCACTGCCACAACTTCTCACCAAACTAAAGGATCATCATCATTATTCAGTGCCTTGTCCTGTGCAGGACGTCTCTTCATAACCACCACAAAGACTCTACCTCATACATTTCCATGCCCAAGGTGTTTTCAATGTCCTTTGCCGAATTCATACCAGTCAACCAGTTTTTTCCCCCAACGACTGGGACCTTGTGCCCAAAGTATCTACATTTCTGAGATGAGATGTTGAGCCACTTTTGGGATATTCAGATCATGTAGGGTGACATTGGAAATACTAGCATCATAAAATCTCTCTCTCTCTCTCTCTCTCTCTCTCTCTCTCTCTCTCTCTCTCTCTCTCTCTCTCTCTCTCTCTCTCTCTCTCTTCCTCCCTCTCTAACACAAAATTGTCAAGAAAAGTGTAAAACATGGATCACAAATACACACACAAAATTGTCAAGAAAAGTGTAAAACATGGATCACAAATACACACACAAAATTGTCAAGAAAAGTGTAAAACATGGATCACAAATACACACACAAAATTGTCAAGAAAAGTGTAAAACATGGATCACAAATACACACACAAAATTGTCAAGAAAAGTGTAAAACATGGATCACAAATACACCTGAAGGTGGCAATGCAATGTTTAATGAGGCAAACTGTAAATTAACATTCCTGAAACAATGTGAGACACTTCACAACTCTGGTAGTAACTGAACAGGGATTAGTTTGCCCTGGCTTTACCCAGTCAGTTATCTCCTACCCTATAGCAGAGGTCACAATTGAATAACTCTCCCAAACTTCCTCTACATCTGTCCTTTTGTTCTCCACAGACCCTGCAGTTCTCAGTTTATCAATTCCTCTTACATGCAGAATCTGTATTTGATGTACAACAGATAAATAATGTGACACAAGAGAGTAAAGGATCAGAAAATATCCTCAGTTTACGTCTTCAGCGGAGTTGCTGTCAGTAAAGTTGCAAGTGAAAGACAAAGCACACAGGATGTGAACCTGCATTTCCTAAAGTAAGACACAGCTCCCTAACTGCCTGGCCACTCACTTATCTTTCATGTCTGGTTCTATGACTGGGTTGTGGAAGTGACTTTACAATAAACAAATCCACCTCCAGATCCGGGGTAGACAAATACAGGCAGTCCTGGTCACCATAGCACCTGGAAATGTTTACCTTCAGTCTGAATTTTCAAATTTAGTTATACAAAAATGTGCCTGTTTTGCAGCCTCAAAACAAACAAACACTGCTGGCTCCTGAGAAAAAGGGACACTCAAATTATATTTAGTTTTATCTACCCCTGCTGGGGATACACATTACTAACCAGTAACAGGATATAAAAAATACAAGGGGTCTTCAAATGAAAACTGTAAATGTTTTGTGTGTGTGAATATATTCTGAAAAAGTCAAGAACAAATGTATCAGTTTATGTTGTCACAATTGCATTAAATGCAAGTCCTCAGTACCTGTCACAGAAATCATGCAATTTTGAAACTTCCTTCTCCACTCATACTTGCTGGACGGACAGCATGCATCACCATAATGGACCTTCGTTTATACAGGTTTCAATGATTAAAAATTATGGATAACTGAACACTGCTCATCTTTGGTTCAAATAAGTGGCTGCTGCACCGCTTTGTCATGTACTGAACATACTTGACATCCTTAACAATATTGACAGGTCACACAACAATGGCATGTTGGTTGTAATTTCTATCACACTTTTCAGGTTTTTATTTGAAGCCCCCTCATTCAAGAAATATGAATGGAAAAACCAAAAACATCTAATTAATGAGAATCAATTCAAATCAATAATATACAAATATATAACTGGCATGTGTCGTCTGGGCTTGGAGTGGCATCTCAGATTGTAGCATTTACAGGGACATCACAGGTGGAGAGGAGACAGACAGACAGACTTAATACTGCAAACCTCTATGGCATGGAAGCAGAGTTAGAAATAAGACTAGAAACATCAGATATAAGATCAAAAATGGAAAACCTGAGATTAGAATTATTCATAAATTAAAACCACAAAGACTAAAAACACTAGAAATAAAATAAATTAAACATATTGAATTAAAAAATATGATAAAAACAGACACATTTGAGCTAAGAAATATATTAAAAAATTAAAGATTTTCTAAAAAAAAATCAGAATTTAAAGAATGTGTTTAAAAACGTCAAAAGTCTAGTAAAACAGTAAAATCAAAGATGATAAAGATAAGTGAGACCCACAGACTAGACACATTAAGAAAGATCAAGGTTAGAAACAGACAGAGGTGACAATAGTCAAAGATAACAGCTAAAATGTTAGCAAATAAATTACTGGTATATTTACAGACAAAATCAATACTGTATCAGGTGAAGGGTACAATGTGGGCAAAGCTCCAGGTGTGCGGAGCTCCAGGTGGGCAGACAGTAGATTGAGGGGGATCAGTTGCACAATGCAACATGTTACATGTGAGGACACCAAATGACAATAAGACTAAAATAAAAATGAATGTTAAAAAATAAAAAGGAAGTATGAGGTATAATCAACTGAAACATGCCTGTGGTTCGTCACACTGATGCAGATGTCATAACCCGGTGACCAAATGGCTCAATGAGCAACCAGTTTCGAAGACGGCACCAGCTGTCTCCCTAAGCCATGAGATGCGAACTGAATGTCTGCAGCAATTCCTCCAGAGGAGCCCAGGTGTATGCTTGCTCTCTTACAGTTGCTTTGTTCAATTCTGCCACACCTGCTGAAATAGGTAGACAAATCCAGGGCATCTGAAAAATTTACCTGGCACCTGAATTTCCAATAGTTCTCTTAGTATTTGCACAAATATGCTGGCTCCTGAGAAAAAAGTGCTGGCTCCTGAATTATGTGCAGCCTTTTCTACCTCTGCCTGCTGTATACCTTTTACGAAAGTGTCATTTATAATAAAGCCCTTGAGACAGGTTTCATTTGATCACACCTCATAGACGAAGATAAGGAATAAATGCACACTATGACAGGAACACAACAAATAATTATGTACATTTGTTAACATACAGAGAGGCGTGGCCCCAGAAGATATTCACATTTACAAGAAAATGTGGGGTCTTTATATACACTTGTCAACATTCTACAGAGAGAATGATAATCTGCGTGTAATTTTTGTAAACATCAAACAGAGTAGGATCAATATATATATTTGTTAGCACAAGAGAGAGAGAGAGAGAGAGAGGGAGGGAGGGAGGGAGAAAGAGAGAGAGGGAGGGAGAGAGAGAGAGAGAGAGAGAGAGAGAGAGAGAGAGAGAGAGAGAGAGAGAGAGAGAGAGAGAGAGAGAGAGAGAGAGAGCCTACAGACAGTGAATGATGATCTGCATGTAAATTTTTCTGAACATCAGAGTAGAGTTAAGCATACACTTACACTTGTTATGCAGCATTGACAAAAGGGTCTAACGGATCTGTATATGTGTTCGTTAGCATACAGAGAGATAAAGATCATCTCTATCTACCTTTGTTTTCAGAGCCACAGATGTATGAGATCTATATGTACATTTGTTAACATCCTACAAACAGCCAAAGGACATTAGATATAGAGAGAGACAAAGAAGACATGACATATGTACGATAATTAGATAAACAACAAATATAGAACATCTATATCTATAAATAAATTAGATAAAAACTAAGACAGAAATACTATGACTATATAGGTAAATTATTACACAGGGAGGCAATGAAGGACTATGACATAAGTAAATTAGATATACATATTGACAGAGATCTATGACAGGTAAGCAAATTAGTTATACAGAGACATAATGTATGAGATTAAGTAAATTAGTTATAAAGACAGACAAAAGATCTATGACATAGATAAGCAAATTAGTTACTATACAGAGAGACAGAGATTTATGATACATAAGTAAATTAAATATTTTGCAGAGGACAAAGATCTATGGCATAGATAAATTAGATATTATACAGAGACAAAGATCATTTACTTGGATAAGTAATAGAGAGGATATGATATAGATATTAGAGTAAGTAAAATAGATATTATACAGAGTCAAAGATCTATGAAAGATAAATAAATTATATGAGAGATTATATAAATTATATATCTATGACATAGATAAGTAAATTAGATATACAGAGAGACATAGAATACAAGAAAATATGATGATATCGGTAAGTACATTTTTAAACATCCTATAGGAAAATTTATGTGTTTGGTCTCAATTAGCTATCAATGTAATTATATGGCTCATCATAAGAGCAAACAACATGCTGGTGTTGCGTACAAACAAACATACACCATCCATCACCAAGAACTGACAACAAATATGATCACTGCGTCACCAGCTCCTGTTCACATGATGCTTAAACGGAAATTCCAATCACAATCTTGAGACTGTTTCCCATTTTTACCTTTATAATGTTTTTTTAGTTCAAAACCATCTTGAAAGATTTCATGTGGTCAAAACAATCACAGAACTTGGTTCCAAACTCGAAGAATTCAAGATAGAAAAGTACAGAACTTCGGTCACTAGGCTTCATATGGAGAAAGTCAAAACCCCTACACTTTCTGTAACATTAGAACTGGGGGTATCACTGTATGATAAAACTGGGTACAAAACACGTATTTCCGAAGTATTTCACAAATTTGCCAGTGTCTGAATTTTATCAGGTTTCCTGGTGAAGTGGCTGCCGAACTGTTTCAATTTCCGTACCAAAGAATTTTTATCTTTAATCTTTCGTGGGCCTGGGGTTACTACAGGTTGGGGAACAACTGCAGGCACCATGCTAGATGCTTCAATGACAGCTTGTGGTCCATGTGGGATAGATGGAGCTTCAGCTGTCACACCCTGATTTCTGGTCAGCCGTGAGCCAATTTGGTTCACATGGGGCAGGGGTGTGAATGGACGTAGGCATTCTTTATTCTCACTGGATGGGTCTGCTCTGTCAGGTGTGTTCCTGTCAGTCAGAGATGTATTGTAAAGAGGTGGCAGTGGCACACTGGGTGAGTCTGCTCTGTCAGGTGTGTTCCTGTCAGTCAGAGATTTATTGTAAGGAGGTGGCGGTGGTACACTGAGTGGATCTGCCATTTCAGTCAGAGATTTATTGTAAGGAGGTGGCGGTGGTACAATCGGGTACTCATGAGGCATGGCTTGGTTGGTATCTGCAGACAGACTGCTGCTAATAGTGGTGGAGTGCCCATTGGGAGAACCAAAACTAACCGGTGAGGTGTAGGAGTTGTATGGAGCATAGATGCCACTGGAATTGACACTCCTGGGACTGTCGGTCAGTATGGAGTCCATCAGATCTTGGTCTGGCACACTGTTGTATCCCTCTAGAAGATAAGGCTCTTCAGCTAACTGCCTGGTCACAATTCTTGGTCTACATCTGGCTGCGGTGCATGAACTACTGCTGGTGCTAGAATTACGTGGCAAGCTGTCTGGTGTCGAATCTGTGTCAGATGGAACTAAAGAAAATTCAGCCTCTTCTTCATCTTGAGGGCAACAGTACCGCAGGTCTGGCTCTGAAGCTGAAATATGCTTAACCTGTGATACTGGGATACATCCTGACAAATCGCTTCCTTTGCAGACTAATACAGCTTGAGCATTGTTCCGCCTCAAGGATCTGCATGTCTGGTTATCGGGATCACTGCACTTTTGGTTGCTGCTGGAGTCTGCAGCTTTTAAGGAAGACTTAGAGGAAGCTAGAATGTGTTTGCCTGAGGTATTGTCCAAACTGACAGGCGCAGGTTGAGCTGCACTTCCTGATCGGACGGCAATTTCTCTAGAATCGGACACTGTCAATGGCATCTTTTGAACAATTTCTGATATCACATTGACTGTGTCAATGTGCACAGATTGTCTCTTGTTGACTCTCATGCTCCTGTCTGCAATCTGGCTGCGAGATCCGTCAAGGTAATCTGGAAAATCATCGTTGATTGTCCAAGTAATGACACTCTCTGTGTCCAGACTGGGTATGGTGCCTCTCTCTGGGCTAACTATGTTGAGTCTGTGTGGGCTAGGCATTGTGTCTTCCCGTGGACTAGCGTGCGGTTCGCTAACTGGATTACAGTAGCTAGAATCAATGTTGAGTCTCTGTGGGTTAGGCATAGAGTCTTTCCGTGGACTAGCTTGTGGTTCTCTAATTAGATTGCAGTAGCTAGAATCAATGTTCAGTCTGTGTGGGCTAGGCACTAATTTTTTCCGTGGACTAGCTTGTGGTTCACTAACTGGATAACTGAAGCTAGAATCAAAGATCAAAGTGGAGGAGGCCATAGGGTGTGAGGTGTATTTGTTGGATTTGCGTGTGGACACTTTGGATGATTTTGATGAAGATCTTGAAGACAGAGAGGACCTTGTGTTCGTCTGTCTGTAGCTATCTGAGGAGCTTGACGTGTTAGGGTAGTCCAGGGAGCTGGAATCACTTCTACATGATGTCATTTTCGATGAATGAAATCCCTCAGGGGGACCTCCAGAAAACACCTTGGACCCTGTGCTCACTCCTTTAGATGACACTTTGGACCGGGATGACCGTTGATCTGCAGTTCTTGGAGCTCTCATGTTAGTTGGGGGGACTTTGAAAAGCACAAGTGAGGGTGGACATTCAGAACCTTCTACTTTCCTAACTGATATTTCATGTGCCAGTGAATGTTGGCTTTCGTTTTCCTTATTTGAAGCTGAAAAACGTTTTTTACTGGAAGGACAACACTCAATGCATCTGTCCACAGTGAAATCAGAGTAATATGTATTTCTATTCTGAAGACCCTCTTCATGATTAGGGGGATGAGCAATGGGAGGTTTGTTGGAGGCAGATGGCATATCAGATCCTCTCACTTGTATATTGTACTGTTCTGTTGCTGGTTTCCTGCAGGATTTACTACACTGCTGTGGGGAATATGGCTTGTGTTCCTGCTTCAGCATTCTACAGACATGAGTTTGTACCCTCTTTGGTTGCACTGCCTGGTCAAATTCTGAAGGGCAGATGACAGGAAATGCCTGCTTGCAGCCACAATCAGAAGTTGTGTCATTAGACCTGGAAGGGCTTAGGAACTGCAGCCTTTGCCTTGCTGGCCTTACTGGTCTGTCTTGGTGGCTGTTTTGCACTGGCAAATTATCATTTCCTCTTCTACGCTTTGAAGCACTTCTTGCTAGTGATGTTTGAGGGTTTCTGCTCTGCTCTTTACTGTGACCTGGCGGTGAGCTTACCATGGAGACTTCTAGGACATCCTGAAGTCTGTGCCTGGATTGGGCTGATCGGTGTCCAGGGGAGAATGTATTGCCTGGAATACACTGTTCACAATGAACTATCTGTTGACTCTGCCAGCAAGGATGTGGAAGAACATCACATGCTGTTTGCTGGGAATACCTCCGCACCTTCTTCTCACTGTAATAGGATTTGATCCCATGTCTTTCGGTATTCACTTCCACACAGATTGGCTGACCAGTCCTAATTTTTCTGTCTGTCATCGGTCTGCGGGGTGGAAGAGGTGGTCCGTGAGACTCCAGGCATTGTTCAACATCTACTAGATAGGGCTGGCAGGGTTTGTGCTGTCTGTCCATGTTTACGCTGTGCTGGTCAAGGGCAGACTTGTGTCTTGGCTCTGGTGGTAGATTTACAACTAATGGCTCACAGAAATCAAAAGATTTGAAGCAGGATCTTCTGTGGTCAGGATGTGATTTCAACTGAGAGCGTGAAGGGGCTACCGGTGTATCATAGGAAACTTCTGCTGCAGAATGTTCTTCACAAGACAATGAACGACGAGGTGTGTGACAAACTGTGCAGTCAGTTGTGCCTGGTGTGGTAGTACAAGAATATCTTTCTCGGTCGCTCAAATCATGGACTTCTTGGTGAACTGGTGAATTCTGGGAATGACTAGAAGACGGACAATGAGCTGCAGCTGTAGCCCCATTGATGGGAAACTTGACAGAATCTGGATCTTCTATGGAATCAAACATTGAAGCATATAATATATCCAGACATGTGGATGACTCAGTTGCAGGTAGTTCTGGAGTGGATCCTGAGGTCCTGTTCTGTATTTGTGGCACAAATGAATCAGCTTCAACTGACTGTTGATTAAAGTCATCTTCAAGTGACTGCTGACTAAACTCAGTTTCAAGAGATTGCTGACTAAAGTCATCTTCAAGTGACTGCTGACTAAACTCAGCTTCAAGTTGACAATAATCATCTTCAACTGACTGTTGACACAATGCTTCAGCAACATTTGAATGGGTTGATTCTACCACACAACTGTCTGTTGTACAGTGGCTGGGTGTTTGCTTGCCTCCATTGCCTCCAACTTCCGGGGGAGACACAATGTTCTGCTGCTCATGTGTTTGATTTCCCCCTGTCTGAATTGCAGGAGTCAGCTCATCGTGAACTGCCTGCGAGGGACACGAGGAATGTTGCCTTGAAGAGTCAAGAGTATGCATCTCTTCATTGTTGTTCTGAAGCTCAGGATCTGTGGCGCCATCTGTAGAAGTGACACTGTCATCTGGTCGGGACAGTGATGTATCAGAGTCCGTCTGGGCCATCAAATAATCCAGAAGCTGTTCGCCGTAGACAGAGGGGTCAGACAGAACCGGCTCCTTGCGCTTGGGTCTGCTCATGGGAGATTTCTTGGACATGGTGCCAAAGCTGGTGATCAGAGACTGTCGGTTGCAATCAGGCTCATCAAAGATAGGGATGTCTGCATCCTTGATGCCACACAGGTCCAGGAAAGCTGCAAACTTGACTTTCAGGTTCTCTACATCTTCCCTCATGTGTTTTCCTCCAGCGTAGAATGTTTCCTGAAATTAAAAGAAACACACATTTGTGTATATTGCAGTACATGTTAATGACTATACCAATAAGAGCACAAACATGACATAAAAGCAACTGCTATTCAGTGTCTATGGTTGCAAATTAAGATGTAAAGAATGGCAATTGCGAGGGATTAGAGTAGGCTGGATTCCAGGCCTGCCTGTGAAACTATCCACAAGTGCTCTGAACTTCACATCATATGGTAGATTCCAGGCCTGCCTGTGAAACTATCTACAAGTGCTCTGATCTACAAATCACATGGTAGATTCCCGGCCCAGGACATGATGGAATAACTGCACAAAATAAGGTTGTTAATATCCTTGTGTCATGGCATGATGTGATCAATGCTGCTAAAGATTATACGATGTGGAGACATGATCACCCAGGCCAGCTGGCAAAGCATTTGATGATGACACAGTTAAAATAGTCATGGTGATGCAGTGGCTAGTATGCTTGCCTGTCCACCCCGTGGTCACGTGTTCAAATCCCCATTGGCCTGGGCTCCCTTTTAGGCCTATACTATAATGTGTACCAGGATATTTCCTAGGAAGTAAAGGCAGCTGGCATGATACTGACCACATGACCCCCTGACCATTGATGCTGACCACATGACTCAATAACCACTGATACTGACCACATGACTCAATAACCACTGATACTGACCACATGACTCAATAACCACTGATACTGACCACATGACTCAATAACCACTGATACTGACCCCATCACCCATACAGTGCAATTAGTTTGTTTTTTTTTTAAAGAAAAAAACATGGAACTACCACTAAATGCCAACTCACTTGGCCTATAGCTCAGCTCAAAGAAAACAAATAATTTGGACTCAGCCTGCTTTTGCAGCGTCAGTTTTAGTTGAGGTCCGTTTCTTTGAGTTTTTATATTCTTTCATTTCTTTGCTCTTTCAAGTTTGTCCTAAACAGGACTGGTTATATTTTCTCCTCTGTGTTCTTATGGCTCGGTTGGCCTACAAAGAACTCTTTCCATTTATATACATGAATCCAAAAGAAGTATATTATGTTGGGGAACGCGTAGATCATCCGCAACCTATCACCCTGTATCAATACTGCCGCTGGGATGTGAAATGTGTTCAGGCCATGACACAAGGTGAAGTATCCAGAAAAAAGAATAGTGCCGCTTCTCGGGATTTCACCCAGACGACTGTACCGGTAATCAAGCACACTAACTGCTGGGGTAGCGTTTCCCATTACAGGTATTTGTATCAGCATCAGTCATGCTCCTACATCAGTTGCTGTCGAGCATTCGGCTATCTTTCCCTGTTGTGTGTTCCCGCGCTGTAGACCGATGATTGTGTCATGCCTGTCTCAAGCAGTATTCTGCTGGTATCCACGCCAACCCCGCCTATACTTCCATGTCAGAGTTCTGTATTCCCCGCACCGCTATGACTCTCAGGTTAGCACAGTTCAGTCCTGCTAGCTAGCATTTGGATCGGATTTACTTGACCAATTTGACGGAGTTTTCATTTAATTCAAGAGAAGTAAACTCAACAAAGTAGATTTCCAATCTACAAACCATCTAAATATACCAATGTCCGCAAAACGACAGATAATAAACAGTATGAAACAGCATATTCACACCAACCCTATGCTACCAATCTCAAACTTGGACTTTATCCAAATCACACTTTAGCAAAATCAACACCTGTGAGATGAGATGCCTGAGGAGAGCTGCCAACTTAATCCGAGGCCGAATAAGAAATGCTGTTATTAGACTGTGGGATCAACATCTTGTGCCACATTTATTGAAAGACAGAAGATCAAGTGGTTTGGCCATTCGTTAGAATGCAACACCAGCAACTACCATCACTGGCCTTACATCAAAGATCATCTGCGACGAGACCACGAGGACGTCCAAGATGAAAATGGATTGACGACATCAAAGACTTTGTACAATCACACAGAATGACACTATCCAGTGCCGCCCATCGGGCGCTGGAGCGCAAATTATTCCTACCCACGACGCTTGACGACAGAAGTGGAAGATGATGATGAAACCATAGTCAACAGGTAAAAATAGGCCTGTCGTAGATACCGTCTTTATGGTGTGAAGTATACGATGACCACATATCAAGCAATGAGCTGAGTTGGGCAGTTCCCTTCTTCACGGGCTTTCCCGTACATAAAATATATCATACATATCACGTAATAGTTTTCAGGTCCAGGTTGACGCTAAATCCGTCATAACAAGAGACACATGCCATTGCTGGAATCTAAACCTGGACCACTTGTTTTAGTTAGCAAGCTATGTCACGGCGGTCCCTATAAATCGTAGCACTGCGGTACAATTATTTCCACGTGAGAGTGCATTCTGAACCATTCGTCAGTTCGCTTGCTACAGTACTGCAGGCTGGACTCGTGCCACTGGACACAGCCCAGGGGGCCGTCGTGGTCGAGGCGCTCATCCGTTCTCTGGCCGTTCCGGGGTGATAAAGGGTCCCCTTGGGTGAAGTTAATGGTCGGTAGGTGGTGGGCGTCAGGGACTTCACAGAAAGTAGCCCAGCACATGGGTGGCGGCCAACGGTGTGTGCTTATGTTCAGCAAGACAATATGTGAGTAATCTGTTGGTGAGGGTGTGTGTAGTCTGTTGGTGAGGGTGTGTGTAGTCTGTTGGTGAGGGTGTGTGTAGTCTGTTGGTGAGGGTGTGTGTATAGTCTGTTGGTGAGGGTGTGTGTATAGTCTGTTGGTGAGGGTGTGTGTATAGTCTGTTGGTGAGGGTGTGTGTATAGTCTGTTGGTGAGGGTGTGTGTAGTCTGTTGGTGAGGGTGTGTGTAGTCTGTTGGTGAGGGTGTGTGTATAGTCTGTTGGTGAGGGTGTGTGTATAGTCTGTTGGTGAGGGTGTGTGTATAGTCTGTTGGTGAGGGTGTGTGTATAGTCTGTTGGTGAGGGTGTGTGTAGTCTGTTGGTCAGGGTGTGTAGTCTGTTGGTCAGGGTGTGTAGTCTGTTGGTCAGGTGTGTGTAGTCTGTTGGTCAGGGTGTGTGTAGTCTGTTGGTCAGGGTGTGTGTAGTCTGTTGGTCAGGGTGTGTGTAGTCTGTTGGTCAGGGTGTGTGTAGTCTGTTGGTCAGGGTGTGTGTAGTCTGTTGGTCAGGGTGTGTGTAGTCTGTTGGTCAGGGTGTGTAGCCTGGCCCTGTACTAAAGATGGAGGCGCGAAGATGATGTTAGTGATACCCGTGACGACAACGACGGTGACTATGGGGTTCTGCTGGTGGTGGTACGACGATGACAACGACGGTGATGATGTGGTGCTTCTGGTGGTGGTACGACGATGACGACGACGATGATGATAACTGCAACATCCCAAACATCTACTAGGCACACTGTCTTCTTATTCCAATGGAGCATATGCCGACAGCCGACTCGTCAAGCCCTTTGTAGCCTACCTGAAGACTGGTGGATGTTGCACCTATGCCTGTCTCCATGAGTATGCCTCTCTATGTAATCTCTGTGAGAGTCCACTCGTGGTTCCTCTTCTTGTGCCCTCAGCGAAGAAGTATCTTAATATTGCCTATTTGTAGGCAGTGAATTTATCTTATGACAAGCCAGCCAACACAAGGGTTACACCACTGATGTGGGTATGTGTGCGCGCGCTGAACAGCTGTCTGTGTGTGGGTGTGCACATGTAGTACAAACTTATGTGTTTGTATGAACATGCATATCTATGTAATACATGTTTGGGTATGTTTGTACATTTCTATGTAATGAATGTTTGGTTACGTTTGTATATTTCTATGTAATAAACGTTTTGATGTTTGTACAACAGGCATGCGTGTACATGTATGGGGAAGTCTGCCCGCACGTATGTATATGTGTGGCCTTGCTAATTATTGTACATGTGTGTTTATGCACAAGTGCCTGTACGTATAACCCAACGAAAGACGTCAGGAACAACTCAGAAGTGGTTGAACAAGTAAACACGCTGACCGGAAAGATAAACAGCCCTTCAACGATCTTGAAACCTACTTGTTCACAACTCCACACAACCAGTGTCTGGCCAGTAGACAGATAACTGAAGTGCTGACCGCCTTAAGGGCCACCAGGTGTGGCGATCGATGAGGTCTTTTTTTTTTTTAAATAGCACTGGTCTTTGACAAGACAACGCTAGTGAGGAAGAGTTGGGGGTGGGGCGGGGGCGGCTATAAACATTTGCTAGACAGAAAGCGATTTGTTTACTAGGACTCCAAGTCCACAAGATGCTTTCTGTAATGTGTCGGAAATGCTGCCTCTTAACAATGCTACGTTAAACATGCATGCTGCTCACGCATTCGCGGTGAAACCAACTTTCTATGTTTCATGGAAACAAAGCAAAAACAAATATCGTGGAGACGCTGGGAGTAAAGAGCAAGCGAAGGCAATAAAAAGAGACACTAAAAGTGTGACTCTTTTGCATTGGCACCTTGCCGTCTTGACAGACGATAGTTTGTGCTTTAAAAAGGCATAATAACTTTTACCTATGGCGGTAGCGAATGTGACTGATAAGGCCAATTTGCGCTGTAAATGTCCGTTCACAGTGGGTGCATGTGAACACGTGGTCATTTCCACCATCATGCACCATCTTACGTCTCAAACGCTCGGTGTGTGACTTATCTGCAATAATGTTCTCCTTTGTCTTTATTCCATTTCTGATGTTTGCCCTCCACGCAACACGTTCAGCGGCGACTTGCTCCCAATGTGCATTATCAATGCCTGTATCAATCATGTCCCGCGTACACACATCATTGTATCGTAGTAGAGGCCGACCCTGAGATCTCTTACCCATCTGTAATTCACCAAAAAAGATGTCCTTTGGTATTCTACCATCATCCATCCTCCTAAGATGTCCTATCCATCTAAGTCTACGAAGACTGAGCATGGAATAAACCGTCACACAACCTTATCTTTCCAATACTTCAGTATTTGTGATTTTGTCTTGCCACTTAATACCAAGAATTCTTCGCAGGACGAAGTGTGACTCATAAATAAACTCATAAAAAACAAACTGGAGGGATGAGAGGAAAGCAGTCTTGCAAAAAATGTAGGCACGGATACAAGTGGGGAGATATCATCAAGAGATGGGCAGAATAATTATTCGAATGTAGGCCAAAGATGTTGAGACAAAAGGTGTTGGGGATCCTTTGGTGTCAACCTGCAATGGGAAGACGGCACATGATTGATAGAAAAGTGAACATTAGGTTGGATGTCCGTTGCAGAATGCTACAATCAAACGCCTCTATTAACTGAATCACTAAGCGACTTCTACGCTCAGTAGTTTTGAGATTACTTTCTGAACATAGTCCAACTGACCAGTGTATGGGAGGAACCGGCCCCACTAACCTAGTCACCAGAGACAGTTTCAGCGCCAGCAACCTTCGACTGCGTCGACATCGAACAACAATAATAATGAACGGGCAATTTGAATATGAAATTACATACATGTTGTAAAAACGCATAATACGCTTTAATAATGATTAATTTGTTTTAGGAGTCTTTATTGCTGTGTTTTTCTTGTACATTAACAAAGAACTTTTGAACCGTTTGCCTTTATTTGTGTGGGTTCTTCCATTGGTCAAGTTTCGCAGTCAATTGTTATTACTCGCACACTCCGGTAATAGCTCGGAAGCCATCCCTCTTGTCGATGGTAAAGAACACATTTGAATTTACACCGGAAAAAAACTGACCACGAAATTACCCACATCGGTTGTGACAAGACATTACGTTTCAATAACACAAACTACTTACAAAAAAAGCGTGCTTTCAGATCGAGTCGTGACCCTTGTCTCGCCTAGTATATACACCGATGCAAATACTCCCAACACGATTCATCTTCCTTACGAAACGATACAATGAAGCCCATGTTTTGTCCATCAACAACACGCTCGAAGTGCAGACTACACTGATCATATCTGCCCGATTCATGTCGGTCATTCGGTCAAGCAATTATCCTCCTCTGCTGTCCAATTAATTCTCGTCTAGACGCCAGGCCCGAGTGAGGTATAGATGCCAGGGCCCATGGCTGATTTACTGCCAGATGCAAGGCTCAGCTTCACCTGACTGCACAAGTGTGCCAGTCCCTGGATTGTTGCCTTGCCCATTCACTCGACACTTGAGAAACAATCATCGCCGCTTCTTTGATTTGTTGTTTTTCTGATGGTGATTTTTTTTATTGATGCCAAGAATCACATTTGCCAAGAATCACATTTGACAAGAATCACGTTCATTGCGCAGGTATACCTTTATAAGCGCTAATCTTCTCGTTGTCCAGGTGGTACAGGGGCCCATAAGAGAGGCAAGGAAGAGTAACACTATAACTACAGTGCCTGTCGTCAGGGGTGACTAATGGGGAGGGGGGGGGAGAGAGAAAAAGAGAGAGAGACAGGAGAAAGAGAGAGAAAGAAAGAGAAAGAGAGAGAGGGAGAAAGAGACATAAAGAGAGAAAGAGAGAGGGGAAGAGGGAGAGAGAGAGAGAGAGAGAAAGAGAGAGGAAAAGATTGGAGAGAGGGGGAGGATAGAGGGGGTGAGATGGAGGAGAAAGGGGGAGGGGGAGGGAGAGGAAGAGACAGAGAGAAACAGAGGTAGAGAGAGGGGAGAAAAAGAGAGAGAGAAGAGAAAAAGAGGGAGAGAGAAACAAAATAGAGAGGGGAGAGAGAGAGAGGAGAGAGAGATAATTCTCATGTTTTCTACTTAATACATTTGTACGAGAATGTACACACAGGATAGATATTCGGTCTATTTCAGTTAGAGAAGGACGTTTAACCCTGTCGGCCCTATATAGTGACGTGTACTAACCGCAGTGTTAGAATAGACATAACCATGATAACGGCTACAACACTAGACACATCACAAAACCTAGTCCAAGCGGTTCTTACACAACCACGGTCTGGCTGTTTCACACCATTGACTTCCACCCCTTCACGCGCCAATACCAGACATCACAAAACTAGTCAAGACCATTCTTTCACGAATATGACATAAAATGCAACCTCTCTGGGTGTAAGGTTAAATGTTTCAAAACGCAAATACCACCAATTTGTGCAAATAGTCAATTACCAACGACATTCTTAAAGGTTTAGCAGTGTCACTTGACAACATTAATATACCTACAGCCATTTGCTTACTATAAAATTGTCTTCGTGGGAGTGCACATCACACCATGGTACTGTCGTAAGGTCTTAGGGTCAGTTCTCAGCTTCCTCCCCACACCCACCGCATCTTAAGCCTGGAATATGACCGATTGTCTGCACAATATACAAGGCTGCTATGTACTGTGATCTACTTATGCCGAATCAACGTGAGCCCACAGACTCAGTCCAACTAGACGTGCACGTAGGAAAATATATAACCAGCCCAGTTTAGGACTAACTCGAAAGAGAGCGAAGAAACGAAAGATAATCAAAATATGCACACACACAAACGGACCTCAATTATAACCGACGTTGTAGAATCAGGTTGAACGAGGTCGAATTTGTTTTTTCTCCTCCGTAAATATTGAACAGAATTGAGTGGTCTACTTCCATGCAGTGAAAAGAGACAGCAATAGTGGAAGCCGCGCAGGCAGATAGAATAAAGACAGCAAAGAAAGCAATCAAAGGAAAGGACACAACACTAACTTCTAATCAGATTAGGCTGCACGGCTTCCAGGCAATATAAACCAGCAATTAAGGGGGGAGGGGCACAACACTATACTAAATGTTGGTAAGAAAAGATAGTGACCAAAGAAAGCATACGGGGATCGGCCAGGAACCACATGAACTAGACATGTGCCAGGCAAGTCGTGAAGAATAGGAAAAACAATTTTCGTTACGTTCCACAGGTGGTCAGAGCGCACGCGCGCGCACACACACACACACAGGTGGTCAACACACATACATACATATGTGCTCAACAGACAACACACACACACAGGTAGCCAACACACAGAAGGTGATCAACGCACACGTGGTCGGCATAAAGTGACGACCAAAATATACGATGCAAAATATAATATACGATGTATAATATATACATAGGTGGTCAACACGCAGACGTGGCCAACAGATTGATGATCACGATGAACGATGTATAATATATACATAGGTGGTCAACACACAGACGTGGCCAACAGATTGATGATCACGATGAACGATGTATCTAATCATTTACACCAGTGCAATTAGTGTTGTCATGTATGCACAGATGCACTTCCACCTTGACAGTAGTCAGTATTTCCGATTATAGCATGCCTTCAGCCGTGATCCCATACACGTCCAAGCACCCACGTAACTTTATACACCCAAATAACCAGTGCCTTATAATGTCCCATATCTGAACCATACTAACATTTGACAATAGCTGTATTTCTACAGTAACATTACCTTTGCATAAAACCCTGATACCAAACCACACTGACTGTCGCAATAGCCAGATTTCTCTAGTACTCGTAACTTTCTATAAAACCCAATGCCTATCCAACAAAGCCATGTTGCTCCCCTCCCTCCCCTTTCTTGTTAGCTCCCTTCCCATCTCCCCCACCCCCCTCTCTCTCTCTCTCTCTCTCCCTCCCCTTCTGTCCTTAAGCTAACTGTCGATAATACCTACTAACACTACCAAATATTCGATAAAACTAATACACTAAGTTTAGAAACAATGGCCACATGTCCCTAGTAACACCAACTGTGGACGATGCCAAGACGTTCAGTTAGTCCAGCTACCCACAACATGTACCATCGGGCAAGTCGAAAGCTCACTAAGCTGGTAAAATTAGCAGGTGGGGAGTCTGGGGGGGGGGGGGGGGGGAAAGGGGGGGGACACACACTACAGATGAGCACAGATAGAGCTGTGATGGAAGCTCATTAACTGGCCTCATTCCGTGTCTGTAATGTTAAGTGACGGATGTGTGAGTTTATGTGTATGTGTGTGTGAGAGAGAGAGAGAGAGAGAGAGAGAGAGAGAGAGAGAGAGAGAGAGAGAGAGAGAGAGAGAGACAGAGACACAGAGAGAGAGACACAGAGAGAGGGGGGGAGATAAAAGGGGGAGAAAGAAAGAATGTAAGAGTAAGACATGGATAAAGAAAACGGAAGAGAAAGACAGAGAGAGAGAAAGAAGGGAGAGAAAGAGAGGCAAATAAGAGAGAGAGAAAGAGAGAGAGGACAAGCGGGAGAAGGGAACACGGGAGAGATTAGAAAAGAGCAAGCAAGAGGAGGAGTTAGGGATAGAGCAACACTAGAATGGGTGGGTGGGGGAATGGAAAAGCAAGAGAGGGAGGGAAGGAGAGGGAAGGGGGTTAGAGCAAGAGAGAGTTGTCATGCATACGAATAAACGGATACCCGGAACACAACATTAGCGTGCACACCATGTTGCAGGTTCCATGAATCGTCACGAACGGCGCGTGGTGAAAGTCTGGCATCAACCGTCACAGTTGAGTTGATCACGATAACCCAGCTGCCCGGTCTGCTTAGACCATCTTTAGATCACCCTTGGGCATGTCCAGACATCCTGAAAGCGGCTATCTGCGATACAACATCGGCCTAACTTCATTGTAGAGCGCCCAACGACAAAAGCTCTGTCTATCCCACCTTCTGGCAATCATTCCCAGCAAACACATCATTCCCAGCACACAAATCATTCCCAGCCTCCTCCTAGCTCACCTGTTTCTCCCCCATGGGTGCTACCACTGGCTACAAGAGTTCTTTGAGTGATCATTTATATCATTTAGAAAACGTAGATGGGAGTCACGGGGAGACGTCACATTACTTTCCCAAGAATATGGTTATATCGCCAGCTCTCTGGCGAAGGGTTACAAATGCTATTCATAATACCGCATACAACGTTCAAAACACACAACTGGAGCGATTTGGAAGCAGACCGTCTTGCGTTGGTATTTCCATACAATGGTACGAATGCCGATCGTTCAGAAAGCAATGGTAAACTAAACGTAAACTTGCAAAGGAATCACACACAGCCAAAAACATGGTGGGGTTGACTGCTACGTCCTGTTTGGGATATGCAACTAACTAAAGGTTATGTGTGGAGACAGATCTGGGAGTGACGGGCGGCGTGTGATTTCATTAGACATCCATGGTTCTTGTAGAACTGCCTAGCCTATGCTTGATTCAAACCAGGTAACGTATGAGCCAGGGGCGGACAATGTAGCTTGTGAATACCATATAGCTTATTCTTGACGATATAATAGGTGAAACAAGTTGTAATCTGTCAGTCCAATAAGGGCGACAATGGTCAGCGCGCATAGGAACCAGACAGGCAACCAATAGACACATCCTGATGACAGGTCAATGTCATTCATTGTCCTACAGATAACACTGGTTCACACATGTCCTCTACCGGTGGCCGGAATCGGTGTAGACAATGCTGTTCTCGACGTTTTTGCTGCGTACACAATTCCACAGCAATCCATACGATCGTTTAGGTCGTATAAACTACACGAATCAGTGTAATCGGTAATACATCATATTTCCCTCTGGTGTTCTGGAAATTACCATGGCGTTTTAGGCTGTGGTCGACTATAACTAGAGTGGTTTATGGTTCGTTCTAGCGCTGTTTGATTCCAGTGTGGGCAGATATTCTCAGCACACCTTGTCTCAAAGAGAAACGATAGAGTCATACGGAATTTAATTTGAGTAGAACATCCAATGACTAACCTGCTTGGACAGAGGCAAAAGAGGAAGTTTTGTGTTCCTCCACACACAATAAGATCGGGCAACCCAAAAGTGTCATTTAGCAGTTGCAAATTCCGTTGAGGGGTTTGAGGAGAGACATTGCAGTCCTTGTAACCTTTAAAAATATGAAAATCCAAACAAAACGAAATATAGTGTGTGTTGAAAAGGGAAGCGTGGCTCTAAAGTCGGATGTGTCGACCAATAGGCGTACGTTGAGCAGTTTTACTGCAAAGGAACGGAGCCAACATGCTCTGTAAAAGGGACGAAAGCTGGAAGACAAAATGAACGGCATCTGATGTTTGTAGACAGCGGCGTTTCTCTATATACTGCCAACAACGTTACGGAAAAACATGTCTGCACTTTTAATTTGAGGGTTCCATGGGAAAAGAGCGCTCTAGCACTTTAGGTGCGCTGACGAGGTTGAAGTCTGGTTCAGAAATTTTTGGCAAACTACTGAACGTAAAACTGGCCGGAGAATCAGCCTTGGGTTGATCGCAACGTCCCGCAAAGGACATCCCAGTTTTTTAAAATACATGCAACATTTACAGTTTGTGGAAAAAACAGGTGCTGCATAGTATGGGTGTTACTCCATACTCACATGTCCAGATGTGATGCTGCTTCTACGGCCAGTGATACCTGTATCTGACAGCAGGAATTGGAACTTCCCAAGTCGCCGTGTCCGGTTCTCACTAATCGCGCGTCCATCAAATTATCCTTTGACGGGGGATGTCAAACACAGTGACACGACAGGAACGCTGGATCAAAGGCTGCATCAGTGCAGGTGACAGCAGGTAAAATCAAAATGAGGACAAAGACGGTAAATCGCTGATGATATTACCGATGACAGTTCTGCAGTAATACTTGCTGACTGACTAGTGTCCGTGGAAGACAGAGATAAGTATATATTACACGTCTCCTCGGCCAGGAATATGTACAAACTGGATTATGAGGAAGGGGAAATTAAGATTATTTCAAGATCGCGTTGATACAAGAACTGATTACTTGATATTGTTTTTCCCTCCATACTTTACGGTTCTGTACTTCCGCCCTTCTGAAATTCGTTTTATAATCACGTTTTATGTAGATGTCTAGACTTGTTCTAGTATGCGTTATTAAATTTAGCTTCCATTTTTACGTATACTGTGTAGGGGCGAGATTTATAGAGCAAATACGAAAGGGGGGGGGGGCAATGACGTTCTGAACATATGCTGAAGGGGTGCATGGGTCAAAAATGAGAACCACTGGAATATCTACCATACATGGAACGGCCCTACCGCATATGTACCTGAAATATCGTAAACAGATGAAAAGACATTGGAAGCTTTGGAGATGTATCATCGCAGGGTTCAAAGAGTGAACTTGACAGACAGAGATGGGATAAAGTTTTCAAATCACACATTTTGACAAGCAGGTTGGCTATACTTGGTCACAAAACGACATATGCTGTTGAAAATATAGGATGAGTTTCCTTGATTGGGTTCTATCTAGAGCAGGGGTGGCCAACCTTTTCAGCAGGCGGGCCAAATTTCAGAAATAATATTTCCTGCCGGGCCACGCACCTAATGTTTTTGTTAATTAAAGTAAACAAGCAAGCGTGCTACAGCTTCGACCACTTCGTCGTTTCCCTTTTCGCGGGCCGCAACATGACTCCCGGCGGGCCGCATACGGCCCGCGGGCCTCGTGTTGGCCACCCCTGATCTAGAGTATGCCTTTGAATATTTCATGGGTGTTTAATATATTTTTTTTTATTCCGTTGATGAAGACTTTTCTGGAAATGGACTGATTTGTGTGTGTCCATCCTAGAAGCTTCTCAGACCTGTATTGTTTGTATTCTGATTGAGGTTACATACCAAAACATGTGCTAGCACAATTAACTAGTGCTAGCACAATTAACTCGTGGTGTGGACAAGAGTCCTGTAATACTTCACTTATGTGTGCTCTGTCTAAGCATTCAAATTAATACTTCAATAATTTGTAACAGCTGTGTAGGCAATTCATGATTGTGTAACAGTGTTGTCTGGGTATTCCAATTAATACTTCATTTATGTAACAGTGATGTCTAGGTATTCCAATTAACATTTCACTTGTGTAACAGCGGTCTAGGATTCCAATTAACACGTTACTTATTTGTGTTGTAGTGATGTCTAGGCATTCCATTTAACACTTGGGGTATTTATGTAACAGCGATGTCTATTGCATTCCAATTAATACTTCACCCATTTATGTAACAGTGCTGTCTATTGCATTCCACTTTCCACTTCACTTATTTATGTAACAGCACTGTCTAGGCATTTCAATTAATGCTTCACTTATTTATGTAAAAGCGCCGTCTAGGCATCCCAGGAACAGTCAGATGAGAGCAAGAGAACCTCACATCACATGAAGTATATAATGCCCTTTCACAACTGTGAATAAAATTAGTGGAACTGCGGTAAAGCTGTGGAAATGTAAACAATATAAAATAATAAAGTAATGCAGCTTTACAGAACAGGATTACGAAACATACAGGACATAGATACGTCCTTCTTTCGTTCGCTTGAAATGTCTATAGCTGCAATGTTGTCTCTTGTATGAATTTAACTGTGTTTTTTAGTTCACACAGCGGTCCATAGAGTTCTTCAACTGTCCTCAAGGCCAGAAGGTTTGCCCAGATTTGTTATATTTTGGGCATAGATAAGTTACGTCGTATAGGTTTAACTACAGTGATGTGTTTCTTGCTGACCATATTACACGCTTTGAGAAATACTGAGTGTAAATGCTGTCAGCCCCATATTTCTATAGACTGGACAGCATTTTATGGGTGATGTGGTCAATATACTATCTGAACTGTCACCAACACTGACAAAGCAAAGACATACCTAGCTCCCACAGCCACCTGCTGAACCGCCAACAGACGATGAACAGTAGTTGTCAAACCGACTTGTACGTCGTCAGAACACAGAACTGTCCCGGTGAAAACAGCTCTACAGCTGAGCCATGGTATTCCGACTGAGATGCAACTTTCTAAAGCCTCTTTCAGCGGTTGCTACATTAACATTAGGGCCAGGCCGTAAACATAGATTCACTCAAACTATCGGCAATATACAACTCAGCTTTAACACTGGCATTAATATCAATAGCGATTGTGTAACCAAAAAGTGTCACATTATATGCACAGCATCGAACAAAATACGTTTAGTTCAATAAATAGCTATATAAAATACTAAACACTGTATAAAAACCGCCCACGATTGTGGTAATATGTAATAACGGTCAATTTTCTTAACCCATAAACGGCTATGGCTACGAACTGAACACTGTTTTCCTATACAAAAGTCCATGGGGTGAGAAACTAAAAACATGCTCCTTTGACCAACGGTACGACTAGCAAAACATGTCACTCAAACCCAAGGGTAGAGAATAACTACACACACGCACGTATCTGGCCAACAGAACTCAGCTCACGGACTGTTTAATCCATCGTCCTGCATTGCCCGTACATTTAATGACCAATGAAACAAGTGACCAGCTGACCACCTCACCGATACAAACGCAACAGTAATAAAAACAACACAGCAGCCCGGGTAGTGCGCACGACTGGAGTTCCCACCCCACCCAGCTTTCTCCCCTTTTCCTCCCCACGGTATAAAACTCACTGTTGTCCATTTCGCTGTGGAAGCACGCGAGGGGCCTCGGCTGCACAAGTACCTTTTCCGATGGCCTCTCTTCCCTCACTTCATTGTTTTGATTATTGCTTCGTTCGCCCTCCCCCACCTCTAAATGGTCTCTCCCTTCCAGCCATTTCCATCTGTCAATCCTTTGTGTCCGGTTTAAATCCTTTATATTCTGACACGTCCAGCCTGCCAGGATTCACTCCAAATTGGACAAGTCACGCAACGTTGCGTAAGCCGGCTAGCAGTTCCATGACATGAGAAAACCAACGAATGTAGCAGTGGTAGAACAAGGGCGAGTAGATACAGAACACACCTCCACTGCTGGTATATATGAATGTATGCATATACTGAATGCTCACATATCCCCAAGTTATGTATATACTTGTTACAGGTGTAAGGACAAGTTTTACAATTTTGATCAGATGGGTCAACTTTATCACGTGTCCCGCCAACTGGCCTCCGCGTTCATTCATGTCTTGGCCCAGTTTTGGGTATCTGATGTTCTGAATTTTGATATGTTCTAAATTTAGAGGCGCGGCTGGCCGAGTGACTAGTACGCCGGACTCTCTTTCGGGAGACCCGGGATCGATCCCTCGGTAAGGTGTTGGATTTTTTTTCTGACGGGGGCAAAAAGAAAATTTTAACCTGCAGTTCGCGGCGACTGCACTAGCCAGGCGGCCTTAATTCCTCAGGCTCAAAGATCCCTCTGTCATACACCGCAAGGTACTATGGTGGCAGTAAATGACAGTTTAAATGACAGATTTTCTGAATCAATTCTATTGATATTATACTCCATCGGCTCAGCCCACCCAGCATAATTTCTCTCGGTCCGCTTCATTTCCCAGTCATCTTTCAGGTAGCCATGCATTCCAAAACCTCTTTCCACTCCATCCATCATGTGCCATGCCGGTAAGCGTGGGCGGTCATGTTCTGTCATCTCACTCGATCACCAGAATCGTGGATTAGCTCCGTGTTCCTGTTTCGACCATGCCACGTGGCCAAGCCATCCAGGTATTTACTTCTCGGTCTTCCCCTTGGTCTATTCCATTCGATCTTACCAGTCGTCACTAAGTTCTCCAAGTCATTTATTCTCATAACATGTCCAAAAAATTTTGACTGTCTACGCCTAATGACTGTCTGTCCATGGTATTCTTTGCATTTTTTCTCAGAATCCACATTTCCACAGCCATCAGCTCTCCACTGCGTGACCAAAAAATGCCGTTTGTCTCTTAATAGTTGTATATAATTCACTCTTGTAGGCAATCTTTGTTGATTACTCTGGCAGACCAAAACATATTCATATCATTCGTCCCAGGAACCTCATCTCCGCATGCTTCCAAGCTCTCCCTAATTACTAATCAAAGGCGCTGACAGTTAATATCATTTACAGAACATCGCAGTTAACTCCAATATTTATTGGCTGTTTGTGATTTCTTGGCAAAGTTTACTGTCAGCAGTTTGTCATTTCTGAACGACTGGCACTCATATCATTTTATAAAAACCAGCGCAAGGCGGTCTGCTTTGATCACATTAGCTACGGAGTGTCGTTTTGGTCAAGTAAACATTGCGCTAGCACGGAAAAGAACCCCTTACGTTTGTATCTTATAACTCACGTCTATTTATTCCCTCCAACTATAGCCAGGACTTATCCCTCGGCACTATAGGGAATATCCGCAGCCAGGAATCGGCCTTACAATTCACGTTTATTTCCCCTGAAGCACGCCTATAGTCATCCCCTTTCAACGTTTGTCGGACCCAATCTCCGAAGGTCAGTAACAAGGATCACTTCTTTCTAATGCTAAGATCACTTGAAGCCATGAATGGACACGATTGCAAGGGCTATAGTGGACTGGCTTGATTGCCGGAAAGGCCAGCTAACCGCACAAAGCACACGGCGCAGATAATGAGATTAGCCATTGAAGGCAAAGAAAAGTATAGGAAGTTCGACGATTTCCTGGTAATGGTAACGTGGAGGGCTGCTATTATATGACTTTATGAGGTGAATGTCAACATACACTCCACTACCTCGCTATGTTATCCTTATAGGCTCGCCATCTCCGAGAACTATGTTTATAACAATGCGTACAGGACTGGAAAAGCACAAACTTACAAAAAGGTTGTCTAAATAAACAGACATATGACCAGGAAGCTCTACGAAAGGAAAACTACAGATACGGGCCAGCATTTTGACCATCTATCAACGAACACCGGCTTTGTAGCCAAGTCGTTACCAATGTAATTTGTAATGGCACAAACGGCGTTGGAAAACAGATGCGGGAGATTTAGCAGCAGGCCGACTTGCGTAGGTTTCCTCATACAAAAGTATGGGTGCCGGTCGTTCAGAAATTAAAAAAAAAAAAACATAATTCACACGAGATCTGCAAGTAAGTATCAACATAAAACATAAAAACTTGGTAAGAAAACTAAGTAACAATTAAGTAGATAGCAGTAAGTACTCAAACTAGTAAGTAGTCAGTTAAGTAAGCAATAGGCAAGTAAGTAGATAGTCACAGAAGTAGATAGATAAGTACATAGACAGATAGAAGTACATAGATATATAAGTACATAGATATAAGTACAGAGATATAAGTACATAGACAGATGTAGATGGACAAAGAAGTAGATAGACAGATAAGTAGATAGACAGATAAGTAGATATACAGATAAGTAGATATACAGATATACGTAGATAGGCAGATAAGTAGATAGACAGATGTAGATAGGCAAAGAAATAGAAAGTAGATAGATAGACTACATTGTTAGCGAAGTAAACAGACAGACAAATAAGCAGACAGATAAGTAAACATACAGACAACTAAGTAGTCTGCCAAAATAGAGAGGTAACTAAGCAGAAAGAAAAATTAGATGTAAGTAGACAAGCTAGAACACAGACAGGTTGATGGGTTAGAGAGTAGGAGGGCTGGTGCATAGGTGGGCTAGTGTATAGGTGGGCTAGTGAATAGGTGGGCTGGTGCATAGGTGGGCTAGTGTATAGGTGGGCTGGTGTATAGGTGGGCTGGTGTATAGGTGGGCTAGTGTATAGGTGGGCTGGTGCATAGGTGGGCTAGTGCATAGGTGGGCTGGTGCATAGGTGGGCTAGTGCATAGGTGGGCTAGTGTATAGGTGGGCTAGTGCATAGGTGGGCTGGTGCATAGGTGGGCTGGTGCATAGGTGGGCTGGTGCATAGGTGGGCTGGTGTATAGGTGGGCTGGTGTATAGGTGGGCTAGTGTATAGGTGGGCTAGTGTATAGGTGGGCTAGTGTATAGGTGGGCTAGTGTATAGGTGGGCTAGTGCATAGGTGGGCTGGTGCATAGGTGGGCTGGTGCATAGGTGGGCTAGTGTATAGGTGGGCTAGTGTATAGGTGGGCTAGTGTATAGGTGGGCTAGTGCATAGGTGGGCTAGTGCATAGGTGGGCTGGTGCATAGGTGGGCTAGTGTATAGGTGGGCTAGTGTATAGGTGGGCTAGTGTATAGGTGGACTGGTGTATAGGTGGGCTAGTGTATAGGTGGGCTAGTGTATAGGTGGGCTAGTGCATAGGTGGGCTAGTGTATAGGTGGGCTAGTGTATAGGTGGGCTAGTGTATAGGTGGGCTGGTGTATAGGTGGGCTAGTGTATAGGTGGGCTAGTGTATAGGTGGGCTAGTGTATAGATGGGCTGGTGTATAGGTGGGCTGGTGTATAGGTGGGCTGGTGTATAGGTGGGCTGGTGTATACGTGGGCTAGTGTATAGGTGGGCTAGTGCATAGGTGGGCTAGTGCATAGGCAGGATAGAGAGAATACATGTCAGAGAGTAAACAGGTTAGAAGGAAAAAAACTGACTAGAGAGAAAAACGGGGAAAGAAAACAGGCTAGAGAGAAAACTGGTCAGAGAGAAAACGGGCTAGAGAGAAAACGGGCTAGAGAGAAAACTGGCTAGAGAGAAAACTGGTTAGAGAGAAAACAGACTAGAGAGAAAACAGGTCAGAGAGAAAACAGGTCAGAGAGAAAACAGGCTAGAGAGAAATAAGGCTAGAGAGAAAACTGGCTAGAGAGAAAACAGGTCAGAGAGAAATAAGGCTAGAGAGAAAACTGGCTACAGAGAAAACAGATTAGAGAGAAAACAGGCTAGAGAGAAGACATGCATGTAAGTAGACAGATGGATAAGTAGACGGATGGGCAAGTAGATAGACATGTAAGTAGACAGGCATGTAAGTAGGCTGTTTAGTAAGCAGACATGTAAACAGACATGTACGAAGACAGGCAGCTAGGCAGGTAATCAAGTAAGCAGGAAGGTAGGTATGTAAAGATAAACATGCAGACAGTTAAATTATACATTTTTCCAAAGTCAAAGTAGGCTGTTGTTGCTTTAAGTAACAAGTTAGGTTACATTGTGGACAGAGATAACTGGGGCTTGCTGTAATTTCGGATCACATACGGGTCTACAGTAACAGGTGAACAGAATATGCAGTTACAGTAACAGGTGAACAGAATATGCAGTTACCGTAACAAGTGAACAGAATATGCAGTTACAGTAACAAGTGAACAGAATATGCAGTTACAGTAACAAGTGAACGGAATATACAGGGTTACAGTAACAAGTGAACAGAATATGCAGTTACCGTAACAAGTGAACAGAATATGCAGTTACAGTAACAAGTGAACAGAATATGCAGTTACAGTAACAAGTGAACAGAATATACAGGGTTACAGTAACAAGTGAACAGAATATGCAGTTACAGTAACAAGTGAACAGAATATGCAGTTACAGTAACAAGTGAACAGAATATGCAGGGTTACAGTAACAAGTGAACAGAATATACAGGGTTACTGTAAGAAGTTAACAGAATATGCAGGATTACAGTAACAAGTGAACGTAAAATTTCTTTTTTAATGGCAGACACTAGTGCTGGGGTGTGACTTGTTAAGAATGAAGTGAAAAACTGCAAGTTTTGAATATAAAAACTGATTAGATATAAACCTATTGATAAAATGATCAAGTGCTGAATGTAAAAACTGATTTGATATAAATCTATAGACAAACTGATAACTGTTGAATGTAAAAACAGATGTGATTAGAATCAACCGTCATAGCACCCATGAAAAGGATGTATCACCATCTTGAACTTGGAAGTGCTGAGGCATATTGGATGTATGGTAAATATGTCATAAAGGACATATATATCATCATCATCAAGTGCCATGCTGAAAGGCGTGGGTGGTCATAATTAGCTTCTCACACTGTCATCAGAGTCTCGAATCAGGTTTATGTTCTTTTCCCGACCATGCCATGCTGTCAAACCATCAAAGCATTTATCCCTTTGTCTTCCTCTTGCTATCTTCCATCAAGCTTGTTAGTTGTCACTAAATTGTCAAGTCCATTTCTCCTCATAAGCCCAAAAAATCTTGATTGTCTTGTGTCTAATTTCTCCAATCAATCTCCGTTTTTCATTTGTCTCTTGAAGACCTGTCTCGTTTGATCGTCTGTGTGTGTGTGTGTGTGTGCGCGTGTATGTGTGCGTGTGCTTGCGTGCGTGTACTTGCGTGCGTGTGTGTGTGTCTGTGTGTGTATGTATATATATATATTTACTGTATGGGCGATAAGGTCAGTATCACACTGGCTGTCTACACACGACATTTCCGATAACCATTCCAGGTTGGGCCGACTTGGGAGCCTAGGTCCATTTATTTTTCAAAACATCCGCCATGAAGCGAATTCAAGCCCTTGACTTCCGCGCCGGTAGCGAGCGTTTTTTTTTGTTTTGTTTTGTTTTGTTTTTGTTTACATATCCTTTTTACAGGACATAGCTGTCAACACCGGCATTTTGCTGCAGTTGTTGGTGTTATGGCAAGTTTACTGAACTACCGGCTCCCATACCAACTCGTTAAAACCCAGCTCAAGGCGGTCTGCTGAAAAATCGGTCGCAGCTGTGTTTCGAGTGCGGGTAAGAGGGCTTACAACGCGTCCGTAAGCCCTTTGCCAAGCGAGCGTCTAGCCACTACAATATGGTGACTCCCACACACACCCATACTTATATGTGAATGACTTCGCCAGCACGTCCCCCACGTACATGGTGCCAGCCCCACATTTCTATAAACCAATCAGCTCTGGAGGATGTTGTCAATATCACGGCGGCCGCCTGTGCCTCCCAGCACTTCTCGTTGTACTCATTTTAGGCTGGACCCACCTGGAAGCCTGGGTCAGTGTTCGCCTGTATGCAAATTAGAGCCCATGACCAATAAGGCAAACCAGCTCATTGGACAAATGGCACCAATACAAACATGTATCAATCGTTACTAAGAAAGCACTTTACAACACAATCGTCCTACCAACTCTTGTGTTACCAATGCCAAACCTGGACAAAGAAAACCCTGGACAGAAAAAGAGAAAAGAAAAATCACAACAGAAATGAGATTCCTGAGAATACTCAATGTATCAAGAAGAGATAAGATCAGAAATGAAGAAATCACAATTAAAGTGGGGGTTATAGCTGCACTAGATTTTATTAGAAGGCAACAAATCAAATGGTTTGGCCATGCAACTAGGTTACCAACTAACAGCATACCACAACAAGCAATGAAGTACAGACCAGATGGAAGCAGAGGTAGAGACTGACCACGTAAAAAACGTTGGACGGAGGGAATAGCAGAGTCCATGGGAATATCGATACTATGAAGCCCGTAAGCGGGCACTCTCCCGCTGTTGACCTCGACACCGCAAGGTACAAGAGAACATCCGAAATCCTTCAGTAAACATAATTTCTTACCTTAGCTAAATATATACACTATGAGAATCGTGTCGACCGATGCTAAGCCACAAGTTCAGGCAAGAAAAACTGAAAATGAAACGAGTCGATATCTACAATGATCCACAAACTTCTCAGTTCGAATTCTGAATGGTGTGAAATCTAGTGCGAAACCTATTAACTTCAACACAGGAGAGTGTATATCAGGGGAAACAACTGCTGAAATAGAAGGGAGGCTAGTTGTTGAACGAGGTTACCCGCCACACTTTAAAATAAGCGGGAAGTGGCTGAAAAAGCACCCCGCCTGCCGATCAGATATTTCATCACCTCCCGTAGATGAACTCGTAAGTGTGTTAGAGTATAACGAATCCAAGAAACTGTGAAGACATGTTTTTGAAATGAATGTTGAGAATCTTGTGAAGATACAACAAGCGCTGACTTACTGACAACCACATGTGATACTAGATCACTCCACAATGCCATAAGGAAGTCAAAAAGGCTGCAGCACATAAACAAACCCCCGTATGTTACCGGGGACCGATTGGGATGCAATCAGTAAAACTGTAACCAATCATGTACGTCGTCAGAGGCCACCAAGAGGATGTATGGCGTGCCACTGCCTACTTTATCATGTACTAAACTGCAAAGTCCAACAGCTCCCAAATCCGACAAATCATAACAGTCTACAAAGGACTAGCTGAGTTGACCGAAAGGTCTATGCTCTACTGTGACAGGAATGACTGAAGCAGGAGAACAATAAGAAGTGCGCTGGCGGAGGGGTAACGGTTCAATTTCCTACACCAGTCAGCTTGGGTTTAAATCTTGACTTATTCATAAAGCAATGGCAAACTAATGTACGTAAAATTGCTTAGAAAATCCATCGAATCGCCTGCAACAGACATTCAACATTTTAAACAAGGGGGAAAGGGGGGGGGGGGGATAAAAGAAACGATGGACTATTCAGCAACGATATAAGCAATATCAATTTCATCAGGCAACAGAGAGACCTCCAGACACCAACAAATGGGGAAGATAGTTGGAACTGCAATGACTAAAATACAGCTTAAAATACCTGAGGGCAAAATGAAGAGAAAGGAAGTGGGATGTATAAGAAAGCAGTAAAACTACACAGGTAATAAAAGAACACCTGGATGTAGATACGCAGAGTTATCGGGAATCGGACAGAACAGGGAACTGTACGATACCATGACAAGGCGACATTAAAACCAACATTCAGACTGACAAGAGAGATGCGGAGAAGCATGATCGCCCGCTAATTAGTAAAGATTTTAATAATGCTTGCTTGCGTTCGCTGGCTGTGAACTCCAGCGTGAAGTCTTGTATGTTGGATGGGGACATCCTGCTGTGCAACACCAGTGTGATGTTAATAATGATCGTGGCAGTGGCAAAGGTAATGATGGCAACGTAAAATGGCTAACGAAACTGGTAATCGTTAAAGTTGTAAGCATCAAAATTAAGTTGTTTGTTATGTTTCGTTCGCTTGCTTTGAACTCAAATGTAGTCCACACACGTGCTACTAATACTGGTGCACTTAACTTATTTTTGCGTGTGGATTAGTTGTCCGTATTACCACTGCCCTTCGCCATCACGGGATGATACCACTTCAGAGATATTTCTAATTTACGTAACAATCTTTATGAAGAGAATAAAAAGTGCAGCACGAGCAATATGATGATATATCAAAATCACCAATAAAGAAATACCCCATCTGCCTAGCTACTCATCAGTCTAGAGTCTAGACTCGAACAAGACAAGTAGGGACTTACCACTTCACGCTGCAGTTCTCTGTAAGCTTTGCCGGTGGCTCTTGTCTTTTCTTGCTGTTCAGCAGAGTCCCCATACTGGATAGTTACGGATTCTATGGTGGCTTCCAGCCAGTCTGCAATTTGAAAGCAATAAACATAGGTTTATATACGCCAAATAACCACAGCTAATTGTGTAACGTTACATGCACTGCTATGACAAGGTCAGTACAAGACTTAAACGACTGCTACAGTAGAGGCATGAAACCTATCTTTGGCACAGTGCAGTTCCATGGCAAGGCGTGTAGCGAGGGTGAGCCGGCACATATTCTAGCCTATGAAATAAAAAACGTTCCCAATGAAGCATCGGCCCTCAACAAACTCACAACAACTCAGCCGTCCTGTCTTATTCAATCTTCTTTACGTCTTTAATTATATCCCTCTATTTCTTTTGCTACTAAATTCCATAGTAAGATATTTTGTTAATGTATCCTTTAAAGGCATTTACAGGTAGGAGGGTCGACTTCATTGCACCGAATTTTATTACATATTCTTTTCCGCAAATACTTTAGCCCTTCTTAAAGAATGCAGTGATTTTGAAAAAGTAATAATAGAAGGTATGGTTCCTGAAAGAAACAATGGTCGATCAATGCGATTGTGGATATAAGTCAACTATACCCTGGGCATGAGAATGCATGAGGCAGGCGTCGACAGAAATGTCACTTCTTTTGTCAGCTAACGGCTATACAAATATTACCTCTAATGAAGAAATGAAACATACTGGTCATGCGGGATGACGTGGAACTCAGAATTCTAGCAAGATATATCACAACCGCTTAAAGTTTAGCATCGCTATGTGTAATCTTGGCAGCGGGGAAGTTATGAGTTGCCAAATGAAGAGGAAATATCAAGCGACGTAACTCCATGATGAATTTGTATGATTAATATTTACATAATTGCTTCCCTTTGGATAGTGGGACGTGAAATCTCCAGCGTGTGAGTGTGTGTGTGTGGGTGTGTGTGAGTGTGTGTGTTCTGTTTAAGCTGCATATCCTTTACAGGACGTTGCAGTCAACACCAGCATTTTACCACCGCTGTTGATGACTTGGCAGGTTTTACGTTCAGTAGTTTGCCATTGCTTTCTGAACGACCGGCTCCCATAACACGTAAAACAGCCCAAGGTCTGCTGCCAAATCGGTCACCACTGTGCTTCGAACGCGGGTAAGCGGCATTACGATTAGCGTTCGCAACGCCATCGTCACGGAGACCGGCCAGTGTGTTATCGGAGTCATTAAAGAAAACAACGAATAGCAACACTAATCTAGCATGCATGTCGTAAGACACGACAAAGGAGGGTTGGTGAGGGACTGGCTACATGATCTAGTAGAAAACCGCGACATCCAACTAGCCACGAACATGTCCAGAAATAAGGACAGAAGAATAACTCAGATGACATGAGGCTCTTCTAGCAGATTTAAAAAAAAGTTAGTTGCATATGCTTTACAGGACGTCGCAGTCAACTCCAGCATTTATCTGCTGTGATTTCTGGGCAAGTTTACGTTTAGTAGTTTGCCATTAATTTCTGAACGACCGACACTCATACTATTGTACCAAAACTGTCACACTTCAACGACAGTGTCTGCAAAGAACCAGGTGTAGAAGGGGGGAGGGGGTGAGACAGATTAGGAACCCGTATGTGGAAAGATGATATTGCCGGGGATCGGCAGGGGTTCTGGAAGAATTGAGAGAAGATCAGAAACATTTTCAATCAGAAAGCGGTGGGAACGATTAGCAGTACGACTATTCGCTGGCTGTTGAACGAGGGGGAGAAGCTTGTATACGAATGCCCTGAGTGCAGTGATATCGATTCTTAGCTCAACTCAACTCAACATCTGCTACGACTACCTTAACCGTTCAAGATGATGAAACAAAGATAACAAGATGACTGTAATCTTAAGCATGAACTACAGACATGCACAAGATCATGGGAATCCACGTGAGCATCTATAAACGCCGGGCAGGAAAACTAATTATTTTTACTATAAATGTCAAAACAGCGAAGGTAAAGGGAGATTAAGAATGTAAAACCCACGATAAGATTTACTTGCACTTCGTATGCATACGTATTCAACATGACAACCTGCGAAAAGCAAAGGGAGTCTGCTTATTCCAGGAACAGATGCCACATCCGTCAAATGAAACCTCAGCCGAGAATTAATGATAATGTTTTCCCTGGGTCACAATACACATGCACCCAGGCTACTCCGCGACCATGGAAGCGCCAGGGGCGACTGAAACAAACGGCAGGTGGTGTTGTGATGTCACCTCTCGCTGCAAGTGTGACGACAACCGTGTGAAAGTGTGCTGTCGATGTCCTGCACGAAACACGACCCGTGACCGAAGAATGCAGGCATTAACTTTTTCCCACGATCGTGGTTAGAAACTACGTCTTGCCTGAGGATGTCATTGTACTTAGGCAACGATGTGGACTACTTGTTCTACAGCTTCGTTGTGAAACCTCATGTTTACACGGTTAGGTAACGGTCACTGACAACATCCACAATTGATAGAGTCGTCAATGTACAGAGTTGGAGTGCATGTGTTTGCCTGCCTACATTACTAGTACCGTTATTATATCAACTGGTAGGAGCTACTGTTAGAACGCTTGTCGGCCGATCCGGTGATCAGGGGTTCGGATTTACGCCGAGAAGAACTTAAAATCCACCTGAGCTCCCAACCACTAAAAGGAAACAAAAATCCAATTTACTACACTACAATGACTGACTGGCAAGGTGCCAGTAGTCATTGTAGTGTAGTAAATTGGATTTTTATTGACAGACGATAGTTTGTAAAATGGGGTTATCTCTCCATAACACAAAGCCTGGGCTGAATTTAGAGACCATATGTTGTCCATGACAGCACGATCCCTCTCTCGGCCTGTCTAGTTTACTCCAGAAGAAAGGTGACAACAATACGTCTGGAACAAGACAAACTGCAGAAGCTGCCGGATCAGCAAAGCAATGCTCTAACTGTCTGTCAGAGCTTCGATCCTAGACCAGTTACCAACCAAGGCTTAAGGCCTGGTCTGCCCTGCTAGGACATTTAGTTTTTAGCATTTCTCACACCAGGATAAGGTACACTATAATACAATCCCATTTACTACACTACAATACAATCCCATTTACTACACTACAAAACTATCCCACTGATGTGGCCGAAATGATAAGTGCGCTAGCTCTGAAACTTCCGCTGCGCTTACGGTGGGTTAGGGGGGTTCACTCCATACACCAGTATTAAGTTAGCCTTGAACGTTGCATCCTCGTTCAGAAAGCAATGGCAAACTATTGAACGTCAAATTGTCTGGACAATCAGCTGTGGGTTGATTGTGACGTCCTGCAAAGGACACGTACCATTGTTTGTACTTGCTCTTCGACCACCAAAGTTTGTTATGGACCTACAAAACAATCCCGTTTATTTCTGTATAAAACAGCCCGATATTATAATACAAATCAATCCCATTTTTTATAGTGCAAAGAAAACCCAAGTCTTACAATTGAGGGATGCGCGATAAAATTGTGGCTAGACATGTCGGATACCCATCCAGGCGGGGGGAAACACCTGGTGTCCCATATCGATCCCTCTTAAACTGAGCGTCAACAGATGTTCTAGGAAATAAAAGCGGGTGACACGATAGTGACCATAGAGTGTTGAATGTTCTATAAAATATACGGGCTAACACCATACAGCCAAACAATTTAAATGTAAAATACCAGTTAATTTTACTTTATATTACCATCTCATTTATTGCGGTACAAAACAATCCCGTTTATCATACTACAACATAATCGCTTTTATTGCAGCACATAATCATCCCATTTATGACATTAAACAATAGTCTCATGTAGTACGGTATAAAATCAGCATCATGTGTCTTGCCGACTAGTGTGAGAGACCGTGCTTCCCCACACATTCTGACCTCCAAGAGAATGTTTCAGTGTGCACGATGATACGTTCCCTGCCACGGCACACAACTGTCAAGAATGTTCTCTCGCTATCTTCCTCTACCTTCCTAACCAGAAATCGTTCCAGCTGTCACTGCGTGTTCCAGATTGTCATCTCATAATGTGATCAAAACCAAACTCGGCTTCTCTTTCTGATATTTGTGACTAGATTAGATGTTGACTGTCATTAGATTGTTGATGTAATTAGATGTTGACTGTCAAATGAATTTTTGGCATTCTTCTGTAAAACCTGAGGCCGCGAGAGATTTGTTTCCTTGTTTACTAATTGTCCAAAACATACCGAATTCACAGCCATGTTAAAACTGGTTATACATAAACACACACAGTAATCCCATAATACAAACTAACAAAGTAATTGTAAAAGTAAAATTGTAATAATCCTATTTATCATACTACAAAACAAATCACAAGTATAACCAGAGAAAGTCAAGTTACAGCCACAGCTGTAGCCGCTGTCCTGTCGACGAAAATCTGCTAAAACTCCACTCATTAACACCGCTGATCCCCGTGACTGGAGCAACTGCGAGGGATTTCCCTGGCTGTCAGACCATGTCAAGTGTTATGTCGACCGTCCCCTGCAGGTCGCGCAACATGCAGCGACTCACGCACACAACACGCACGCGCACAGGACAATTGCCTGGTGGCTGCAGACAGTGCGGGAGGTCAGACCTGGGACCTGGGACATCTGCCAGAAATAGGTACCAAATGGCCACACGAGTTTAGAGCCGCGACGTAAGGAGACATTTACGGGGACCAACACTGGACAACAATAGCACTGGGTCAATGTCTTGACCGCAACCTGGTCACTTAAGAAGGTAAAGTCGACAGTGTTTGACAGAGATGAGACCAACTTGTCATGTTTCCTAAGTTGCTCAAGTTTCATCATGGCAGGGTCTCCACCTGTCTCTCTGCCGTCATCAGATGTTTGCAGACTGCATGCCCCGCTGAGACATTGGTGGTTCACATGAGACGGAAATAGACATGCACGAGACCAGAAACGCCAATAGCAATAGGCGACTGTCGAGTTGTTTAAATGGGTATAGAAAGCAAAAGGAACAACTTCATTGCACCAGGTTTTATCCCATATGGCTCGTTCTCTTTCTACAGCACGACCTGCCGAAACCGTCGCACAAAGCACGAACTCCGTAGCTCCAGCAACAACCCCCAGGAGTCTCCGAGAAAATTGCACTAGTGAATCGAATGGCTTAGCCCAGAATCGAACCCACAACCTTTGGAGCGCGAGTCATCGACGTAGCCAATTCGCCGGGGTTGTGTGTTTATGATTGACAGTCAGATATGTGCAGGTTTGATTGAAGCATATGTAACATAGACATAGATTAAAAACACAATCGTGGAGAAACACGAGAAGAAACATGTCTGCAGGTATAGATAGACTGCACAGACATGTATACAATTCCCCACCCTAAATAAGTCAATATCTATGAATTACATATTGGTAGGAAAGAAATGAACTAGTGACTATCCATTTCAGTATGTCCGAATAGATGGAGCATTCGCTCTTAAACTTCTGGTGTGCTAATGCCAGAGTAGCAGGTCCTTGACCTGAGGACGTAAAGTACTAGTACCTCAGAAGTCGGAGTGGGTTCACCTCATGACGAGGGACATGAGAAATGTGGACAAATAACCCACACGCAAAAATCAGTCCAGTGCACTAGAAGTAGTGGCATCTATATTGACCACGCTTGACTTCAAAGCGAACGCAAAAGATAAAATGAAATAAAATATTCCCCCACGTGCCGTCGGCTGGTTTGTCGTGGGTGGCTGACATTATATTGACCACACAGCCCCTCCAGTGCTAGTTGGTCTATACAAATATGGAGCATGTAAAATAGGCCCAATACACCCGAGGTCGTGTAAACTCTTTCTTTACTTTCTTATTTTTACTTACAATTATCTGGAAGTGTCTACACTGTTAACTTTACTCTGTGCGCGATTCTCCTTTAGACACTTGTTGGCACTGTCCACATACACGGTTGCTGCATTGTCTCGCAACAGGCTAACTTCTCTATTCCACATCTGCTGATATCCTTTCTACTTCCCACGCCAAGATTTGGCATGAATTAGACCTAGTCTGTCTGTACTCTAGTGGCCTGTACTCCTAGCTCTTCCATCCACCACACAATACACCGTACACGGTACAGTGAAGTGTTAGGCCGTCAACTACTCTATGTCACCACATATGAGGCGGCCAGTTCCCTTGCTCCCGCGTTTTCTTTTCATAACATTCTGAATATTGTCTGTTACCCATTTTTATGAGCTAGTCGAACCAGAGCCGTACTGGTGTGAAAACCCTCCCTGTTTGGGATTTCGGACAACTTTCTGGCCGGCCAGCGCACTAACCTCTATGCCGTACATACTACTGCTAGATCCATTTATTCTAGGCGACAGCTAACAAAGTCGCTTAACATCGCTTAATAGTCGACAGGGCCGACTTCATTGCACCGGGTTTTTATCCCACATGGCTCAGTCTCTTTCTGCAGCGCGGAAAGCGTCGCACAAAGCACGAACTCCGTAGCTTCAGCGACGACCCTCAGGAGTCGTCCAAAAAAATGCACTCGTGAACCGAAGGATGGGGCCCGAAATCGAACCCACAACCTTCGGAGCCTGAGGCAGACGGCTTGACCACTTTGCCACGGAGACTCCCGACAGCTAAAGATGTGTGAGTGGCTAGTTCGTTTCCTCGCTGCGTTTCCTTCAGGGATAATTCTGACAATGGTAGTCAAATTTTATTACACTGAAAATACCACAATAACTTTATTAGCTGAGAAAGGGGGGGGGGGGGGGGCAACATAATTTGTCTTGGCAGACAAGCCCACTAACCATAATGCACAGCGGCGTGCACCAGTTTAACCAAATAGACTAACATTACTATTTAATGTCATTTATAACGAATGTGTAACTCGATAATATACAATAACCAGACATACCCCACTCCCCGCCCCCCACCCCCGTTTCCTCATCCTGGAACACAGAGCAAACCAAACAGGAAGATCTAAAGAAACACGAAATGAGAGTATAAGACATGGAAGACATGCAGACATATGGGGACATGGAAGAGCAACCCAAATAGGGGGAGATCTAACATCACAGGGAGACGACAATCAGAGACAAGTGACGAATAATATAGAGAAAAGTTGACATGAAAGAACAAACCAAAATATACGAAGATCTAAAATACACGAGAAATATAGAATCAGAGACGGAGATAAATAATATAGGAAAAAGTAGGCATGGACGGGGCTACAGAAGATAGAACAAGATCTAACGGCTTGATGTGAGTTTGTGGAAGGCCAATTCTCCAGACAGAGAGAGAGACACACACACACACAGAGAGAGAGAGAGAGAGAGAGAGAGAGAGAGAGAGAGAGAGAGAGAGAGAGAGAGAGAGAGAGAGAGAGAGAGAGAGAGAGTAGAAAAGATGATAGTTCAACCACAAAGACATATAATTACCTGCACTCTTGACGAACACCCTGCGCTGTCTGTGAGTAGCCTTTGTGAGTAGATCACAACTGACAATAATCCAGGCATGATACAGCCTTGCCCGTGCGCCGTGCCGAGAGGATCTCGTTTCCATGGGAATCATCTTGATGTCTACAGGCTACCGCGACAACACACGGCGATGCTCGGTTTACAGCAGGAGACACCAATACAACCTACCCAGCAACAGATTCTACAGGTCTATAAATGTACTTACGATGTTACTGAAATCGCGTAAAATATAACCACCAAGTCTTAACTTAACCACTGACTTAATATCCTGGCCTTTGCTAAACAGAAATGTATTTAACTTTGTTCAGTTACTATGAAATATAGAACTGAGCCTAGCGTTTTCGCAAAGTTAACAAACACTACGATGTCGCAGTTAAATAAATTAAAAAGTCGATCGTAACATTGAAATCAACACGAATAAGCAATGTGTATTTCTAACTCAGAAATCTGCGTCCTACCTGGTAAACTGCGTGCACCGACTTATATTAGAGACACCGGCAATGGTGGAATAAATTACAAAATTATTGACACAAGTTACTAATAACAAGTTCGCCATGCACAAAAGCTGCTTCCGCCTCTTTTTCGTAATCCGTCGGCAGACGTGTCCAGCCTTACGTCTCAATGTCTCCTACTTGTTGCTGATGAAATAAGCCCCGCCTATTACCCCAAAGGCGTGGCTTCCAAACATGGCTACCTGCAGCAGCGAGTTTCTCATTGGCTGTCCACTAAACGATTACTCACTAGCGTTTGATTAATACATTCTTGAAGACTGACATGTGAAAACAACTATCTACTTCCGTCAGGGCCTGCGCCACGTGCCCACGTAATTGATACAGCTCCGGGCTGCTGCGGCTGACTAGACGGTGTTGAGGGTTGGCTAAATGACTAGATAAACGACTAGGTGTTAAAGTAAAGCACCCGTTTACATGCCTTCAGGTGTATTGGGTACATGGTGCTATCCCATATATTTGTATAGGTAAATCATAACTACAAAGTATTATCGTCGGCGAAGGAAGGAATGGAGGGACATGGAAAAGAGGAACACTGCCAGGCATGCATCAGTGGTAGTCGTCTAACGCACAGAGGACCAGGACAATTTAAACCGCACTATGAACCACAACAATTATAACCAAGGCTGTTAAAGCTGATTGACCGAGGTGGAAAGTTTCTCTTTTTTTCTTCTACAAATCGGAGAGAATGATTAATTGAAGAGAATCATTGAGGTCAATGAAATAGCATGAGAATTACACACGAGAATTACATCTACAGCTTTGGATGGCACTCCTAGTGGAGAAAAGAAGTTTGAGATTAGAGGACACACTAAATAAAATACAAATATTGAAAGCTATAGTGACACCATCAGAATTCCAGCCTGTAGCCTCAGAAATAGCCATGCGTCGAAGTACACTTGTTCCATCAGTGAGGCGATGCCATTGGGGGGGGGGGGGGGGGGGGGGGGAGTCCGGGAGTGGTCACTATAGCTTTCTATTTTTTATATCAATATAATATGAAGTACTGTGTCTTCTAATTAATGCGCCCTCTAGTCTCTACTTTTTTCGTATACTTATATGAGTGTCAATCAATACATGTGGATTTATTTCTCATATTATTTCCTATGTTGCAGACATTCGGAACTCTATAAGTCATGTGTCAATATCACGCCAGTTGCCTTTATTTCACAGGGCAAGCCATCGTTCCTATGTTAAGCTGGGTCGACCTGAAATTCCAAGTCAATTTTTACAAGCCGCTTCGCTGGGGATCCGAACCCAAGACTACCGGATTGCAGACAATAGTACTAGCCACCACACTCCATGTTCGTGTATAAACAATCAATAGTTTTCTTACTATACCAGTGAGTGAATGAGACACTCAAAGCGGAAGAGAAGGCGGGATAGGAAGAGAGACTGACGACTTATTCGTACTCACATTAATACAGAATTGTTTGTCTTCGAATACTGTGTGTAATCTAGGTATGCATGTATATGCAAGATTATCGCCATGCCTCTTGCCAGGTTTCAGTAAGGAGTACATGTCTCTAAATTGTGGCGTGGGACACATAGGACTAGCACACATTAGATTTGTAAGAGCATCTACTTCCCCATTGCAACATATACCTCTGAGACCTGGGCACTTAATAAACAAGCTGAACAGCGCATAAATGCCTTTGAATATAAATGTTATAGATCAGTTCTAAGGATATCTTGGATACGGAAAAGAGCAAATGCAGTCATATGACAAGATCTGAATACTGAAGGAGGTTGGTTACTAAAGATGATAAAATAAAGGAAATTGAAATATTTTGGTCACTTGAAACGTCATGATAGTTAGGAGAGAACAATAATGGAGGGGTATATGCCCGGGAATAGAGGAAGAGGACGGCCAAAGAGAAGATGGGTTTTGGATGTAGCAGATGATCTCCAGATGGGTGTATCTGACGAGGGACATCTTGCTTATGATCGAGAAGTTTTCCGGAAAGTTGTTATGGGAGCAAGGTTCTGCAAAGGACATGTCACTGAATAAATGTATGAATGAAAGAACACGTCCCTCCACAGATCTCGGTCCTGGGTGTTCTGCACCAATTATATCTATGATGTTCCTTCATGCCATGGTCTTACACCGTAAGGCATCATTCCTCTTGGCCTTCCTCTTCAGCCACTGATCTTTCTAGTAGTACGATTCTCTCCGATGCCTATCTTGCCATTATGAGATCAAAGAACAAAGTACAGACAGAAGGGACACACATGCTACTGTGCTAATAATATTATACTGGTACTGTATGTGATTCCTGGGCAAGTTTACGTTCAGTGATTTGCCATTGCTTTCTGAACGACCGGCACCCATATCATTTTATGAAGGAAAAAAAAAGATCCCCAACTCAAGGCGGTCTGCTGTCAAATCGCCTGTAGCTGTTTCGAATGCGGTATGCGGGATTACGAACTGCGTCCGTAACCCCTTCGCCACAAAGCCGGTTTTTGTTTCGACGTATCCTCCGTAATTTCAATGCTAAGTGAACGGAAATTTACATGATAATACTTTTTTCATTTGATTGTGTGAATGCCTGGTCCTACCTTTTTGTTTGCTACTGAATCAGTTAAGAACCTATGGTATAACACAAACAAACAACTTAAAGTCACATTTTTGAAAACATATATCTTTGATGTGGACCACTCTACAATTACTAAAGGAGAGCAATGGGGGATTTGTATCGTAAATGTTACATAGACGTTCTCTTGGTATCGTGGACCCAAAGAAGACCAATACTGGTCCAAACACCGTAGGAAACTGACTCATTGCTCGCTCGCTTTAAACTCAGCCAAGTCCATACACGTGTTGCTTCTTCAAGTGCACTGGACTGATTTCTGCGTATGGATTAGCTTTCCCAATTATCAATGTCCCTCGCCATCAGGCGAACCCACTCCGACTTCAGAGGTACTTGTATAATTTACGTCCCCAAGTCAAGGACAAGAAGTCAACATTTCAGTCCAGCTGACTAGTGTGGGGGTTTAACCCGATACCTCAGCATCAGCACACCGGAAGTGTAAGAACAAGTACTCTTATCCATTAAACCATGCTGACCCCCATTGACTCATTAATGTCTCAACCGATAATGACCAGGTTCAGCAGTTTACATAATGCCTCGAAAACTGAAATACTCTATTATTAGAGTATTACACTATATGGTCGCTGCGATAGAAGGTTGAAGAAGATGGAAGGCAGTTCCTGGAAGAAGCAGGGATCGTCCAGTATGAGCATGGATACAAGACATTGCAGTTTTAGTTGGCTTGAGAGTGCATGCGTCAGGAGAAATGGTCAGAGATATCAACAGTTAGTGGCACGCCTTGACGACAGCCATGTTCTACAAAGAACCTGTTTTTTGATGATGATGATGATGATGATAATGATGATGATGATGATTTAGTTAGTTAGTCGTGGTTCCAACTTCACGGCAAAGGGCCTCTCCATTATGCCCCGTTCCTGAACCAGTGAATAACACCCAAAATGCCGCTCACTGCCCCATGTGAAAAGTGGAACAGACAGGAGTCTTGACAAACCAACAGCCCTCACAGGTGTACTATGCATAATGCCGCTGCCAGAATGTCAACACAAAATTCCGCCACGAAAAATACAATTCATCGTCGATGGAAGCGGCAGTCACTAGGAAACCAGCAGCCACACATGACTACATAAGGCAACCCAGACAGTTCAGCGACTGTGATGATGATTTCACTTGTATCACATTGTAAAACTACAAGGCAGAGAGAAGTAGTATTCTTTTGTCGTATAATGAAAAGACAGGCACTGGAGCACATGGTGACGATTGGAATGATGAACGGTATAAGAGTCACGAGCTGACAGCGAGAAGTGATGCTGGGTGGTCTCAGATGGTGACACTGGTGGAACTGATCCAAGACACCAAGGACCAAGATTGTGCTGAGACTTGAGCGCCTACTGTATTGGCCAAAGCACATGCTGATGATGATATCACACCCTCCGATATATTACCTCAGAAGTCGGAGTGGGTTAGCCTGCTGGAGAGGGGCACTGGTAACAGGGAATACTAATCCACACGCTAACATCAGTCCAATGTACTAGGCGTAGTAGCACGTGTATGGACTATGCTTGAGTTCAAAGCGAGTGAACGCAAAACAAACAAAGAAACTCCGTTCGATCAAATCTATGTCATGACCTGACCCCAGAGTGTTACATTACCACCAGCAACTGACACCCCTGGCATACAGTGAATGTACTGTATTATTACACTGTAAAAGTTGTGAATGTACTGTATTATTACACTGTACAAGTTGTGAATGTACTGTATTATTACACTGTACAAAGTTGAACAGACCCAAGGGCAATACATTCGTCCTTACTTCATGTGTTGATGTTTTCCCAATGTGGTTGTTCATTCTTATTGCTGATTTTGGTTATCGGTATGGTTGTTTTAAACTTGAATGTCTGTATCATAACTGTTTGCATTTGTCTGATTAATTCTTCTCGTGTCACCTTAGTTTAATGTACCTGAACCATGTAACGAGCGAACATTATACAATGTTGTCTTCATGTTTAGTTTCCATTGTTGTCTGCTTCATACCCAGCTTATTCCATGAGCTTAGCTCCTACCAGTAAATATTGTATTGTTCCCAGACTAATTTTCCCAACGCCTGTGCTTATCTTTCTCTGTAAGGGTGGTTGTTTTATCGAGTCTTGACCTGTAAAACAAAAACGTGAATTGTCGAAGCGTCGCCCCATGTGCTGATATACCACTTCCCCCCCCCCCCCCCCCCCCCCCCCAACCGCACTCTTTGTATGTGCGCGCGTATTTTTAGTTTTCGCCCAGCGTGTTGTGTCTTACTATTCATCATCATCATCATTCAACATCCGGAAGGAATCCTACTTAATCAGTCTTGTACGACATGCATGATAGGTTCCAATGGTAATATTCTTTGCTTCCACTCAGGTTTCGATAACACACCGAGGGAGCCTCGTTACTCGTCTCCTACCACATGCATGGTAGGTTACAGTATTACTATTCTTCCCCTTTTGGTGCATTTACAACTTAAATTATGCGCATAGCTGACTTTTCGTCAATGATCCCTGATCTGCCGCAAGTGGTTTATTTGTGAAACCCTTAGCTTTCGCGCCTCTAGATAATATCTACTATACGATCACAACCTTCCACAAATCCACAACTTGGAGACGTCAATGACAGAAATGATGGAGATAACGACATTAATTCCCTGGGCCAAGCTGAGGGACACATCTCCAGGGAAAGCCAATAAACCGCTCGCAGCTTGATATCACCCATAATCGCTGTGCCGTGGCTTCTGGTGGCAGGACACAACTGACAATGTTTATAGTCGCTCAAGGGATTAAAGCCAGCAGAATATGCCCAGAGCAACACTAGCAAAGCATTCCAGACACCATGATGGAGTCTGTACAAAGCATAGACACTCCTCGGCAGTAAATATTTGATGTTTCCATTGACGCAGAAATACGAATCATCTTCAGGGGCATGCACTATTGCTGGCACTTTGATATAAGTTTGATGTGCCTGTACACTGCTAGTGTATTCGTGTCGGTAGACACCAGAAGCTACTACGGTAGGTTAAAAACAGAAAAGAAAGTTTGGGGTTTTTAGCTTAAATATTACAGAAAAGTTACTAGATCAAGAGGAAGTAACATAAACCATTGCACAAGATCTGACCATCGAAGAAAACCGGCTCTCAAGACTTAAACAGCATCGGGTGTCGCAAACTGAAATAATGTGGACAAATTAAATGTTACTGTGGCGTGGAAGGAATGGCGTGGCTTCTGCAAGAAGATGTCAGGGTCTACCAGCAAGAATATGGGAGAGGATATGGCGGACAACTTCTGCAAGATGTCAGGGTCCACCAGCAAGAATATGGGTAGAGGACATGGCGGACAACTTCTGCAAGAAGATGTAAGGGTCCACCAGCAAGAATATGGGAGAGGACATGGCGGACAACTTCTGCAAGAAATGTAAGGGTCCACCAGCAAGAATATGGGAGAGGATATGGCGGACAACTTCTGCAAGAAGATGTAAGGGTCCACCAGCAAGAATATGGGAGAGGACATGGCGGACAACTTCTGCAAGAGATGTAAGGGTCCACCAGCAAGAATATGGGAGAGGATATGGCGGACAACTTCTGCAAGAAGATGTAAGGGTCCACCAGTAAGAATATGGGAGAGGATATGACGGACAACTTCTGCAAGAGATGTAAGGGTCCACCAGCAAGAATATGGGAGAGGACATGGCGGACAACTTCTGCAAGAGATGTAAGGGTCCCCAGCAAGAATATGGGTAGAGGATATGGCGGACAACTTCTGCAAGAAATGTAAGGGTCCACCAGCAAGAATATGGGAGAGGATATGACGGACAACTTCTGCAAGAAGATGTACGGGTCCACCAGCAAGAATATGGGAGAGGAAATGGCGGACAACTTCTGCAAGAAATGTAAGGGTCCACCAGCAAGAATATGGGAGAGGATATGACGGACAACTTCTGCAAGAAATGTAAGGGTCCACCAGCAAGAATATGGGAGAGGATATGGCGGACAACTTCTGCAAGAAGATGTAAGGGTCCACCAGCAAGAATATGGGAGAGGACATGGCGGACAACTTCTGCAAGAGATGTAAGGGTCCACCAGCAAGAATATGGGAGAGGATATGGCGGACAACTTCTGCAAGAAGATGTAAGGGTCCACCAGTAAGAATATGGGAGAGGATATGACGGACAACTTCTGCAAGAGATGTAAGGGTCCACCAGCAAGAATATGGGAGAGGACATGGCGGACAACTTCTGCAAGAGATGTAAGGGTCCACCAGCAAGAATATGGGTAGAGGATATGGCGGACAACTTCTGCAAGAAATGTAAGGGTCCACCAGCAAGAATATGGGAGAGGAAATGGCGGACAACTTCTGCAAGAAGATGTCAGGGTCGACCAGCAAGAATATGGGAGAGGACATGGCGGACAACTTCGGCATGATGGTGCACCAGGCCAGGGAAATGGTCAGAATTAGAGAAACATTTCGGCAAACGAACGGCTCCAGAATTATGATGATGATGATGACTTCGGTATGTAAACAAGTTAGCTGCATAACTTTCACAGGACGTCGTAGCCAATCCCAGTATTGTTTGGCTGTTTATGATTTCTGTGCAGTAGTTTGAAATTGCTTTCTGAACGACTGGCACTCGTATTATTGTATGAAAACCAACGCAAGGCGGTCTGCTTATCACATGTAACGGTATGGTTAACGTGGTGCCTGCATATTTACACAAGAGTTGCATAAGCTACCTTTGGTTGTCAATGATCTGCACATGTCCGTGTTCTTAGATATCGGCAATAGGTGGCTTTACTGAAGAATAATGAGAACACCGCGCACGGATACAAAGAGCAATGAAGACTTCTAGAAAGAAAAAACTCAGAAAGAGAACTAGTTATTCGTATCAGAAGACGGCATTCCAGAAAGGGAAAAGCTGGAGTATGTCGCAACCTTGTGGAAAGTTTGAGTGGAGGAGGGGCAGGAGGAACCAAGAGAAAAGAAGTTTGACATCATAGTAAGAAGGAACATCGGTATCTCAAATGATTGGGAGCACAAGAGACAGAAGAAGGCTGTGGACAGACATGGTCACCAGAGGCACACGGTATGTATAAAACTATCAACAAACGATATGTTTCTAAGAGTGTGTAACATTCAACAGTTAGCAACCGTGTCTTTTCCGACACGGGTCATGAATGGGACGGCGCGGTTGAGGGTTTAACTGGCCGGCCATAATATGTGCCCTTACTGATTGCAGCAACTAACTACTATTACAGCAACAACAACAACAACAACAACAACAACAATTACTACTACTACTACTACTACTACTACTACTACTACTACTACTACTACTACTACTACTACTACTAACTACTGCTGCTGCTGCTGCTGCTGCTACTACTATTGCAGCAACGATGACATTACTAATAATAACAACTACTGTTACAACTATAACAACAACAACAACAACAACAACAACAACAACAACGACGACGACGACGACGACAGCTACAACTATTACTATGGCTAGAGCACGAAGTCCAATTGCTAGTGTATACAGGGGGGTGGGGGGAGAATGTTGATTAGAACACAGAAAACAAAGCCACTGAGGCCTGCAGTTGTCTCACGCTGCCCAAGCACACATAGTTGTCTCCCATTGTTGTAGACCTCACTGCTGATTGTACAACCCCAAATCGCTGCCCCGCGGAACACATATTTATCAAATATTGAGCATATGTTTACAAACCAACCGATGGCATTCCGCGTGTTGTTGACACCAGAAAGGATTGATACATTCATTTTCATTGAATTCATGTTTCTCCAGGTGTGGTCAACGGACCCCCACTAGGTCCCTACCAAGACCTCTTCAATGGCAGGTTGAGTGTAAGAAAGGGGGGTAATAAATGAAGTGGTGACTGACACTTAAAATGCAGCACAATGAGAGAGAGAGAGAGAGAGAGAGAGAGAGAGAGAGAGAGAGAGAGAGAGAGAGAGAGAGAGAGAGAGAGAGAGAGAGAGAGAGAGAGAGAGAGACGTTTTAACAGAATAGCCACCCAGATATAGTGACCGCCAGAATGACACCTACAATGAGTTTTTGAAAATTAAGCCGCTGGGAATTGAAGTTCACTTGTTATATTCTTATATGTGCGTGCGTGTGTGCGTGCGTGCGTGCGTGCGTGCGTGCGTGTGTGTGTGTGTGTGTGTGTGTGTGTGTGTGTGTCCTATTTACAGGACATTGCAGTAAACACCAGCATTTTTCAGCTGCTATCTTGGCAAATTTTACGTTCAGTACTTACATAATTGGTATGTGAGCCGGTCGCTCAGAAAGCAATGGCAAACTATTGAGCGTAATCTTGCCAAGAACATCAAAAACAACTGAAAAATGCAGGTGTTGAGTGCAACGTCCTGTAAGAGATATGCAACTATTTTTAAAAAATCTACATTTCATGTTTTCCAAACGATTATACTGTATTTCTTCTGTTGTACGTTCTCTTCCTAGGTGTAGTAGTGGTTTCGTTACCAACACCGTTACAACAGTTGTTTACATGTCCTTTGGTGGGCGGCGGTGGCGCAGTGGCTAGAACGCTTGCCTGCCAGCGCGGTGATCTGGGGTTAGAATTCGCCTCAAGGCGGAGTAATGTTATTTTGATTGGCGAACCAGCCATGTGCACATGTGGATTGGTACCGCAGACTGCAGGTCACATACTCCAAGACTGCCCAAAAAACGCCATATCAAAGCAAACCTTCTGGCCTAGCGAGACGGCAGTGGAAGATAAACTCTATGGACCGCTGAGTGAACTAAGAACGACAGTTATATTCATACAAGAGACAACATTGCAGGTATAGACATACTTAAAGGGGCTGTAGGAAGAAGAGAAGACGTCATTTGCAGGACGTTGCGATCAACTACATGTTGATTGTCTAGGCACTTTTACATTCAGCAGTTTGTCACAGCTTTCTGAACGTGAAGTCCACATTTAAGTCCATCTGACCGGTGGGTGGAATCAACCCATTACCCCGCAGTCAGTGCACGGGATGTATCAAATACTGAACCAACAACATGCCTATTAAATATCACAAACAGTCAATGTGGGCTGCATGACACTGCAACGTCATACAAATGATATGCAATTTAAAAACAATAACGACACGTTGGGTGCATGTGTTGTGTTTAAAGAAAAGTCCCAAAGCAGGAACATGTGATAGGTCTGTGAAATGTTAGGACCATCACAATGTGTATACCTGAATTCAGGGAGGGATGGGTGACCGCTCTTTCCCTCCCTAATTGGACGACGAGAGCAGTCGCAAAACCCCACCCGAGTGTGCCCATGATATTAGAAGCGCAATCTCCAAACGATTACGCCAACGCATCAGCTGTGTCATGTATAGGGAAACTTGCACCAATCGGTCGATAGTAGGACGACTTCCGCCTGACATTGTTTCTGACCGTGGTGTCCATTTCTCTTCCAAACACAGCACGCGGATATTCTGCAAACGGGTAGTTCTAATCTTGCCAGGGCATGGAACACACAGCATTCGTTTTATGATGTCCAAATGCGCAACGTAACATACACTAAATTATATTATGTGTCCTTAGAAGGCTCTCCAAAACACTTAATCTAATTTTAAAGTGAATGTCCTTTCCTCTGTTGTATACCTGGCAGCCACAAGGCAGAAGATATTGCAAATGCCGGAGAGAAACCTCATCCCTCAGCAGTTTCGTCCCTGCCAGACCGTCAAGACACATATAAACCCAGCTATTGCAGAGGAGAACACCAAATAAAGATCAAAGACCAGAGCATGATAGCATCAACAAGTTAACAGACTCAGAATAGAACGAATGAACGAACGAACGAAAGAACTTTATTTTCAAACGGTCACAAATTGGTCACGCAGGCTCGTCTTACATTCGACTCTTTCAGTCACGCATCTTTCGTTCATCAAGTGCGTGTTACGTTCGCTTGGGAAAAAACAAGATTGTCAAATGAATGTTGTTAACATAAACAATGCATATTACCATGTTATGGGACAGACAAACACACGTACACACGGGCATTCATAAAAACACACATACACATATACGTACCTGCGTACATACTTACGTCATTAGCAAAACTCACAGTTATGCACCCACTCAATAACACACTCCCTCGCATATACTCAATCACAATCACAAAGTCAGTGACAAATGCTTACTTATGCACATACACACGCATAATAAATGCATACATACATGCATACCTCATTGGCACCTTGCCGTCTTGACAGACGATAGTTTGTGCTTTAAAAAGGCATAATAACTTTTACCTATGGCGGTAGCGAATGTGACTGATAAGGCCAATTCGCGCTGTAAATGTCCGTTCACAGTGGGTGCAAGACATACATACACACACATACATACATAAACACACACACACACACACACACACACACACACACACACACACACACGCACATGCTACTCTTTTTCGATTTCCAACTGCCAAGGGATTTTTTACGTGGGCAACAATACACACGGGCGCCCGATCTCACTACCCAGAGACCAAGGGAAATTTTATTACTAGAAGTCTACGTGAACAAAATCCTGGTCTCACCGGGGCTTGAACCCGGGACCTCCAGCACTCAAGGCGGACACCATACCCCGAGCCCACGCAGCCCCCCCCCCCCACCCCTTAGACAGTAGCTTAAAGGCGCTGCCTGGGCAAAATTTCCAGTTAAACATCTACCCAAGTATTGCAGGATCCTCGCCGGTGCTACGGAGTTCATGCACTGAGCTGAGTTTCTCCAGACTCAGGTTTGATTTAGGAGGAGAACGGAGCAGTTATGGGTCACACCCGTGTGCCGTGATGTTGATCCATCGACTAAACTATACTAAACTACCTATACGCACATGCATACATACACATATACACACATACATATTCACATATACACACTCACATACACACACCTACACATACCCCCACACACACATCTAGACACATACACGCTGCCTTACATAATCACTGACACTAATATGAACAAACTCCCACACTTTAAACACACATATACACTGATGATTATCGTGAGCATCCTCACAAAAATTGAACTTTTTTTTTTGGGTGGGGGGGGGGGGGGGGGGATTATACATATGCATTGTGTAACGTAAAACAATAGTGATGCAATTCAATCAGATAATTCCTAAAATTGACTAACTCCTAAAATTGAATTGATGAGCTGTGGAGCAAACTTTCATACAATGTCTCTCTGCCAAAGCAAACTTCGAATAATATCCTTGAAGATTGTCTAGAATTTTCCAGGAAGTCAATGGCAATCTGTCTCATAGGAGCGTACCCACTTGATAAGTTGTGGGAGGGCAGTGAAGGCCTCAGGTGGATCACACTACAAATAATAACCCGACTTGGGTTAAACGTGGTTAAACCTGACTGGGAGTTGTGGAATCACCCACATACTGAGATATCGATGTAGACACTCTTGGGGTAACAGACAGAGATATAATGAAACAAAAAGCAAGAGGATCGTCCATAGCACTAAAAAATGTGTGGAAGTCAGACAGAAATTAAACTTAGCATGTTAAACTCTAACGTGAAATCAGAACTACTGTATGGATTAGAAACATGGAGAACAATTAAAGCTATGACTAATAAACTAAAACAATAAGTAATTGATGCCTCACGGAGACAAGTAAACAAATATAAGTGCGGAGATATACGTGGTCGAGAGGTTTAACGCGCTCGGGCTTAAACTGCTCTGTTGATAGTGAGGTAGTGGGTTCATTCTACATAGAGTTTTGACTTAAATACTGACTTCTCGTTCATGACTTGGGGACTCAAATACTGACTTCTCGTTCATGACTTGGGGACGTAAATTACAAGTACTTTCTGATGTCTGATGGCGAGGGACACTGGTAATTATGAAAGTTAATCTTCTCACAAAATTCAGTCTAGTTTACTCGATTAGATTATTTATACCTCAACCTCAACCTCAAATAGCGGCTGCCACGGTTTTACCCACACAGGATATTATTTGAAGGTGATTATTGTCCAAAGAGGGTAATGGCCTTCGTAGTGTACTCACTAGTGCAGATGCCAATTTAAAAAAAAAAAAAAAATTCCGCCCCGTTCAGCCGTCGATTTTCTCGATTGGTTATGATTGGAGCCTTTATTGTGTGTCTATTTCTATTTACTAGTAGTAGCAATTACTAGTTATAGTATTCCCTGTGTGGACTACACTCAAGTTTAAAGCGAGCCAACTTAATAACAGTCAATCAAAGGGTTAGGAGAAGACGCTTGCGCTGGGTATGACAGGCGCCTACCAGCCTAACTGGTAATTTCTGTGTCTACAACCCTCGGGGTTGGTGAAATAGCGGGAGGCGTACAGACTCTCGGAAAGAATGAGACAGATATGAACAGTACGAGCCTCCATGGCACAGTGGCTAGATGCGGCCCCGCCGGCCCGGCGGGTTTTCACCAGCGGGTTTAACAAACTGCCTCCGGCTCCCAGGTAGGCCCAGCCTAAAATAAGTAACAGGAGTTTGTCCTGGGATGTAAAGGTGACCGGCGTAGTGCTGACCACATGCCTGGCCGACAGCCCATTGGTCTGTACACATGCGATTATCTCACCACGTGACCACTGCTCTATAAGGCGCGTAACGGGGTCTTATTAGCGATAAATAAAATGGGGTTGTGGGGGAGGGAGGGCATGAAAAACAAGATATTGGAGATTGCAAACAGACAGAACGGCTTGGCCTGAACTGGTTGAGAACCAATGCTCCAATAGGACATACAGAGACGAAGAAGAAGAAGAAGAAGAAGAAGAAGAAGAAGAAGAAGAAGAAGAAGAAGAAGAAGAAGAAGAAGAAGAAGAAGTAGAAGAAGAAGAAGAAGAAGAAGAAGAAGAAGAAGAAGAAGAAGAAGAAGAAGAAGAAGAAGAAGAAGAAGAAGAAGAAGCAGAAGAAGAAGAAGAAGAAGAAGAAGAAGAAGAAGAAGAAGAAGAAGAAGAAGAAGAAGAAGAAGAAGAAGAAAGGGTAATTTAAACCGCAGAAATCGGATGTTTCGGCCGAAGGGCACAAGTGTCGCAGCTCTGCTGTAACCAGGCACAACGCTATTACGTCCGGGGAAAAAAAATTTACTCCTGATGAACGCAGAAGAAGAAGGTTAATTTAAAAGAAAAAAAAAATAACACCAGTCATCCACTGATTTCCAACGAGCAACTTCGAATTAGAGGCGGCATTCACATATCTAAAATGGCAAGCCCACCCCTCCCAAGTAATGTTTGAGAATCGCTGTTGCGAGTTGATTGGTTAATATCTCCTCGAGCACCTGTCGATCTACGAGGTGCCTGTAGCCAGCCAAAAACAGTCACACTACTAGTGAAAGAATGATTTTTTTTTTTAGGACAACACACTTGTAAATGTAGGTCAATGAGTCTAGTCACTTTCTAATGTCAGGGTTTCTCTTTCTTCTGTGTCCCGACGGCCTGCGGTGGAACGGCAGAACACCCGCATACTAACGAGAGCAGTTCGGTTTAGATCTGTCAGATGTTTGACTGACCAAGATAACTCTTCTTATCTGTGTTTATCTAGGTGTTTCCCCTCTCATTCGTATATATCTAGTAATTCTGATGATGTCTCTTTTTATGTGTGATTGTAAGTTATAAATCTGTCACTTATTAGTTATCTCTGTCTATCAACTATAAATCTGTATGTAGCTGAAGGGCAATGAACTCAGTTTTACAATCCCGAACACCTGGTTCCAAATCACCATCAAGCGATTTGGGAGTAGACCGTATTGCGTTGATTTTCACAATTTTATGAGCGTCTGTCGTTTAGAAATTATAAATCCGCACGTGGCTTAAGGATAGTGGATGCAATTGACTGTGACAATGGTATGAGCGTCGATCGTTCAGACGGCAAATGACAAACTACTCAATGTACCATTTCCTAGTAAATCTCAAACGGCTAAACATGCGGAAGGTTGATTGCGACATTCTGCGAAGGACTTGGGACTAACCTACTCTTCTTATGTGTGTCTATCAATCTAATTATGTCTCTGTTTACACACACACACAAAATTTCTTTGTCTTCTTGTTAAGTTAGTTGCATATCATTTACAGGACGGTGCAGTCAACGTCAGCAGTTTTTGCTGTTGTTGATGTCCTTTATGTTCAGTAGTTTGCCATTGCTTTCTGGACGGCCGGCACCCATACCATTTCGTAAAAAACCAACGCGACGCGGTCTGCTGCCAAATCGCGTGCATGTGTGTTTCGAAAATGGGTATGCGGGATCACTGAACTGCGTCCGTAACTCTACGCCACGGAGCCGACTGTCTTCTTATATGTACCCTTAATGTCAAATTTCGCTACTTCTTATTTCTGTCTATCAATACATTCTAATTATGTTTCTTCTAGTTGAAGCCGTCAGCTACTCTCAAGCATGTCATTCCGAGTGTAACGCCTGTTCTCTTTTACCATGTAGACAGTGCTCACTACGGCACCCTGCCATCCGACCAGTGCTGTGCTGAACAGATCAGCCACTACACAGTAGTGACAACTACTTGATATATTTGCAAGTGTGTGGACTATACTTGAGTTCAAAGCGCGCGAACACAATGCCTACCATTATTGTCATTCAAAACTACCGAGGCATGTAATATGGCTAGAGCATTTCAGTACCTAGGAGAGTTGCAAGTACCTAGGAAGTTTACATCAAATGGCAAATCAGAAGACGAGATCGAAAATAGATGCTAATAAGGCAAACCAACTCATTGGACAAATGGCACCAATACTAAAGAACAAACATGTATCAATAGTTACTAAGAAAGCACTTTACAACACAATCTTCCTACCAACTCTATGTTACCAATGCCAAACCTGGACAATGACAGAAAAATAGAAAAGAAAAATCACAACAGAAATGAGATTCCTGAGAAGAATACTCAATGTATCAAGAAGAAATAAGATCAGAAATGAAGAAATTAGGACTGAAGTGGGGGGTTAAAGCAGCGCAGGATTTTATTAGAAAGCAGCAAGTCAAATGGTTTGGCCATGCAAGTAGGTTACCAACTAACAGTATACCATAATAAGCAATGATGTACAAACCAGATGGAAGCAGAGGAAGAGGTCGATCACGTAAACGATGGACGCAGGGAATAAGAGTCCATGGGAATATCGATACATGAAGCCCACAAGCGGGCACTCTCCCGCTGTTTATACTTCACCTCGACACTGCAAGGTACAAGAGGAACCTGATGAGATGAGATTGTGAGTATTTAACTGATTCAATGTCGAACAACTAAGTAGGTTTGGACCAAACAGTGGGACACAATCACATGAATAAGTATTATAATGTAAACGAAGACCTTAGTATGGCGATATAATTGTCCTTCTGTTCAAAAGAAAGGTCTCATTTGGCGATATTTTATCCTTCGGCACTGAATCAATTGAGATTGTTTTGTGTGCTGGCTCGTTTTGAACTCAAGCGTAGTCCAGTAGTGCTGGACTGAATTTTGCGTGTGGATTTGCTTTACCTATTAACAATGTCCCTCGCCATCAGGCGAACCCACTCCGGCTTCAGAGGTATTTGTAATTTACGTCTCCAAGTCAAGGACGACAGAGTCAACATTTTAGTCCAACTGTCCGGTGTAGGGGTTGAACCCTTTATCTCGGCATCAGCACACCGGTTGTTTAAGAACACGCGCTCTTATCAATTCTGTTACGCTGACCTACATCAATTAAGATGTTCAGTCATAGAAAATATGAGCCATAACACCACATTCTCAACATCTTAATGTCGCGTAAACCGGCTGACTTGATTGAATATTTGGAGCATATACATATAAAACAAGTGCACGACGAAGGACGACAATAAACAACATACTTACAAATACCAAAAGGCCTGGTTCTCTCTCCCACACGCCTCGGTCCATACTTCAACCCAAGCTTTCCAAAAGTCATTAGCAGAAAATACTATGTCCGTAATCACAACAGGCAGCATCAATATAATTGCAAATATTGCCTTCATAAAGTCTCCAGTGTACTACTGCATTTGACATTTATTTACAGAACTACACTTGATTGCACATAATGCGACTCAAAATAGGGAAGGAAATGTTACCGCCCAAGTCATGTTTACAAGAGGACATGAGGATATCCACACACACAAGAATATGTATAGTGAACGAGGAGTGGAGATGGGCACCGCCATACAGGCCTCTTGCATCGTAAAATACTACGCTAGTTAGCCTGTCCTGTTTGTTGATGCTTCTGTACCACATGCTGTAACCAATGGCTGTTTGTTGATGCTTCTGTACCACATGCTGTAACCAATGGCTGTTTGTTGATGCTTCTGTACCACATGCTGTAACCAATGGCTGTTTGTTGATGCTTCTGTACCACATGCTGTAACCAATGGCTGTTTGAATTATAGATTCGCGCGGTTTATGTTGTTATTGTTATTGGCCCGGCACATGATGATGGTGATTCTGTTACATTGCAAGGATTACATCTATGGAGAAATCAACACTTTCAAGTTGACAGCTGTTTCTTTGGATTTATTCATACTGACATCTGAAGTTGTACGAAACAGAAGTAGAAGATATATTCATAATTCTTAGATACATTTAAAAAGAAAAGGACATTGGAAAACGTTATATTCTTCAAATTAAGATGCAGAACTTGTTATCTTAAAAACTGTTAAGTTGTACAGCCGGTATTTCAAATCTATTCAATTTCACACAATTTAACCACAGTCCGAAACTGACCAGGTCTAGGAAACTGCTCCAGCGATAACCTGGCCTTTGATGTTTTCACATGTGCCCACGAACCCGGGAAACTGGGCCGCGGATCGCACGGCGGCAAACATTTGACGTGGATTCTTGAAAACAGACTCCTTTCATATCCACTGCCGCTCCAGCTTGAAAGTAATACGGCCTACTGTTACTCCAGTCTTACAGACACGATAAGTAGGTAATACCTGATCCAGGAAATTCTCCCCTGTTCTGTTACCGGTAACAGGTTTCTGACAGAATATTTAAATTCTGAAAGTTCAATCTTTGAACCGCGGAGAAACACGTTCAAACAACTGTTTCATTACATTGCCAGTCGTGTGTGAAAAGATCTAAGACACATTTCTTATCGTTGGTCCGCACAATCGACAAGAGGAATCCACACAATTCGGTGTTCATGCGTGATACCCGTGAGCACAACAACATAAAACATCAGCTCACGAGACGATCTCAAAAATGCCAAAAAACTATCTTTTTGAAAGGAAAGGGTGTCACGGTCGCCATGTCGCGCAGACTTCGCAGCAGACGGGCTGTCGCGTGGCGCTAAATATAACAGCCATGCCATTGGCTGGATCTTGCTGCCAGAGAATGTCAAGTCTCATTTGAATATCCGCGTCCCTGAAAGGTCGGTCTAGTTCATTATAGTATAGTGTGTTTACTTTTGTCTGCCCCAATATAAAATTCCATATCTCAGTAACCAACTGAAGGAAAAGATGAGATTTAGCATATAAACTTATCATTATGTCCACCCAACAAAAATTTTTTTGTTCTGGAGATTTTACAGCAGATTTCAAAGTTTGCTTATATGAGGTATATAATTTACGGGTCAGAGATGAAGTTTATAATTTTAAATGTATTACAGGGTAGCCAGACAATCAGCGTTCAATGTTGAATATTTTACGTGTTTCACGGGATTGGCCTTATGCCAAGAACCCAGCATTGTTTAAACTGGGACTGTTCAGAGGTGTCTCAAAATGTGGGTTATTTCATGAAACCTGATTAATATGTTTTGTTTTTCTTTTAAAATCTTACCACTTATCGCTAACATTGAAATGTGTGAATATTTTTTCAATGGGATTGAATGCGAAATTGTGTATACACTTCAAAGCATCGCTATGAAGTTGTACACATATTTTTGTCAAGAAGCTGATCGCAGGAAACTGTTTTATACTATTACAAATTCCGAAAAAAGAACAGTGCATGCATTGGGTTTGAGTAAACGGTCATTTCGTCGATGGGTGCAAGAATCAGGAATGAAACCACCACACAATAACAAAACGGTAGGTAGAAAGGTTATTGTAGACAGCTTTGACAAAGATGTCATAAGGCGAGCTATTATAAAAATGCTTTAAAAAGTCGCTTAAAAGTCGACAGTGTCAACTTCATTGCACCGGGTTCTATCCCATATGGCTCAGTCTCTTTCCGCAGCGCGGAAAGCATCGTACAAAGCACGAACTCCGCAGCTCTAGGCGACGACCCACAGAAGTCTCCAAAAAATTTAACTCATGAACCGAAGGATGTGGCCTGGAATCGAACCCACAACCTTTGGAGCCCGAGTCAAAAGGCTTGACCACTTCGCCACGGAGACACCTAAAATTATAAACATTTTGGATTTTATATCCAGGATTATCCAGCATTATAAAAATGCTGGATGCCAAAGAAACAGTGACTGTAAGAAAACTTAGGATTTGGTTGAGAAAGAACAATAACATAGAGCTATCCAAAACAACTTTGTGGAAAATTATAAGGACATTATCTTCACTTTTAAAAGGTACAAGGGCGGTAGAAATATTCTTTGCGAGCAACCGCATTTAGGAGCCATGAGAAGCAGATACCTACGCGAAATAAGAGAAATGCGCAAAGAAAATTATGGCATAGTGTGTTTGGATGAAATGTGGATCAATGCGCACCACACAAATGATAAGGAATGGCAATCAGTGGATGGACAGATAAAGCGATATGTGCCCAGTAGTATAGGACAGCTTTTGGTATGGCCCATGCTGGTAATACGCATAATGGCTTACAACAGAATGCTAGGCTCGTGTTCGTATCAAAGCATACAGACAATAGGGATTATCATAATAAGATGAATGGTAATGTATTTAGAGATTGGCTCGAGAATACTGTGCTTCCATCCCTAGATAGACCGCCGTGTCCAATTATGGAAAATGCATGATATCAATGTTGTTGCCTAAGAAGACAAAATACCTACAGCATCGAGCACAAAGGGAGCAATAAAGATATGGCTCCGAATGGAAAACATACCATTTCCAGAAACGTATTTCTAGCTAAAATTCTTGTCTCTTGTAAAACAGACGCCAAAAAACAAGAAATATCAAATCGACAAGTTGATAGAAGAGCATCGTCATGGGTGCTTGAGACTTCCGCCGTACCATTCTCATTTTAACCATATAGAACTTGTGTGGGCTAGAATTAAAGGTCAGGTGGCAGCTGACAATACTATATTCAAATTGCCTGACGTCAAGATACTAACCCAGTCCGCGCTATTAAATATTGATAAAAGTTACTGGAAAAATGTGAGGACCATGTATTGAAAGAGGAAGAGGACTATTGGAGAAACGATGGATTGAATTTTATGCAACCGAGAGCAGTCATCAACCCAGTGGCGTCACTGGGGTTGGCGTCACCCAGTGCGGTAAACTCTTGGTGTCACCCCTCTAGACTTTCACCATGGTCTTCTTCCGAGTGTTCCTGTACCATATATAATCGCATATAGTAATGTTTGTAAAATAAGTCAAAAAGTTAATAAGGACATAAGAAAGAAAACAAATTGAACAATATAACTTCAATACTTCAGGTAAAACATAAATAAAGAACTTCGACAAACTCGGACAAAGTTAAATTTTTGTTATTTTGCTATGTCTGCTTTGTCAAATTTGCAATTTTTTTATTTTGGTGTCACCCCTTGATGGTGTCACCCGGTGCGGCCCGCACCCCCCGCACCCCCCCCCCCCTAGTGACGCCCCTGCATCAACCTACTGGAATCGTCCGACACAGATTAAGGTCTGAGCGGATCGCAGACCTTAATCCACGTGCACACCAACTGGGATATTTTGCTACAAATATTCAGAAGAATTGCAGGCCCTAAACATTACAGCATCGGCATAAACAATACAACTTGTTAATGGCAACAGTTTGTATTCCACAGTGATGAATTTTTAATTCCGTGAGCCCTCAACGGTGACAAACAACTGACATTGAAAATACAAAAAGCTCTAGACGCATCGAATACCAACCGAAGAGTAATATTGCGGTGAGAACTGACATATTGTGGCATAACAAGAAACGTGAGAAGAAACACGTTGTCAAATGAGGGGACAACACACGAACATACTGAATCATTCTATAAACTTCAATTAAAAGATGACCAACATTTTGACCATTAAGAAGGAAGCCCACTACAGAGACATTCACAGCTATATTCGTCGTGCAAAACAGGTAATCATGTTCCGTCTCAGCAGAGCAGACAATGCACCCACTCCCATGGATACGACTTGTGTTTGTCATCCGAACTGGCGGGGGCATTGGCATTCCTGTAAAACAAGTTTGTTAGCGAGAAATCACTAGTTTTTCATCAAAACATCAAAGAAATGCCGCCGCTTTTCATGATTTATGTTGCTTATGGACCTATCAAAGACATATTCCTTGGGTGGGGTAAATATAAGACGGCAGGAAAAATTTCATAACGATGCAACAGACAGTTTTCAAAATAAGTGATCGTGAATGAAGGCATTCATTTCTGGACATACTATAACTTATAGTTCCAGGCTGTCGTTACAACAACATAAGGGTATACAGACGACAATAAATATACTTACAAATACCCAAAGGCCTTGTATTATTAAAATAAACACACTCTGGTTTCGAATGAGGTCAAGCGATAACTGTATGGGAACAAAGGAATATCATCATAGAGTGCATTGCCGACTGGCGTGAGGGATCATGCTTTTCTACATTTTGCGATCTCCAGTTTGTGTGCTGTCATTCTTCTGTGACACAAGACTATTCAGAATTTTCTCTCGTTGTCTTTCTCTATATCTCTTTCCACAAATCCTTTTAGTTGTCATGATATGTTCTGATAAAACTGCTATGAAGAAAGAAATATACGTTAATGAGGAAAAATTGGAGGTGGTGGCAAATTTCGAATATCTTGGGTCATTGATTATAACAATGGTTACACACTGGAAGATATTAAAAGACGAATATTTATAGCTTTTCAAAGTCTAAAACAACTGAATAAATTGTGCACTGGAACAGATAAACTACAACATTTAGATTTTTAAGAGCTGGCATCTTTCCCATTGTAGCATACGCCTGTGAGACCTGGACACTTACTAAACAAACTGAACAGCGCATAAATGCCTTTGACTATAAATGTTATAGACGAGTCCTTCGAATATCTTGGACAAAGAAAAGAATAAATGCATCTATAATTCAAGAGCTAAATATTGAAGATGGTTCGCCACTAAAGACTACAAAACAAATAAAATTGAAATAATTTGGTCACTTGAAACTTCATGAAAGTTTGGAGAGAACAGTAATGGAGGGATATATGCCTGGGAAGAGAGGAAGAGGAAAGCCAAAGAGAAGATAGGTGTAGGATGTGGTGGATGATCTTCAGATGGGTGTATCGGACGCGGGACATCTTGCTTATGATAGAGAGGTGTTCCGGAAAGATGTTATGGGAGCGAGGTTCTGCAAAGGACATGCTACTGAATGAATGAGTGATATGTTCTCGTTGTCTTCTCAAGATGTCACCAAACAATGATGACTGTCTTTTTCAGACGTTTGTGATAAGTCTTTGTGTTAGCATTCTCCTATAAAGCCACTTCTCCAAATCTTTTAGGGACACCCCCTCCCCCTGCCCCGCCCCTACCATTGTCCAGGATTCACAGTCATTTTTTAGAACAAGTTCTATGTAACATTCAAGACTTCTTTCTGATTTTTATAACTCTCAAGGATTTATTGCATAAGATTGCTTACTTGCTTGTGTTCGCTGGCTGTGAACTCCAGCCTGAAGTCCTGTATGTCGGATGAATGACATCCTAGTTGTCCAACATCAGTGTGATGTCATACAGGACCTGAGGTTTGCGTGAGTATGCGTTGTCCCATGTCTGACTTATTTTGGTGTGCAGACTGGTGGTTCCTCGCCGTACAGGCAGACACTCTCCGACTTCGGAGATTTCAGCGATCCTACTGACGTTAGCATAAGATGTTGTTTATATTATAAAATGCTGTTTTTGCTTGTCTTCTTCTTCTTCTTCTTCTTCTTCTTCTTCTTCTTCTTCTTCTTCTTCTTCTTCTTCTTCTTCTTCTTCTTCTTCTTCTTCTTCTTCTGCGTTAATCCTGAGGGTTTTTTTTTTTTTTTTTTTTTCCAGATGTGATTGCGTTGTGCCTGTTTACAGCAGAGCTGCGTTCTTGCGCCGTTAGACCGACACATCCGACTTTTGTGGGCATTTATTGACAGGGTTAACCTTCCCAGGTTTTGCTTGTCTTATTCTGTCCTTAATCTCTTTGATGCAATTTTTCATCTGATGTTATCCTTGTGCCTAGATATTCGGATTTCTGCACTTTCCCTCAAACAGCGTCATTTATTTTAATTGTGCAATTAGGCACGATTTGCTGTTTTACCAAAGTAAAAGAAAAATACAATTCATCACCATCATCATGTGCCAAACCGATAAGCGTGGCGGTTGTGTTTCGCCATCTCCCAAGATCATCAGTCGTGTATCAACTCCTTGTTCTCGTCTTAATCATGCCACGTGGCCAAGCCATCCAGACAATTATTTCTCTGCCTTCCCTCTGTTCTCAGTCTTGCCAGTTGTCATTTAGTTTGCATTTTCATTGTCCATACTTCACAGGCTCTGCGCGGCACTTCAACACTTTTGTTTTCTCGTTGCAATTAACATATTTTTTAAGTCATTATAAAGGCTACCTTCGCCTTAGCGAATCTTGTTCTAATCTCGTCAAGACACCTCCCATCTGATGTTATGACTGATATTATCTGGTCGATGTACGAGAACAATAAACCACGGCAACTTGTCCAGCTTTCAGAACCAAGAGTAGCTTGCACTGACATCGGACATTCATGTCTGCCAACACCTTGTGCTAGCAGCTTACGTGGACTTGTGGTATCAGTGATTGATGCGGACATGGCGTAGTTACAACCGCTAAGGGAATTGCCGCAAACGACGAGGATTCGGCGTGAACCTATAATGAATGTGTTCAACGACCTCTGACAGTTTATGTCATGTCGTTATCTTATTATCTCTACCCCGTTCAATTGCAGAATGATTGATTGATTGATTTAGGAACCGACATAACAGCATTCGGGGCATTCCCATAAGCGCTCCGTCGCCATCCTCAGCAGACAGCGAAAAGTTCCAACACCAATAGTACCAGTAGCAATCTGATTATATGTCCAGTCATCGCCTTTCCTCTGAGCGTCGAGCGTCGGCCAGATCCCCTCGTTACCCCTCGCTGTCGCATTTTTGCCAAACCATGGTAATCCATTTGCTCCTCCGAGGTGTGCACGTGCTCCCACAAGGCCGCAACCACGTCTTCCTTGTCATGCATCAATACTCCACCAAGTTTTCGCCGAGCCAGCCAATCTGTCCGCCTGTTCCTTCCCCAGCACACCAGCATGCCCCGGAGAAAAGATCCAGACGATGCTTGTCACCCGTGACTTCCGAAGCGAAGCAAGCCACTCGGCACGAAGCTTGCCTGTCCTCACCCTACTCAGCATGCTTTCTGAGTCAGTTACAATCACGATGTGTGTGTGTGTATCGTATTCTCCATCCAGCTGAAAGCTGCACCGACCGCCTCCACCTCCATTCTTAAGCTAGATGTTGTGGTACCATATGCCAGGCTCTCCTGCACCAAACGGCAACCATTAGTTCAATTGCAGAAGAGAAGTTATAATTAGGGCCCATCCCAGCCTCAAACCTGTGACCGAACTGGTCACATTTGCGATATTAACTGAGTCAGTGCCGAATAATAATATACGTGACCTCCCATTTGGACAGAAGGATGATATATCGCCATACTAGGGTCATTGTGTTATTTGTTTCGTTTCGTGGTATCTTCCGCGATTGACATTTTAATACTTGTTCATTTGATTGTTTCCCACGTGTGGTCCAACATTGAATCTGTTAAACTGAAAGGGAGTGATGTCAGTAGGAGCTCATGGTCACGGCGGCTTCTTTCCTTCCTTCTTATAGTTAATGCTGTGTGGCGTCAGTCGCCATGGATGCGCGCGCGCGTGTGTGTGTGTGTGTGTGTGTGTGCCACGATGTCGTAAGTAAAGTGCAACCCAGTAAACGGTCCCTAGACACGTTCTACAAACCGTTGGGTATATTGTGCTAAATCCATATATTTAAAGACCAGTCGGCACACTACCTATTTGCCTGTCTGCCTACTACCTACCTTCCCATCCACCCACTATTTATTTCTATCTCTGTGAGACAAACAGCTGTCTTTGATCATGTGATGAGCAGAAAGTCACTAGAGAACATCGTGACAACTGGAAAGATCAAGGAGAATAGAGACAGGGGCAGACCAAGAGAAATGATGCTGGACGGATTGAGACGGTGGCATGGAGAAATATCATCAGCAGAGTTGATCCAGAACACCAAAGACCGAGATCTGTGGAGAGACATGAACGTTTACGCCAGCTGCCATGATACTTGATGATGATGATATTAATGATCGCTGTCTGTGTCTGTCGTCTCTGTCTGTGTCTGTCGGTCGGTCGGTCGGTTGGTCAGTCTGTCTTCGTCTCACCTTCCGTGTATAAATATGTCTGTCTGCATGCCTGCCTGTTTGCCTCTCTGCCCGTCCGTTTTTTTCTTTCCTTCGGTGAAACGGTATGCCCATTTATCTCTAGTTTCGGTACATGTCTACATCTATGTATAAATCTATATGTGCGTGCTTTTGTTTTGAAGCTTATGTGTACACTTAACCACGTGCGTGAGTCTGTTTCTTGTGTGCGCCAATATATGAGTGCATGTATGTGTGCTGCCTTCCTTTTCTCCGAAGCAGGTTTTCTACTCATCTGTATTTTGTTTATTATTATTATTATTATTATTATTATTATTATTATTATTATTATTATTATTATTTTCGTTCGCTAACTTTGTATGTGAGCCTAGTAAAGACACATTCTAGTACCACTACTAGTAGTCGCTACTACTGAGTACACTGAGCATGAAGGATAGTTTTCCCAATCTCCAGTATCCCACAGCCATCAAGTCAACCCGTCTCCGACCTCAGAGGTGCTGGTAATTTACGTCCCCGTGATGTGTGTCAGTGAGCTCTCCCCTGACACCGTGCTTCCGGTGACACGTGTATGCAAAACAGCCACAGCAGATGGCACTATGACATCTGAATACCAAACCAGCAACAAAACCATAAAGCTACCACAACATGATGGCAGCAATGGTGGCGTACTGGCCAGCACTCTTGCCTGACCTCACGGTAGTCATGTGTTCGAATCCGTCTTAAGGCAGAACATTTATTTTTAATTGAGCTGGGCTTCCTTGCCTGTTCCCGCTTACAATGGAAACCATGAAATGTCATAGAAAATAAAGGCGGCAGGCGTGATAATAGTACAATGAATAGAGTGGCTCTCGGTCTAAGCATAGAGAGCTAGCAGCACAGACCTGGGAATGGCGCTAGGGTAGTGGATTGAGGCTTGACTACAGACACTGTGGTCGTGGCCTGGCTCCTCACCGAGGCAGATATGATTAAAATTGACCTTGGCTTCCCGTTCGATACAGCCTAAGATGGGTAACATGAAATACCTTGGGAAATGAAAGCGACCACATCTTCTCTCGTGTGCCGATTGCACTATAAACATACGGGCCCAAAACGCCCCATAAAAAGGTCCTTTATTTTGATTCCCATACACCCAATACGGGAAGTCACGTGTAGTCGTTAGTCGCTTCCTTACAGGCCAGGTGATCTTGGGTTTGAATCCACACCGGGACGAATGTTTTAAACTGGCCTGGGTTCCCCGCCTTATATGTGTACCAGGAAATGTCTAGGGCAGAAACGGCGACCGGTGTGGTACTGTCCACATCACCCACCGAGTGCTGGTTGGTCTATATAAATATGGGTCTAGTCAATTTTCTCTAATCCTCTTTAATGGTGTGAAAAAGTGTCCTTTAATTCCTTCCTTGACTTGACTCGCCTTGACTGGACTTACAGACAGACAGACAGACAGACAGACAGACAGACAGACAGACAGGCAGGCAGGCAGGCAGATTGGCTGACTGACTGACTTATTTACATATTTACTGACTGTCTGACTGACTTATTTACTCTCCTACTTGTTTACCGTCTCAGTGACTGACTGACTTATTTACTCTCCTACTCGTTTACCGTCTCAGTGACTGACTGACTTATTTACTTTCCTACTTGTTTACCGTCTTAGTGACTGACTGACTTATTTACTCTCCTACTTGTTTACCGTCTCAGTGACTGACTGACTTATTTACTTTCCTACTTGTTTACCGTCTTAGTGACTGACTGACTTATTTACTCTCCTACTTGTTTACCGTCTTAGTGACTGACTGACTTATTTACTTTCCTACTTGTTTACCGTCTCAGTGACTGACTGACTTATTTACTCTCCTACTTGTTTACCGTCTTAGTGACTGACTGACTTATTTACTTTCCTACTTGTTTACCGTCTTAGTGACTGACTGACTTATTTACTCTCCTACTTGTTTACCGTCTTAGTGACTGACTGACTTATTACTTTCCTACTTGTTTACCGTCTTAGTGACTGACTGACTTATTTACTCTCCTACTTGTTTACCGTCTTAGTGGACTGCTGACTTATTACTTTCCTACTTGTTTACCGTCTTAGTGACTGACTGACTTACTTACTCTCCTACTTGTTTACCGTCTCAGTGACTGACTGACTTATTTACTCTCCTACTTGTTTTACCGTCTTAGTGACTGACTGACTTATTTACTTTCCTACTTGTTTACCGTCTCAGTGACTGACTGACTTATTTACTCTACTAATTGTTTTACCGTCTCAGTGACTGACTGACTTATTTACTCTCCTACTTGTTTACGTCTTAGTGACTGACTGCGACTTATTTACTCTCCTACTTGTTTACCGTTTCAGTGACTGACTGACTTATTTACTCCTCCTACTTGTTTACCGTCTTAGTGACTGACTGACTTATTTACTTTCCTACTTGTTTACCGTCTCAGTGACTGACTGACTTATTTACTCTACTAATTGTTTACCGTCTCAGTGACTGACTGACTTATTTACTCTCCTACTTGTTTACCGTCTTAGTGACTGACTGACTTATTTACTCTCCTACTTGTTTACCGTCTCAGTGACTGACTGACTTATTTACTCTCCAACTTGTTTACCGTCTTAGTGACTGACTGACTTATTTACTCTCCTACTTGTTTACCGTTTCAGTGACTGACTGACTTATTTACTCTCCTACTTGTTTACCGTCTCAGTGACTGACTGACTTATTTACTCTCCTACTTGTTTACCGTCTTAGTGACTGACTGACTTATTTACTCTCCTACTTGTTTACCGTCTCAGTGACTGACTGACTTATTTACTCTCCTACTTGTTTACCGTCTCAGTGACTGACTGACTTATTTACTCTCCTACTTGTTTACCGTCTTAGTGACTGACTGACTTATTTACTCTCCTACTTGTTTACCGTCTTAGTGACTGACTGACTTATTTACTTTCTTACTTGTTTACCGTCTTAGTGACTGACTGACTTATTTACTCTCCTACTTGTTTACCGTCTCAGTGACTGACTGACTTACTTACTCTCCTACTTGTTTACCGTCTCAGTGACTGACTGACTTATTTACTCTCCTACTTGTTTACCGTCTCAGTGACTGACTGACTTATTTACTCTACTAATTGTTTACCGTCTTAGTGACTGACTGACTTATTTACTTCTTACTTGTTACCGTCTTAGTGACTGACTGACTTATTTACTCTCCTACTTGTTTACCGTCTCAGTGACTGACTGACTTACTTACTCTCCTACTTGTTTACCGTCTCAGTGACTGACTGACTTATTTACTCTCCTACTTGTTTACCGTCTTAGTGACTGACTGACTTATTTACTCTCCTACTTGTTTACCGTCTTAGTGACTGACTGACTTATTTACTCTCCTACTTGTTTACCGTCTTAGTGACTGACTGACTTATTTACTCTCCTACTTGTTTACCGTCTCAGTGACTGACTGACTTATTTACTCTCCAACTTGTTTACCGTCTTAGTGACTGACTGACTTATTTACTCTCCTACTTGTTTACCGTTTCAGTGACTGACTGACTTATTTACTCTCCTACTTGTTTACCGTCTCAGTGACTGACTGACTTATTTACTCTCCTACTTGTTTACCGTCTCAGTGACTGACTGACTTATTTACTCTCCTACTTGTTTACCGTCTTAGTGACTGACTGACTTATTTACTTTCCTACTTGTTTACCGTCTCAGTGACTGACTGACTTATTTACTCTCCTACTTGTTACCGTCTTAGTGACTGACTGACTTATTTACTCTCCTACTTGTTTACCGTCTCAGTGACTGACTGACTTATTACTCTCTCTACTTGTTTACCGTCTCAGTGACTGACTGACTTATGTACTCTCCTACTTGTTTACCGTCTTAGTGACTGACTGACTTATTTACTCTCCTACTTGTTTACCGTCTTAGTGACTGACTGACTTATTTACTTTCTTACTTGTTTACCGTCTTAGTGACTGACTGACTTATTTACTCTCCTACTTGTTTACCGTCTCAGTGACTGACTGACTTATTTACTCTCCTACTTGTTTACCGTCTCAGTGACTGACTGACTTATTTACTCTCCTACTTGTTTACCGTCTTAGTGACTGACTGACTTATTTACTTTCCTACTTGTTTACCGTCTCAGTGACTGACTGACTTATTTACTCTCCTACTTGTTTACCGTCTTAGTGACTGACTGACTTATTTACTCTCCTACTTGTTTACCGTCTCAGTGGACTGACTGACTTATTTACTCTCCTACTTGTTTACCGTCTCAGTGACTGACTGACTTATTTACTCTCCTACTTGTTTACCGTCTTAGTGACTGACTGACTTATTTACTCTCCTACTTGTTTACCGTCTTAGTGACTGACTGACTTATTTACTTTCTTACTTGTTTACCGTCTTAGTGACTGACTGACTTATTTACTCTCCTACTTGTTTACCGTCTCAGTGACTGACTGACTTACTTACTCTCCTACTTGTTTACCGTCTCAGTGACTGACTGACTTATTTACTCTCCTACTTGTTTACCGTCTCAGTGACTGACTGACTTATTTACTCTACTAATTGTTTACCGTCTTAGTGACTGACTGACTTATTTACTTTCTTACTTGTTTACCGTCTTAGTGACTGACTGACTTATTTACTCTCCTACTTGTTTACCGTCTTAGTGACTGACTGACTTATTTACTTTCTTACTTGTTTACCGTCTTAGTGACTGACTGACTTACTTACTCTCCTACTTGTTTACCGTCTCAGTGACTGACTGACTTATTTACTCTCCTACTTGTTTACCGTCTCAGTGACTGACTGACTTATTTACTCTCCTACTTGTTTACCGTCTTAGTGACTGACTGACTTATTTACTCTCCTACTTGTTTACCGTCTTAGTGACTGACTGACTTATTTACTCTCCTACTTGTTTACCGTCTCAGTGACTGACTGACTTATTTACTGCCAGACTGGCTGACTCACGCAATTACTTACTTACTCACCTACGTACTGACTGACTGACTTTCTTACTTATTACTGAATTACTGACTTACGTATATACTGACTGACTGACTGATCTACTTACTTAATTACGTATTTACTGATTTACTGACTGACTGACGGACTAGTTTACTTATTTATGTATGAACTTACTTGCTTATTTACTTAATTACTTTCTTACTTAGTACTAACTGACTGACTGACTGATTTACTGATTGACTGACTTATATACTGAATGACACCCAAAACGCCTGGTGTGAACAGAGGTCGTTTACATGTACCACCTACCCAAAGCCCATGCTTGGTGTTCTCTCACGGTGTATGCCCTTGTGAAGCATAGTGCCAGCAACCAACTCACCCCCAAGCCCTTCTATCATGTGCTATCCCACGCAGCTCCGTACATGTCCTCCACATATTATTCATTTCTGTTTCCACTTCTCTTCTCTTCTCCTTGGGTTCTTGAGTTTTTCTCTGTTTCCATTGCCCTGTGGATTCTAGACAAAGGCCATTCTAGCTATAGTTTTTTCATGTTTTTTTGTGTGTGTGTTTTTCTCTTGTTTTTCTCAATGTATAAAAAAAAATGTATATATAAATGTGTATATTTGTTTGCTGATGAAGGCTAGTCGCCGTAACGTCCTGTTTTCCGCATTTGTGTTCTGTAAAAGCTGCATTACTTCGTGTTATTTTCTACAGTTCGTGTATTACACAGTGTTACACCGCGCACTTGTTGCATAATAATAATGATAATGCTGACATGACTTGTGATGCTCTGGTGGTAGTGTGATACAGACAGTCATGATATTGTTGACTGACATGGCCGTATATTGGTGATCATGATATTGATAATCATATCCATAAGGATTTCCCCGGGAAGGTTAACCCGGTCACAAATGCCCGCAGAAGTCGGATGTGTCGGCCTAACGGCGCAAGAACGCAGCTCTGCTGTAAACAGGCACAACGCAATCACGCCCGGAAAAAAACTCCGGATGAACGCAGAAGAAGAAGAAGAAGATATCCATAAGGATTTGATATTCATATTGATAGTAATCATCCTCATCATGTGTCATGCCGGTAAGCGTGGGCGGTCAGGTTTTGCCATCTCACTCGATCACCAGAGTCGTGGATCAGCTCAATGTTCTTGTCTCGACCATACAACGTGGCGAAGCCATCCTGGTATATACGTCTCTGTCCTCCCTTGTTCTCTTCCCCTCGATCGTGCCAGTTGTCACTAAGTTCTCAAATTTATCTCTTCTCATAATGTGACCAAAAACTTTTGACTGTCTACGTCTAATTTCTGTAACCAGTTTACGGTTCTCATTTGTTTCTTGTAGGACTTGGTCATTGGTTTGTCTGTCTGTCCATGGTATACTTTGCATTCTCCTCAGAAACCACATTTCCACAGCCATCAGATGTTTTTCAGCTTGTCTACTCACTGCTCACTACTCACATTGATATAGATACTGAAAATGATATTCATATGAAAATGATATTTATATGAAAATGATATTTATATGAAAATGATATTTATACTGATAATGATAATGACATTGATATTCACATTAATAATTAAAATGATATTGATAATGATATTTTACTGATAATGATATTAATGTGTTGTTATTTTTTAAAATTTGAGCTCTCTCGCTTTGAACTCAAGCGTAGTCCATACACACTACTTCTAGTAGTACAGCAATGGATTGTGTGTGTGGATGAGCTTTCCCTAGTAACAGCTTTTGATAGAGTACAACACGAACTACTAATTATGTCCCTTCAATATGTAGGAGTAGACGGAAAGGATATCAACCTTATGCGTAACTTGTACTGGGAACAAGTGGCGTCTATTAGATGCGGAAATAACTATTCGTCGCCTGTAGAGATAAAAAGAGGAGTACGACAGGGATGTGTACTATCCCCAAGCCTCTTTACCACAGACATAATTTTTTAAATATGTTGAAATGTCAATGGACGAATCATAAGCAATCTTAGGTATGCTGACGATACCGTGTTACTAGCAGAAAGTGAGCAAGAGTTACAAGACCTAGTGGAAGAAGTAAACAGGCACACTGCAGAATGTGGCTTAGATATTAACATCCAAAAAACAAAAACTATGATAATTAGCAGTGAAAAGGAAAGGTCATCAATGAACATCACAGTAAACGGGCAGATACTAGAACAAGTAACAAGTTTCTCTTATCTTGAACGTATAATAACAGATAATGGCAGAAATGAAATAGAAAACAAAAAGAGGATAGGAATGGCCAAAAATGCTTTCAACAGCATGAAATTAGTATTAACATCTCGAGAGATTAATAACGCATTAAAATGAGAATTGTCAATTGCTACGTACATTCAACGCTACTGTATGGCGCGGAAGCAACTAGAAAGTTGCATAGAAGCCCTGGAGATGTGGATATACAGACGAATATGTCGTATTTCATGGAAATAAAAACAATCAAATGCAGAGCTTCTAGAAAAACTGGGAATGAAGAGAGAGAGAGAGAGAGAGAGAGAGAGAGAGAGAGAGAGAGAGAGAGAGAGAGAGAGAGAGAGAGAGAGAGAGAGAGAGAGAGAGAGAGAGAGAGAGAGATATGATGAAATAAATAAAGAGGAGGCGAGTGAAATATTTCGGCCATGTTAAAAGACATGATACTCTTATAAAAACCATACTGGAAGGCAAGGTTGAGGGCAAGCGAGCAAGAGGTAGACAACGATACTAGTGGGAAGATAACATCAAGAGATGGATGAACATCAGCCTGACAGAATGTATAGTCAAGGTGATAGTCAGACAGTGTTGGAGATACATTGCAGCCAAACTTCATTGTGGAGACGGCACCTGATTGATTGATTGATTAACAGGTAAATGTTGACTTCTCCTTCAGAAGCAATGGCAAACTACTGAACATAAATTATCTAGAAAATAAACCTGGGGTTGATGGCGAAGTTCTGAAATAACATGAAATGCTTAACAATAAAAATGCCACAGAAAATAACTTACTATGCGATACTGATACAGCGGCCGTCTTTCCTTCCAAATATATTTCTTGGTACCAGAGTTAGACTGGGTCAACCAGGGAGGGTAGTTTAACATCCGCCTAGATGCTGGTTCCAGCGCATGACCACCGGGCCGACGGGCGAGATCCTCGTCACTATGCTACCGGGGCTTCCTATTTGTGACATTTGCTTTACGTCTAACCGGCTCTGGGACTTAGGTGATAGTGACACTGTGTCTCTCAAGTCAATGCCGAGTCCAGGGGTTTGTAATCAGCCGCCGCCAATTTGGATGCAGACCGCTTTATGCTGATTTTTATGGTGTGAGGCGTCAGCCGTTCAGAAAGCCATGGCAAACTACTGAACTAACATTGCCTAGACAATCACAAACAGCCAATAAATTGTGGGATTGAATGCAATGTACTATAATTCAATTGTAATTTGCTGTTTGTTGTTGTTTGCTCACGCTCGCTTTGAACTCAAGCGTAGTCCATACATACAACTTCTAATAGTGCTGGACTATATGATCATAGCATTAATAACTTTTTTATACTTTAATGTTATCATGGCATAACGAACTTTTCATACTTTAATTTTATCCTAGTATAAATAACTTGTTATCTAACAAGAAATTAGGAAAGCGATAATAAATCTGATCTTCCTTTAACATAAAAACAACGCCAATACAACATACTAGAAGCTTGCTTTACGCCTATGGGTGTCCGCTTATGTTTATCTGTCAATAAACACACGAGGGTCACTTGCGGTAGATTTTCTCAGTATGATGTAAGTCTTCGACATGTCACCCGTTAATGATACCGGTCTTCGAAATTCCGCTCCTCCCTCGCTGCTTATGCTGCCCCCTTACGGTGCCGCCTGATGCGGCGCCTCTCTGTATCATAACACAGCACAGCCCTGGGGTATTTGCAGTTGTAGAAGAAATATAAGAAATCCACGTGCGGATGGAAAGAGTCATGAAGATATCTTGAAAGAAGTTAACACCTGAAGAGGGTGTATAAGAAGCTTAAGAAGAAGACAGTTCCACATTCTGTAGGCACGTCATGAGAAGATGGACATCTGAAGTATGTCGGGAACACGGGAACGCTGGAGCGGAAGAGAGGAAGGGGCAGACCAAGATAGAAGATGCTGGACAGTATGAACATTATAGGTTGGAGAAAAGTTGGTGTCATAAATGATTTGCACCACATGCCATAGGAGGTTGTGGACAGATATGAGCACCAACGCCAAGTGGTAATGAGACTATAAGAAGAATACTTTGCGATTACTATTTCTTTGCTGTATTATTCTTCCTATCTTAACTTGTCTTAACAGTCGAGAGGATCGACTTCATTGCACCGGGGTTTATCCCATATGGCTCGGTCTCTTTCCGTCAGGACGGCCTGCCGAAAGCGTCGAACAAAGCACGAACTCCGTAGCTCCAGCGACGACCCCCATGACGTCTCCGAGAAAAAATGCACCCGTGAACCGAAAGACGTAGCACTGGAATCGAACCCATAACATTCATAACTGCGAGGCAGACGGTTTGACCACTTCGCCACGTAGACTCCTAAATAATTTGCATCCACCGGGAACCGAACCCGGGCCAACCCGCGTGGCAGGCGAGTATTCTACCACTAGACCAATTATGCGCCTGATATATTTCCTTCCACGGGAAAGTACGAGAAACGTTGGTAAAAACAACAAAGAAGAAGACAAATAACAGACACGCTTCGCGTCAGGCAGACAAGACAATTTACACAGGGCATTACCAGAAACAATTCATCGTAGAGATGCCAGGAGCTACTGTTTGGGCAGCAGGCCCGTCTAACTGCGCCGTGACAATGGGTTTCACTATTGAAAGGTGTATTCAACAAGAGATGTCAAAGCAAAACTAACAGGGCAAAAAGTGAATTGAGACAGACACGGAAAATCTGCTACTAAAAAAAACAACAACACAGACATGGGAGATAAACGGGTTGGTAAGATAAATTAATTCATAACAACAAAGGAAGACTGGACACGAGTTACCTTCCTTTAATTACATCCTTGATGAGTAGGGCAGTGGCAATGCGGACGCCAAGAAGCAATTACGTGTATCAAAATATTGACACTGCTTCCCGGTGGTGTCTTTCTTTGGGTAGTCGTCATGTAGCGCTCCTGGTTTCGAACCCACGCTCTGCCCGAGGCTGTTAGGTGTTTTCATGGGGGAAAGTAATATAGGAATCCTGCTAGGCTCATAGAAAGAGCGTCTGCCAGTTGTTAATGTTTATCCTGTTATTGTAAAACCTCAAGGGGAGCGGTTAGGTTAGGTTTTGTAACGGTGCTGGAGGAAAATAAACTTTGGGGAGAATAACACAGGGAAAATCTCATCTCCTGCCACTGAATGGGACTGCCGTGATCTAATCAAAATAGAAGAGGAGGTCTGATTTTAAGGAGGAAAGAGAGAAAGAGAGTGAGAGTAAGATAAAGAACGATTGAGATAGGGATAGACAGAGGGTTATAGAGAGAGGGATATATATATATATATATATATATATATATATATAGAGAGAGAGAGAGAGAGAGAGAGAGAGAGAGGGAGAGGGAGGGAGAGATAGAGAGAGACCAGACAATGGAGAAAAAGAGGCAGGGAGAGTCGTATACTGTTGAACAGAAAGAGACGGAGGGTAAAGCTGTGGGCGAGGAAAAATTCAAAGGATAAAAAGGAATATTAAATATTCGTCAGAATACTGTGCATGGAGTTTAGTTAAGTCAAGCACCGACAACACCAATACGTGCTACCGTCCTTATCTTCAACAATACTAATGGTGCCAGTAGCAGTCTGAATATGTGTCCATCTGGTGTTTCATCACATTCCTGAGTGTGGCCTGGTTCCTCTGGTCACTCCCTGCAGCATCAGTCTCTCCAGGCCGTGATGATTTATCTGTTCTTCTGCACTATACACACGATTCCAAAATTCCCCAGCCATGTCTGCTTTACCGCCTTTACCATGTACCAAAGTTTTACCGAGCAGTATATACTCAGCCAGTCTGTCCGCACACTCGTTTTCCACCACACCAGCATCTCCTGGGGGTAAAATCCAACAGTTCTCTATTATATATAGAGATCTACGGTAGTGCGGCGGCTAACATGGTAGCCATGCGCTCGAATCCTAATCGAATCAGATTGTGTTTGCAACTGACACGAGCCCCAAAGTCTAAAACCTAGACTAAAACAGGTACCAGAAAATGTCAAGGACGGCAAAGGCGGCCGGCGTAGCATTGCCCTCCTGTCAAGGTCATAATCATTAGATCTAAAAGTTCATGGACAAAATGCAATGATAATGGTTAAAAGCAAGCACACTGTTACCCGACTTCTCCTGGTCAGATCTCAGTTCGAGAGATGGAATCATACAGATAGTTAGGCAGCGATATCGGTAACGACGGAAGAACAAATAGGGAATTAGAATGTCGAATAGAGGCCATGGAGATTTGGATATACAGAAGAATATGTCATATTTCATGGAAACAAAAACAATCAGATACAGAGGTTCTAGAACAACTGGAAATTAAAAGAGAGTTCATAAAAGAAATAAAAAAGAGGAAAGTTAAATATTTCGGCCTCGTTAAAAGACATAATCCTTTTATAAAAACTATACTGGAGGGTCAGGTTGAAGGCAAGCCAACAACAGGTAGACAACGATACAAGTGGGAAGACAACATCAAGAGATCGACGAACAACAGTCTGACAGAATGTAGCTTATACAATCAAGGCGAGAGACAAACAGTGCTGGGGATCTATTGCAGCCAATCTTCACTGTGGAGACGACACCTGACTGATTGATTGATAGGTAACGATGGAAGAATAGATAGAGATAGTAAAATAAAAACACAAAAGGCTTGAAGAATTACATGGACCTAGGACACTTTTGGAGGTCCAAGGAAACTAACACGTATACAAGGTTATCCGTAAAGTCTCACTACACTTTGTATATAGAGCAAATTTGAAAAATGCTTTCTTCCGTTAATAACACTATTCTGTTTGGATTGAAAAGAATTACTCCACCAGACGACAGCTATTCGCGTCATATTGCTTCACGGTGGACTGTGGAGCACATTTTTTGATGACATCATGTACTTGATTTGTAAAATTTGTTCTACATACAAAGTGTAGTGATACTTTACACACACACTGTACTATTTAACTACAGCGATACACCAGTACTGCTATACGGTCAGAAATATCATCATCATCATCATGGGCCATGCCGATAATCGTGGGCGGTCATGTTCCTCCAGCTTACACGATTACCTGAGTCGTGGATCAGCTTCGTGTTCTTGTCTCGACCATGCCACGTGGCCAAGCCATAGAGATATTTACTTCTCTGCCTTCCCCTTGTTCTTTTTCACACAATCTTGCCAATTGTCACCAAGTTCTCTAATTTATTTCTTCACATAACGTGTCCAACAATTTTTGACTGTCTATGTCTAATTTCTCTGATCAATTTGCGGTTTTCATTTGTGTCTTAGAGAACTTGGTGATTGGTTTTTCTGTCTCTCCATGGTTTTCTGTGCATTTCCCTCAGAAACCACATTTCTACTGCTTATAGATTTTTTTTTAAGGTTTTATGTTCATTGTCCACGTCTAACACCCATATAAATGGAAATGTTTCATGCTGGCACGTCAACACTCTTTTTCTCGTTGCAATTGATATCTTTTTATTGGTCAGCATGTTTTATATCTTGCAAGAAGCTGCCTTCGCCATAGCGATTCTTGTTCTAATATCAGAAATTACAAATATTCATTAATTAATCAGAGGCGAATGGAAGTCTACAAGTGTATGATACAATCTCCCCAACTAAATCTCTAATCTCCATCTTTCTACCCCTCTCCTATTGTTATCTCTCTCTCTCTCTCTCTCTCTCTCTCTCTCTCTCTCTCTCAAATTCGTAGTAGTAGTAGTAGTACTAGTAGTAGTAGTAGTAGTAGTAGTAGTAGTAGTAGTAGTAGATGTAATAGCAGTAGTAGTAGTAGTAGTAGTAGTAGTTGTAGTAGTAGTAGTAGTAGTAGTAGTAGTAGTAGTAGTAGTAGTAGTAGTAGTAGTAGTAGTAGTAGTGATGATAGTGCTTTCGGAGGCATATCTACTATAGAAGATAAACTAAACCAGCCGTGTACACGTCTTGAGGCTTATTTGGTGTAAGGTCTCCTTCAGATGGCCTAAGCTGACCCACTCCAGGCCTGCTATAATCAGTCAGGTGCTATAGTCAGGTGTTCCAATCGCTATACAGACTGGTTATATGCTACAAGTTCACCTGGATTCCTAGGTCGCCTCAGCCTGAAAATGGGTTCAGTGACACGTTCTGGAAGATAAAAGCGGTTGGTGTACTATAGAGCATTTCACCCGTCGAGTACTGATTGGTATAATATGAGGCTATCACGCGGTTCGTGAGCCGCTTACCAGGCGTTCGAAACTCAGCTGCGACCGATTTGTGCAGCAGACCGTGTCACGTTGTGTTATAACGTGCTGGTATGTGAGCCGGTCGTTCAGAAAGCAATGGCAAACTACTGAACGTAAACTTGCCTAGTACATCAACAGCAGCTGAAAAAAGCTGGCGTTGACTGCAACGTCCTGCAAAGGATATGCAACATTTATTTTTAAAAAAAATCATCATACACCCTCCACGGCCAAAGGCATGAGGAAAAAACCCTCTCCGTGGCTGTATATCATAACTACATAAATCACCGTCTCCAGAGCGGCCAGTCAACAAAGGTGCGCACGCGCCGAGCAGATGTTCCCGGCTCCCCGTGTCACAGAGTTGGTGGTATTTTGTTTTGGTTCAGATTCTGTCCTCCGAACCAGCGAATGGCATTGTGTTTATGAAGAGAGAAGCATCAACTATGGTTTTTTTCTTCTGTTTTATCACCGCCACCGAATACTACTACTACTGCTGCTGCTGCTGCTGCTGCTGCTGTCGCTATTTGTAGCAAACTGCTGGTACCACCAATGTTATGTTAAAGACCCTTTCACGTGGCTAAAGTCTACTTGGTGCTAGAGAAGTATTTATACTAATCTCCACTATTTCTGTAACGTGGTCAATAGCAGACCACCGCTAATGTTAGGTAAAATAATTCATTCGTGTTACAATATATGAGATTCGTCATGCGGTAGGTTGGTTGTCAGCCGCTCTCAGTGTCCTATGTTATTTTCCGAAGAAGTATTTGAAGTTTCAGTGCCAAAACAAAAAGTAGGTTTGGACCAAACAAAAATGGATGGTGGAAAATGGGAAGTAGCGGTGTGTCACAGTTATAACTTTAAAATTGTTAATATGGTAGCAGACATGTTGAATTATAAATGCGATTAGAACATTTCGGCGATATATAACCTCATGGCAGACACGGTCGCTTAGGAAGATTAATCAGTCCATGGTACATACTCAGTTAATACAAGTTGCAATTCTTTGCAGGACGTAGCAGTCAACGCCATAATTATTTTGGCTGTTCGTGTTCTCTTGACAAGTTTTTTTTTTTTTTGCATATCCTTTACAGGACATCGCTGTCAACACCAGCATCTTTCAGCTGTATGTTGATTTCTTGGCAAGATTACGCTCAGTAGTTTGCCATTGCTTTCTGAGCGGCCGGCTCACATACCCCGTAAGTTCCGATGCGATTCGAACCACTCTTGACAAGTTTACGTTCAGTAATTTGCCATTGCTTTCTGAACAGCCGACACACATACCATTTTTATTGTTAAATACCTAACGCAAGGCGCCTGCTGCAAAATCTCCCCCAGCTGTGTTTCGAACGCGGGGCAGGGATTACCAACTTCTTCCGTAAACCCTTCGCTGTGGAGCAGGAAATTGTGAATACTTTCTCAAAATACAATTGGGAGGGTGTTGTATTGATTTACGTTGAGTCAAGAACCGACATCACACCACTCGGGGCATTCCCAAATGTGCTCCGTCCTCATATGCAACAGCTAGCGAAGAGTCCCAATACTAATGCTACCAGTAGCAGTCTGATTATATGTCCGTCTGGTCTAACTTCGGAGAGTTGAGAGTTTGCCAGATCCTCTGGTCATTCCCGGCAGCACCATTCTCTCCAAGCCGTAATAATCTACCCTTTCTCTGCACTGTACATATATACTATATACAGTGAAGAGTGCAATAGTGAATACGCCTCAATGCCTGTGATGTTTCTCGATAGTTGGAAATCGAAAATGGCAGGCCAAATTGGTCGCTTCGCTGGCAAATTTTAATTAGTTATCAGTTAGTTAGTCGCGGTTCCAACTTCACGGCAAAGGGTTGTCCCATTATGGTCCGTTCCTATGCCAGTGAATATACACAAAATACTTCTCACTGCCCTATGTGAACAGTGGTACAGACAGGAGTCTCGACAAACCAACAGCCCACATAATGCCGCTGCCAGAATACCAACACAGAAGTCAGCCACGAAAAATACAGGTCATCGTCGATGCGGCGGTCACTAGAAAACCAGTGGCCACGCATTACTGCATAAGGCAGCCACAGTTAGTTCAGCGACCGGCCGGCCGCCATTTGTCTTAACATGCAGTTTAAGCTACAAACAACTGTGGACAAATATAAAAGCACAACACAAAATTCACAGCTCACAGTGTCGCCCCACACACTCTACTCATTAGCAGCGCGAAGAAACCATTCACTGCCAGTCCAACGTGAAGAAAATGCGTAAGCAAACCGCAGCCACAAGCATAAACACGCCAGAGGCCTTATCAGCTCGACCGCCTATCCTTTATGTTGGGAACAGGAAGTGGCAAATATTCAAATTAGAAAGAAAAAAAAAAAAACATTATAAAACCAAACATACACGTGTATTTATTACGCTATAGACTTAGGAACAGTTATAGCATTAGATAGACAATATATGACAGTGATTAAGAGCTGAAAAGGTCAAGCAAAAGCTGCATTTCAGAACATGAAAAGTGTCTTATGCAATATGTCACTGTCATTGAATGTCACAAGAGAGTGCCGAAATGCTATATAGAGAGCCTGTTTTGATGTATGACACCAAATCATGGAATGTTAACGAACAAATTAGGAAAAGCTTGGAAGCAACACCGGTGGTTCCTGAGACGAATGTTGTGAAAACCTTGTACTGTGCTCCACAGTACCCAACGATTGTCGGGAAGAGGCTAATGAAGCTAAAACATTATACACGACTATAAGAAAGAGACAAACAGCATTCTTTGGTCATGTGATGAGAAGAGAGGTATTGGAGAACATCGTGACGACTGAAAAGATCAGCAGAAAAAGAGGAATAGGTAGACCGAGAGAAATAATGCTGGATGGACTGAGACTATGGCATGGAGGAATATCAACAGCAGAGTTGATCCAGAAAACCAAGGACCGAAATCTGTGGAAATACATGAATGCCTACGCCTGCTGGCAAGATACACGATGATAATGATCGACGAATGCTGTACAGCAACAGTCTGTAGGTTGTGGTAATGTGATTTCTAAGACACATTTTGCGAATACTTTGAATTGCCAAAGTTGATTGCACAACTAATAATGATTCCATGGAAGAGGCTTCCGAAAGTGAAACATTATGCGCAACAACAGGACAGCGACAAAATGTTCTTTGGTCGTGTAATGAGAAGGAGAAGCATCAATGAACATTGTGACGACGAGAAAGCTCGGTGGTAGAGGAAGCAGACGGAGACCTGGGGAAATAGTGCTGGATTATCTGAGATAATAGAAACATCCACAGACCTGGAGAAATGATGCTGGATTATCTCATACAATGGTATGGAGATGAAACATCCACAAACCTGGAGAAATGATGCTGGATTATCTCAGACAATGGCATGGAGAAGAAACATCCACAAACCTGGAGAAATTATGCTGGATTATCTCAGACAATGGTATGGAGAAGAAACATCAACAAACCTGGAGAATTGATGCTGTATTATCTCAGACAATGGTATGGAGAAGAAACATCCACAAACCTGGAGAAATGATGCTGGAGTATCTCAGACAATGGTATGGAGAAGAAACATCCACAGACCTGGAGAAATGATGCTGGATTATCTCAGACAATGGCATGGAGAAGAAACATCCACAAACCTGGAGAAATTATGCTGGATTATCTCAGACAATGGTATGGAGAAGAAACATCAACAAACCTGGAGAATTGATGCTGTATTATCTCAGACAATGGTATGGAGAAGAAACATCCACAGACCTGGAGAAATGATGCTGGAGTATCTCAGACAATGGTATGGAGAAGAAACATCCACAGACCTGGAGAAATGATGCTGGATTATCTCAGACAATGGCATGGAGAAGGAACATCAACAAACCTGGAGAATTGATGCTGTATTATCTCAGACAATGGTATGGAGAAGAAACATCCACAGACCTGGAGAAATGATGCTGGAGTATCTCAGACAACCGCACGGAGAAGGAACATCAACGGAATTGACCCAGAACACCAATGACCAAGATGTGTGGCGAGACATGTGCGCCTACGCCATTTACCAGGACACACATGATGATGATTGATGCTGTTGTCAGCTTGGCCGAATGGATAAAAGTGTTCGGTCTTAAGCTTCCGGTATGCTGATGGCGAGGGATTACACGGGTCAGTTGGACTAAAATGTTGCCTTCTCGTCCTTGACCTGGGGACGTAAATTACAAGTATCTCAGAAGTCGGAGTAGGTTCGCCTGATGGCGAGGGACACTGGTAATAGGGAAAGCTAGTCCACACGCAAAAAATCAGTTCAGGTTGGACTACGCTGGAGTTCATAGCAAACGGAAATAATGCATTCGCTAGTTTTACACTTTTCAGAAATAACTAGCGACAGTGTCCCCGAAACCTGACCTTGAACTGTCAGGGTACTAACACTGAATGGGTCAGGCGCGTGCTGGCACGTGCTGTCTTTGTCGCTATGGCGGGATGTGACACGGCATAGGCTTCTGAGTGAGTACCCCTTGAAGTAAGCGGCCAAATCTTTGCACGTGAAGTGAACTTGGCTTTGACAGGCACACCGGATACCCATTGCTAGCCAGTGGAGCGTTAAATCATTTACAGGACATGAACCAGGGACACGTTGAAAGTCGGCTATGTCAATCAATGCCTTATAGTTTAGGTACAACAATGGTGGCGGATGTTTGTTAGGGATCGCTTTCACTGGCACGTCAAACGATGCCGTATACACGGTGTTTGTAAAGTCTCACTACACTTTGAATGTAGAACAATTTTGAAAAATGAAGTACAAGACGTCGTCAAAAAATTGTGCTCCACAGTCCACTGTGAAGCAATATGCAGCGAATGGCTGTCGTCTGCAGGAGTAATTCGTTGCATTCCAAACAGAATGGTGTTATTAACTGAAGGAATATTTTTTTTCTTTTTCGGTTGAACAAGTGTTTCGAAATAGCGGTCGATTCACACGGATGGTTGTTCAAAGATTTATAGCAAGACTTCCTGATAAACAACTTTCTCATCACATTACGGTTAGAAATTTGTTGACAAAGTTATAATGAATACTTCATTGGTATTTCCAGCTTCCCCCAAACAGGGTTAGACCATTGCAGTAACTATTTCTATACTTCTATATATAACTATACTTCATTTTCCAATATTATTCTACATACAAAGTGTAGTGAGACTTTACAAACACCCGGTAGTTTAGGTACAACAATGCTTGCTTGCGCTTGTTTTTTAAGGATGGCTTTCACTCCACGGGGATATTTCTATAACTGTTTCAGTCTCCTCTGACATATTTAATATGATTTATTCTTGGGGAGAAACATACTAAATGGGTGTTGTCATTATTATGGTCATTCTTCTTCTTCCACCCTTGTATCCCCGAATGTGACATAGTTCTTCCACCAACCCACCCCCAGCCGCCTTAGTCTTAGCTTTCCCACGCCACTTTACCCATGTCTTCTCCATACTAGAGGTCAGCGTGGCCCAATGGATCAGAGCGTTCGTTCTTAAAACATCCGGTGTGCTGATGCCGAGGTAGTGGGTTCAACGCCTACACCGGTCAGTTGGACTGAAGTGTTGACTGCTACTAGGGAAAGCTATCCACACGAAAAATGCAGTCCAGTGTTACTAGAAGCTTGTATGGACTACGCTTGAGTTCAAAGCGAGGGGGCGAGAAACAGAAAAATAAATTGTGTCTCTACTTCTCTTTGCTTATTTTTATGTCTTTAAAAATGTATTGTGTCCTGTGAACTGCAGACAAATCTGTCCTTGTTATACTAATCTCAGGTTTCCCCATTGTGTGTCCGGCGCCGGTGTCTTATCTTCACCTCCTGGTTCCCTGGAGTGTTCTCTCCTTGAGTTGGTGGTTCGGTCATACCACTTTAGCCCTTCCATTTGACCTTGAGTTGGTGGTTCGGTCATACCACTTTAGCCCTTCCATTTGACCTTGAGTTGGTGGTTCGGTCATACCACTTTAGCCCTTCCATTTGACCTTGAGTTGGTGGTTCGGTCATACCACTTTAGCCCTTCCATTTGACCTTGAGTTGGTGGTTCGGTAATACCACTTTAGCCCTTCCATTTGACCTTGAGTTGGTGGTTCGGTCATACCACTTTAGCCCTTCCATTTGACCTTGAGTTGGTGGTTCGGTCATACCACTTTAGTCCTTCTATTTGACCTTGAGCTGGTGGTTCGGTCATACCACTTTAGCCCTTCCATTTGACATTGGCGCCAGTTAATAGCCGGCTCTATGGCGAAGGCAATACCAATGCAGTTCGCAGTCCCGCATACCACGTTCGTAACACAGCTGTGGGCGGTTTGGAAGCAGACCGTCTTGCGTTGGTTTTCATACAATGATATGAGTGTCGGTTGTTCAGTCAGCAATAGCTAAGTCATTATCATATGTTATGCCGATAAAGCGTGGGCGCTCATGTTTCACCATCTCACACGATCACCAGAGTCGTAGACCAGCTCTGTGTTCTTGTCTCGACCATACCACGTGGCCAAGCCATGCAGATATATGTCTTTACCTTCCCCCTGTTTTTCCCCACTAAATTTTCCCAGTTGTCACCAAGTTCTCTAGTTTATTTCTTCTCAAATGGAAAACTACTGAACGTAAACAGCCAAAACACTGGGGTTGATTGCGACATCCTGTAAATGTTATGCAACTAACTAACGAGTTAATAAATGTTTTTAGTTTATGAAACGGAAATGACTGTTTGGTGACTGTTTGGGTGTTTACAAAACAAGAACAAGAACAAGATCACATGATGTGGACTGTTTGGGTGTTTACAAAACAAGAACAAGAACGGTCCCGTCCCCCCCCCCCCCCCGCCCCACACACACACACACACACCCCACATCCCCTGATCCTGGGCTAGCGGCCCACGTACATCATTCTCGGACAAGGAAAAACACGCAGCAGCCGCATGAACCCTGCGTACTTTAAATAGCAGGCCGTATAGGACACAGCCCAGGTAAAATATCAAATTAGAAAAGTTACCCATAGCATCCGCTAATCCATCCATGCTTCCACTAATCCAGTGGTTCTCAACCTTTTTTGGCCCGTGCCCCCTTCAACATATGTTCAGACTGTCATTTCTCTCTCTCTCTCTCTCTCTCTCTCTCTCTCTCTCTCTCTCACTCTCTCTCTCTCTCCGTCTCCTCTCTCTCTCTCTCTCCTCTCCCTCTCTCCCCCCCCCCACACCTTCCCAAAATTGTCAGCCTCAAAAGGTGCATTAAAAATAGCATGCCTGCAATACTGAAAATACTTATTTTCTTCCATAGTTGTGCATAACCTTTATATGCACAGATACATTTTATAGTGTAGTTTTATACAGTTAATGGCAAATGAATATGCTGATGGATATAAAACTTAAATAAAAGCATTTTTATATTTACAATATTTTATTAAAACACCACATTAATCATACTACAAAAAACAAACAGTTAAAACGTCAAAGAATAGTAATTTAATATACGACACCAGAGTACCAGAAAATTGTTCTTCATCAAACAAAACGCTCATTACGAAACTGGGATATTGTAGATTCGTAATTAACTTCATATAAATGAAGATTGTAATCAATGAGAACACTGTGATTGTTTTTTTTTTCATTTTCCCCGCAGCAATTCTGAAATACGCGGAGGAGTGCTTGAAAGGGCACAACGGAGATCATTTTCAACATCTAATCTATTACGTCGTTTCGTTTTATTTGCCACAGAGCTGAAAAGCCTGACTTCACAAGGATAAGATGACGCAAATGGAAGCAATGCACGGATTGCTTTTTTTGCCACTTTTGTGTAGGAATCGCACATGAAAGGCCAACATTCCGTGATTGCTTTCTCATCGAACACATCTCTTGCTCCCGAATCATTTTTCAGCTCCAGAAATTCATCTTTACAATCATCAGAAACTTTTTCAACTGATAATTTGAATGGTTTTCGCACCAAATCCAGCTCATCATCACTAAGTTCAGGAAAATATCGCTCAAATCCATTGTCTAGAACTGTCAAATGCGGCGAAATTTCATTTTTCGCAAATTGTGGATGTACTTGGTCTTCACCATCAACAACGAGAACGGATGACAGCTTCTCAAACATTGCACCATTTGTCATATTGACCTTTCTTTTCTAGTTTTCCAGCTTGCTCATAAAAGCTCTCAAGGCATCCACAAATTGTATGATATTTGTATTCCTTCCTTGCATCTGAAGATTGAGTTTATTCAACTGCTCAAAAATAATATATCAACTAAAAATGCAAGGCGCATGATCCATTCCTCATCATCCAGGCAGGCGAAAAAGTCCATCTTAACTTGAACTTCAAAAACTAATTTGAACTTGTCTCTCAGCTCATATATCGCTCAGTTACATGTTCTCTTGATAGCCATCGAACATTTGTGTGGAAAAAAAGCAAATAGTGGCCTGCATCCATATTAACGCAAAACTGCTTAAAAAGCCGTGAGTTGAGAGCTCCTCCTTTGATAAAATTCACAATCGGTATGAACGGTTTGATCCAAAACCTTCCCAGATGAAGCTGGAAGTGTTTTTGGAGGCCAGTGCCTGATGATGGATCATGCAATGAATGACTTTCACTTTTGAGGCACGTTTCTTCACACTAACTGGAAATCCCGATTGGGTCCCCAACATAACTGGTGCTCCATCTGTACAGCACCCATACATATTATCCCTAAAAGATTTTCCTATTCAAGGAAAGATGAAATCTGTTCCAAAATATCAGAGGCCTTGGTAGCTGTTTCAAGAGGAGAACAAAAATGTTCTTCTTTAAATGATCCTGAATGCACATACTTGCAAACACTATCAAGTGAGAACACGAATTGAATAGAGCCTAAATGCTGCAGACTTGATCTCTTGTACAACTTGATCCTTGATGTCACTGGCCATATCGCTGATCCTCCTTTGAACAGTAGTAGTTTGATAGTGAAACCGCTGCAAGTTTATTCCCTGATTCCTTTCCCAACACAATTTTCACTATCTTGAGACAACAAGGTTTGATCAAAGTTTCCCCGAATGTATGTGGGGTTTTTTTTTTTTCCTGCTTCGCTATCTACAGTGCTACGACATAGGAAGCTTCAGTAACCTTTTGGTTTGTTTCTTGGAATGCCCCTGTTAAATCCAGTCTCATCCTTTTGACAGCATTCCCAAGACGGTCAAAATAGGTTTTGTCCTTGTCCTTGTATTGAGGATGAACATTCAACAATTGCTTCTTCAACTTTGTCGGTCTCATAAAATCACCTGACAAACCTTTACTACAAATAACAAGATCAACACATATAAACACCCACACACATGTATACACACAACCACATACACGCACACACGCACACGCACACACACACGCACACAACACACACAACACACACATATATATATATATATATATATATATAATATATATATATATATATATATATATGCAGCACACAGACCATGTCATGTTGTGATGACGTCAGCTTGCATGGCCTGTCTGTTGGTGCTCGTAGATCTGAGTGAGGTCGTGATGACAAGTTACCCAAAAATAAACAGTCCTGTGTGTAGAGTGATGAAAAATTGCACATAAATACTTCAAATCGCTGTGAATATTTCATAACGATATTAGTCATCGTTGTAGTATGACAAGGAAACGGCTATTTCCTGCTATTGAAATATCACATTACGGCATTTGATCTTCATCATTTTCATTTGATTCGCTCTTAATAGTCGAAAATTACACAGTATACTTAAAAATAGAAGCTAAATTTAATAACATACGAGAACACGTCTAGGCGTCTGCATAAAACGTGATTTGTGGGTCTACTTACGTTATGGAACGAGTCTCAGAAGGGTTAGAAGCACTGAACCGTAAATTATGGAGGGAAAACAATATCAAGTAATCGGTTCTTGTATTAAAGCGATCTCGAAATAATCGGGGAATTTAACGTCACGGATACGCTTAATCTCCCGATCGCGTTTTGTATGGTCCTGAAGCCAATTTGAAAATGCCAATCTGTGGTCTTTATTCCCACCCCTCCCCCCCCCCTCTTTCCACTCCTGGAAACCCTAAAATTCCCCCCTGTGTGGGGAAGGGGGGGGGGAATTCCCCACCGGTTAAGAACCACTGCACTAATCCATACATGCACCCACGAATCCATTCATGCATCAGCTAATCCATCCATGCATCCACTCATCCATCTATGCACCCTTGAATCCATCCATACATCCACTAATCATTGCATGCATCCGCTAATCTATCCATGCATTCACTAATCTATCCATGCATCCACGAATCCGCCCATGCATCCACCAATCCATGTATGCATTCCACGATACATATATACATATATACATTCGTTCGTGCGTTGCATACATAGAACATAATAGAACGTAACCATATGTACGTACACCCACACATACAAGCAAATACGTGCACACGCAAAAAAAAACAAAAAACTCAACGAATACATTCATACACTCTCTCTCTCTCTCTCTCTCTCTCTCTCTCTCTCTCTCTCTCTCTCTCTCTCTCTCTCTCTCTCTCTCTCTCACACACACACGAACACGCACCTCCCCCCCCCACACACACACACACATACACACACATGCGTATGTGGCGTTGATCATGACGAAAATATGTAAACGTGATCACAGCGGGCTACCGTACGCGTTAATCAGTCAAATTGACCGGTGTGCCGACAAATTTGGCGCTAATCAGGCCACTGTCTGAACACAAACTCCCTTGATCATTTTCCATTTCTGTGTTTCATCCAACACCAACATCAATGCTCAACAGTTCTGTCCCTATTGATCTGTTCTGACTTCTAGCTAACCATTCCTTAAACGGTGTGATCCTACATGATAGAAATCTGCCGACCTCAATGTAATGCGTTAATTCCCAGTGCTATTTACACAAACAACGGGGACTAACCGTAAGTTTAGTTATACTTGTATGGGTCACGCATTTGGCCACTTGAAAGAAATTTGGACAATTCCGTGTGGAAGAGAAACGTGTTAGAGCTGGCGTCGAACCCACTCTTACCGAGGGTGGAGCAGGTGCGAATGTCCCAGCGGGCAGTCACTGGTCCACGCGGAATGGAGAAAGACACACATACCCAATTGTAGCTCCCCTTGTGTTTGAAATGAGTTCGCGCCGGCATATGTTAAGCTATCCTAAATTACAAACTACACAGGAATCAATTGACTGCTAGCTGGGATTTGAATCTGTAAAGATTGAGGGTTTACAGTGTTGTATGCTGCGTAAAGGTGACACATGTACTTGATATCAAAGTTTTGACCGCTGTCTTAGAGGCATAGTCTATTGATAGAGTTGAATATAGCTACAGGTTAAATCTCTATGAGAGATAACTTTTGCTACTTAATAGATCTGGTTTACCTTTGATCATCTTCTGACAGGAAGCAGGCGGTTAGGGGTTAGGTTCTCGAGTAGATCTAACATTCCCTCCATTTGTCTGTCTGTCTGTCTGTCTGTCTGTCCGTCTGTCTGTCTGTCTGTCTGTCTGTCTGTCTGTCTGTCTGTCTGTTAACGTAACAAATGTCTGAGACAGTCGCCTGTCTGTTGGTTAACGTAACAACTGTCTGAGACAGTAGTCTTTGTGTTGGTTAACGTAACAACTGTCTGAGACAGTAGTCTTTCTGTTTGTCTGTTGGTTAACGTAACAACTGTATGAGACATTAATCTATCTTTTTTCCTGCCTGCCGGTCTATCTGCTGGTTAACATATCAACTGTCTGAGACAGTAGTCTTTGTGTCTGTCTGTTGGTTAACGTAACAACTGTCTGAGGCATTAATCTATCTTTTTTCCTGCCTCTCTGTCTATCTGCTGGTTAATATAACAACTGTCTGAGACAGTCGGGGATTAGGAAACAGATCCACAACCAGATATCCTCCAGTACTATCTAAACCAGACCTATAGAAACAGCCGCTGGGATGACACCAATCTAGGGCATAGTCACTAACAACCCCCTGGAGAGAAGCCTCGGATCCGCCTTTGCAGTGGTGGTCTGTGATTAGCTGGCTAATCTGGGTTTTCTGGCTCGAGCAATGCCGCCTCTGATTACAGGTAAACACTGAGGGAACTCGTTTACTGCCACCTGGGGTTGACGTCCTCCTGTCGTGGTGATCCTATTCTCTTTGGCACGTGGCAAATTGACATCAACCTTAGTGGTGGGGGTGGGGGGTACAGGTGACCGATTCAGTGGACGCTACTGCAGGTGTGACGAGCAAGTAAGGTTAAGACGGTTAAGGGACCTCATGTCACGTTGTTTTCCTGTCTACCTGTCTTGAAACTTATATATATATATATATCATTAGCATGGACGGAGGGAATAGCAGAGTCCATGGGAATATCGATATATGAAGACCATAATCGGGCACTCTCACGATGTTTATACTTCACCTCGACACCGCAAGGTACAAGAAGAACATGATGAGATGAGATGAGATGACATGAGATGAGATAAGATGAGATGAGATGAGATTCCTTTGCAGAACCTCGCTCCCATAACAACCTTCCAGAAAAATTTTCGATAATAAGCAAGATGCTCTGCGTTAAATACATCCATCTGGAGATCATCTGCCACGTCTTTGCACACCATATGGGATAAAACCCGGGTCAATGTAGTCTTTCTGGTGACTGCCGTTTCCATCGACAATGAACTGTATCTGTCATGGAGTACTTTTGTGCTGGCATTCTGGCGGCGGCATTATGCACAGTGTGCCTGTGAGGGCTGTTGGCTTGCCGAGACTCCTGTCTATTCCATTGTTCACATAGGGCAGTGAGGAGCATTTTATGTGATATTCACTGGCACAGGAACGGAGCATAATGGGGACGACCCGTTGCCGTGAAGTTGGAACCACGACTACTGTTATTAGTACTACTACCACCACCACTACTACTTGAAGAATAACAACAACAACAACAACTACTACTACTACTACTACTACTACTACTACTACTACTACTACTACTACTACTACTACTACTACTACTACTACTACTACTACTACTACTACTACTACTACTACTACTACAAGTATACCAATTACTACTACTACAACAACTACTACTACTACCACTACTACTACTACTACTACTACTACTACTACTACTACTACTACTACTACTGCTGCTGCTGCTACTACTACTACTACTACTGCTACAACTGCAACCACCACCACCATTCATACTACTACTACTACTACTGCTACTACTGCAACCACCACCACCATTAATACTACTACTACTACTACTACTACTACTACTACTACTACTACTACTACTACTACTACTACTACTACTACTACTACTACCCCTATGTAGTCATTAACCAGGTGCAGTCAACTTGACTGTAAACGGAACCCGAGTGGAAATACTCACGGCTATAGGTATACAGCCGGCTCCCTGGGGAAGGGATTAAGGACGTTGTTCTTAATCCCGTATACTCAATTACGAAATACAGTTGCGCGAGATTCTGCAGCGGATCGCGTCGCGCTGGTTACTTACGGAGGTATGTGAGCCGGTCGTTCAGAAAGCAATGGCAAACTACTGAACGTAAAACTTGCCAAGATATCAACATTAACAGAAAAATAATGGTGTTGACTGCAATGTCCTGTAAAGGATATGCGGAAAAAAAAAAAAGGCATACAACGTGCCACTGATGCACACCATCAGAGCAACTATTTTTGAGCTACGGTTCTAATTCTTACAAGCTACACACTGTGTACATATTACCTATAGACGAGCCGTTGAACTCATCATCATCATGTGCCATGCCGGTAAGCGTGGACGGTTATGTCTCGCCATCTCACTCGATCACCAGAGTCGTGGATCAACTCTGTGTTCTTGTCCTCGACCATGCCACTGGTAAAGCCATCCAGGTATTTACTTCTCTGCCTTCCGTCTAGTTCATTTCCTCTAAATCTTGCCAGTTGTCACCAAGTGTTCTCCAATTTATTTCTTCTCATAACGTGACCAAATAATGGTGACCGTCTCTAATTAGTTTACGTTTTTCATTTGTTTCTTGTAGCACTTGGTCATTGGTTTTTCTGCCTGTCTGTCCATGGTATTCCTTGAATTTACCTCAGACACTACATTTCCACACCCATCAGATATTTTCAGCCTGTTTGCTTCATTGTCCACGCTTCACATCCAATCAAAAGCACCCCAATACTCTGTTTCTCGTTGTAAATTACATCTCTTTTATTAATTCGTTTGGTTGTTTCTGGATGTGAGGTTTAACGATTGAGCACAACCCACTACTGGCAACGCTGATCGTATTCTCGGCACGAACTTTAAGCCTAGCACGCGTCAGATTGGAAGCACCTAGCCTCGAGTTTCGCTCTCGTTTGAGCTCGTCAGTAGTGCAAATCCCTGACTGGACCAGGATCGAACTCCGGATCACTGGCGTGTGAGGCGAGTGTGCAACCACTGACCACGCGATTCACGTTAGACGCAACGAAATTATCATACTCGAATATCAATCACAACGTGACCCATTGTAGGCTATAGCTTAAAATTTTCCCGATCGCCGCTACTGATATCCGTCAATCGATGTGGCCTTGAATGATCAGGTCTTTTCGATCTGGCAAGGCACACCAGGTGCCCAAAGTCCAGCGAGCAATAATCATATTTATGTATTTGGTTGTTTCGGGATGTTATAGATTGAGCACAACTCACTACTGGCAACGCTGATCCGGAGTTCGTTCCCGGGTCCAGTCAGGGATATGCACTACTGACGAGCTCAAACGAGAGCGAAACTCGAGTCTAGTGCTTCCAATCTGACGTGGAGAAGGCTTAAGGTTCGTGCCAGGAATACGATCAGCGTTGTCAGTAGTGGCTTGTGTTCAATCTTTAAATCTGTTTATTAGTCAGTATGTTTTTCATCTTGTTCTAATCTCTTCAAGACATCTTTCATCAGATGTTGTGACTGTTCCGAGATTATTGTACCGATTCACTTGCTTAAGAATATCTTCATTTACTTCTATATTACATTGTGGTATTTCGTTAACCCTCCCTGGCCTAGAGGCTGACGTCTTTCAACGTAATCCCGTATATTCTCGTAAGTAACGTAACCTGTGCGAGAATCGGTAGCGGTTCTCGCCGCGTTGGTAACTTACGGGATATGTGAGCCGGTCGCTCAAAAAGCAATGGCAAACTACTGAACGTAATCTTGCCTAGTACACCAACAGCAGCTGACAAATGCTGATGTTGACCGCAACGTCCTGTAAGAGATATGCAAAAAAAAATTTTTTTTTTTTAAAGTGATGACCATAATCTTTGTCTTCTTACAATTTAATTCAAACCAAAGTTGTTCACTATTTGCAGCAACCGCATCTTCCACATGTTGCATATCCTGCTCATTGTCTGCAATCAATACTGTATTATCTGTATATCTAATGTTATTGAGATGCCCCCCTCCCCCCCCCCCCCCCCCCACCCAAAAAAAAAAAAAAAAAAAAAATGATTCCTTTAATAGCTTCTACGTTCTGAAAAATACGAGAAAAAATACGTATTTTCACTGCACAGGGAAAACAGATCTGGAGATGTCACTCATCCCTGTCTCACACCTCTCTTAATATTTTTTGTTTTGTTTTTGCGCTAGCTCGCTTTTAACTCAAGTGTAGTCCATACACACTACTTATGGTAGTGATGGGCTAAATTTTGCATGTGGGTTAGCTTTCCTTATTAACAGTGTCCCTCGCCAACAGGCGAACTCACTCCGACCTCAGGGGTACTTGTAATTACATCCCCAGATTAAGGACAACAGGTCAACATTTTAGTCCAGCTGTCCGGTGTAGGGGTTGAACTCCTAACCTCGGCATCAGCACACCGGATGTTTAAGAACACATGTTCTTACCCATTCTACCATGCTGACCTGCACTTATAGTCTGATAGTGACTCCTTTCATTATCAGTTCTGATGGCAGCTTGTTGTTTCCGATATATGTTTTTTTTACGAGTCTAAGGTCTTTCTCATCAATTTGTAGATCTGCAAGCATCACTATCATGTTGACATGTCATACTTTATCGAAAGTCTTTGTGCAGTCAATAAAGCAAAGGTATAGGTCTTTGTTTACTTCTACAGAACATTCAATTAATGTTCTCAGCATGCATGCATCATTTACTGTACCCTTGCTTTCTACAAACCCACATTCTCTCCTATGACGGGTTGTCTCCGTGTAAACATCACCTATAGACGAGCCGTTAAACCACACGTGACAAGTCCATGACAAGGAAACACACGAGTAGCCTGTATATATATTTTCATCTAGAGTTTTTCATGTTGTTGCTGTGTGTGTTTGTTTGTATGCTTATGAAGACTTTGGCCGCAACGTTCATTTTGTCAATGCAGGTCATCATGGCCGAATGGGTAAGAACGCGTGTTCTTAAACATCCGTCGTGCTGGAGCCGAGGCTTAGGGGTTCAACCTCTAGATTGGACAGTTGGACTAAATGTTGATCTGTCGTCCTTGATTGGGGGGACGTTAGTTACAAGTACCTCTGAAGTCGGAGTGGGTTCGCCTGATGGCGAGGGACACTATTATTAAGGAAAGCTAATCTACACGCAAACTTCAGTCTAGCACTACTATAAAATAGTGTGTATGGACTAAGCTTGAGTTGAAACGATCGATCGCAAAAAAAAAAAAAAAATCATTTGTGAACGTATTCAACTTAAGCTGATGGGTCCTACTTCTAGGTTTTGTTGACCCATTCATTATTGTGAGCCTCACATAGCCATGCTGTCGACTCGACTCTGATTCAGCAACATCAAATACCAAGTGATAATTCGTCTGAGCTGTGGCCTGTAATCACCGATTTATCAATTTCCCGTTATTTCTACAAGTAGATGAACCCCATTGAAGTTACGTAGCATCCATTCACACCCACAGGTGTTTGGATTGTTGCCGACTCGAAGATTCAGCAACATCAAAAGCCAAAGATAATTCGCGAAGGTCTGGCCTATCTTGGCAGATCTGACGAGTCCGGTTCGTTTCCGCGGGTAATTGAGATGCGCCAGGTAACAAAGGATGGATTCACACACACAGGTGTTTCTATTGCGTGAAATTAACGGGTAGCTGATACAAGCGAGGAAACTCGAACTCCCCACAACTCTTAACGGCCCGCACAGATCAGAGGGAGCTGCGGGCAGAAGCTGGTCTGTCCGTCCAGTGGTCATGGTTTGGAATTCGCATCCAGACAGATTTGTAAAATGGACCTGGGGTCCCAAATAGTTAGTCACATATAATTTACAGCACGTAACAGTCAACCCCAGCAGTTTTTGTCTGTTGGTGATTAGTGGGTAAGATTATGTTCAGTAGTTTGCCATTGCTCCCTGAAGGACCAGCGCTCATACCATTTCATTAAAAAAAAAACCAACGCAAGGTGGACTTTTGCCACATCGTCCGCAGCTGTGTTTCGAAAGCGGTATGCGAGATTACGAACTGCGTCTGTAATGCCTTTCTCGACTGTCCACGGTAGACCCAGCCTAAACGAGTCCCAGATAGACCCAGCCTAAATGGGGACATCTCTTGGTGAAGTGAAGGCGGCCGGTGTTGTAATGTCCAGATACTATTTTCTTTTTAGAATAAGAGGAACAGGAAGATTAACTGGAAGAAGAAGAAAAACACATTCCTCTTCTTCAGCATTCCGAGCCATTGAGGTTCTTTGCTGCAGATACAATCCATCTCCTTTCGTCTCTCTGGTTGACCTTCTCTTGCCAGTCGTTGATTCCAAGTGCTTGTAGGTCTGTATATACATTATCTCTCCACCGTCTTCTTGGTCTACCTCGGAGTCTACGGTCATTTATTTCTTGAGTGTAAGAGTGTGTTTTGTTTCCCTATTATCTTCCATTCTTTCTGTATGCCCCAGTCATTGCAGTCTATTAGCCTTCATGATACCAGTGATTAGCGGGGACTTAAACAGATCATAAATGTCTTTGTTGCTTCTTCTTTTCCACTCTCCACTTTGTGTATCCCTAATAGGCCCAAAGATGCGACTTAAGACTTTGTTCTCAAAGGTTTGTAACAAGGCTTCGTCTCCTTTAGTTGTACTCCAGGTTTCAGAGCCATACAGCACAACTGGTCTAATCAGTGTTTTGTATATTGTGATCTTGATGTTACGAGATAGCGCATTTGATTTTAGCAGATGTTGTAGTGCATAGTATATCTTATTTCCAGAGTTGATTCTAGCTTGTATTTCTTCCCTTATTATGTTGGAGCAGTTGAAGATTGTACCCAGGTATTTGTATGTTTCCGTTCTTTTAATGGTCATATTATCTATTTGTATGTGGCCAGAGTGTTTAGCCGTTCCTTCTCTTGAAATTACCATATATTGTCTTATTTTGGTTGATAACCAGCCCCATTTGTTGAACTTTTTCCTTTAAGTGAGTCAATATTTCCAATGTCTTTTGTTAATTTTACCCTATAATATCTATATCATCTGCATAACCAAGCAGTTTGGATGTTCCTCCAATAGTACATTCATCCTTAACAGTCTTCTCATAACGGGGCCCACAAATTATGACGGTCTCTGTCTGATTCTGTCGTATAGTTGTATTCCTTCTATACGGCAATGGCACCAATTAATGACTGGTTGTAGTGTATTTGTAATCATGTCCTCGTTTATAGCCGTTCTCCGTGTTTCTGATCCATGCAATAGTATTGATCATTCGTTATTATTAACAGGTTCAGTGCCAAACAAAGAGTCACTCTGGACCAAATAAAAATGGATGGCGAAACATAAGGAAGTATGGGTGTGTCACAGTTATGACTTAAAAGTATTAATATGGTAGAAGACTGCCATTAAAACTGTCACTTACTGCCAAGATAATGCCTTGCGGTGTATGGGTGGGGGTGGGTGGGGGGGGGTGGGGGGGGGGGGGAGCTTGAGCCTGAGGAATTAAGACCGCCTGGGCTATTGCAGTCGCCTGCGAACTGTGCAGGTTAGAGTTTTCTTTTTGCCTCCGACAGAAAACAACTCCACGCCTTACCGAAGATTCGAACCCAGGTCTCCCGGAAGTTATTTGACAATGATAACATTTGGGCGATACATAAGCTCACGGCAGATACAGGTAAGTCTCTTCAGACGATTAATCATCCCATGGCACCCTAATCAGTTAAATATAGTAAGTGTAGGGGCACTAAGCTTACTTTCTCTTGACTTCCACATATTCCCTAGTGCTGTAAACACTACTCTTGCCTGTCATATTTTATTATGATATCTTTATCCCTGTCACCCACACACTCCCAAAATCTGTGTCTACATTGCTACTTAATTAGCTGTATGACCGAGCTTTGTACTTATTTTGCGTAATGGTTTATCAACCCAGGTAATAAAGTTCCTTGGAAGCTGGCGTGGGCGTTCATGCTTCACCACAGATCAACTTTTCTAGACTGTTTCCGAGGCAAAAGTAAACACTGTCTCAACCCTAAAGTGAGTGTAATTTATGCATGTTTCATTGTCCAACAGAAACATGCCACGTTCCTAATTCGCAATACAAGAGCAGATAATCTGCTGACAGAACTCTAAGCTGTGCTTTCATACTTTCCCCTTAGACGCTGTTCGAGCAGAGCGCCCTGCATGGGACATTATAAAGAATGGCTTCATAAATAGCGCCCTGCAAGGGACGTTACAAAGAATGGCTTCATAAATAGTA